>CM076583.1:733170275-733743773 GCA_034641835.2 Pinus albicaulis | reverse complement strand
AACTTGAAGCTCACATCAGTTGAAGGGAAGGAATTTGAGGATGCAACCAAGTATAGACAGCTTGTAGGAAGTCTTATCTATCTGACCACCACCAGACCTGACATCTCATTTGCTGTTGGAATCCTCTCAAGGTTCATGCAAAAACATTGTGAAGGACATTGGTCTGCTGCAAAAAGAGTACTAAGGTACTTGAAGGGGACTCAAGACTTTGGACTCAAATATACACAGGTAGGCAACTTCAACTTGACCGGATACTCTGATTCAGAATTTGATGGCGACAAAGAAACAGGGGTGTCTACTACAGGTTACACCATGAGTCTTGGATCAGGAGCTGTCTCATGGAGATCACGCAAACAGTCAGTTCCAGCAGATTCCACGACCAAGGCAGAATATGTGGCAGCAACTGAAGCAACAAAGGAAATTGTGTGGCTCCGGAAAATCCTGGAAGATTTGCAGATGAAACAAATGTATTCCACTCCACTCATGATCGACAACACTTCTGCAATAAAGTTGGCCAAGAACCCAAAGTTCCATGATCGAACAAAGCGCATCAATACAAAGTACCATCTCATTCGACATCATGTTCAGGCCAAGACCATCCATCTACATCATTGTTCCACAAATGAGCAAACTGCTGACATCTTCACAAAAGCACTTGGAAGAGAGAAGTTTGAAAAGTTCAGATCGATGCTTGGACTCACCAACATCCCTTCGGATTAAAGGGGGGAATGTTGACACCTAATCCTATGGATGGGTGTGCACATTTATTTTTGTATATTATTTATTATTAGGAGATTAGGAAGGCCAAGAGTCATTGGGAGCTGAATCCCAATAGCCTCACTTCCCATCTATATAAGCATGTACATTCTTCAGCTAATATACATTGCAGATTTGAGGAGTTACCTCCTGGTTTGTCAAGGACAAAGCCAAAGCATGGCAGCTAAAGACAACTCATCGAAGCCACAAGAAAAGAACAACACCGCAAACCCAAAGAAGGACACGGGAAAGTGGTGTGAGTTCCATAAGAGCTCCACTCACAACACAAGTGAGTGTCAGGCCAAGCAGTCACTAGTGGCCGAGATGAGGGCTTCTTAGTCAGATGCATGCTCTAACTCCGAAACAAAACCTGAAAAGGGGAATGAAAAAGGGAAATAGATTATTGATGCGGAGCCCAACACCACTGTTGCCACTACAAAGATCCAGAAGGAGGAACCGGAAGATCCAGAGGAGGAGGAACGTCTCTTCCACTCACAGATGTGGGTAAAGGGCTCCCCGGTACAGTTCATTGTTGACAATGGGAGCCAAAAGAACCTCATTTCAGCAGATGCCGTGAAGCGGTTGGGCTTGCCGACCACAGCTCACCCACATCCATACACCATCGGGTGGCTTCACCAAGGACGAGATCTTCGCATCAGCCAGCAATGTCGCCTTCCTTATAGCATCAAGCCCTTCACGGATGAGGTATTATGTGGCGTTGCTCCTATTGATGTTTCTGATGTATTATTAGGAAAACCATACTTGTGGAAGCGTCATGCTGTGTATGAGTCTCGACCTCGTGTTGTTATTGTTACTTTGGGAAATAAGTTGTACAGGATACCAGAGGTACCACCTCCTGCCACTATCTCTTTGGTTACTGCAAAAAAATGTAGTAAGCTCATTTCCCAAACCAGAAAATTTGTTTTCCTGATGATCCGCCCCTAGGGAAAGAAGAATACTGTGGCCACGACCTCCAGACAGGGCTCCTCTGCACAACAACAATAAATGGATAAGTTTGTGGAGGAGTACAGGGACATATTCACCTCACCCACAGGGGTTCCTTTGCACTGTCAGGTCAAGCACCCTATTGATATGACCCCAGGTGTGCCACTACCTAATGGACCAATCTATCAGCGCTCTGTGCTAGAGAATGATGAAATCAAGAGGCAGATTCAGGAGCTGTTGTAGAAAGGTCACATCAGACCAAGTTCATCGCCCTGTGGGAGCCCGATCATGTTGGTAAAGAAGAAGGACGGGACATGGAGACTTTGTATTGAATATCGGGCACTGAACAAGATCACTGTCTGGAATAGGTACCCAATCCCATGGATTGATGACCTTTTGGACCAACTCAAAGGTGCAAAATATTTCAGCAAGATCGACCTGAATTCTGGGTATCACCAGGTACTAATTGAACCCTCCGATGTGTGGAAGACTGCCTTCAAAGCCAAGGAAGGCATTTTCGAATGGCTGGTCATGCCTTTCGTGTTGACGAATGCTCCCACAACCTTCATGAGGATGATGGACGACATCTTGCAGCCATTCACCAACTCATTTGTAGTGGTGTACTTGGATGACATTCTGATCTTCAGCCAGACTTGGGAAGAGCACCTTCACCACATCCGACAAGTCCTCCAAACACCGCGGCAACACAAGTTGTGTGCCAATTTGGAGAAGTGCACTTTTGGCATGACCCAGGTTCAATATCTGGGATACATTATTGATGAAAGGGGGGTGCATGTGGATCCAGCCAAGATCCAAGTCATTCGTGATTGGCCAGCCCCAACCACTATAACAGAGCTTCGCAGCTTTCTGGGTCTTGCTAATTTCTATCGGAGGTTCGTGTTGGGATTCTCTCATATCACTTGGCCCCTGAGTCAAGTCACCAAGGGAGGAGCGAGAGCAAAATTTTTTTGGTCGGAACCTCAACAGAAGGCGTTCACAGAACTGAAAAACCGCCTCTGTTCTGCCCCAGTGCTCACTTTACCAGACTTGCAACAGCCATTTAAGATCGAGACAGATGCCTCTGACTATGCTATTGGGGCAGTTCTTACTCAACAGGGACATCCAGTGGCATTTCACAGTGAGACATTGTTTGACACAGTTCGCAAGTATCCCACTTATGACAAAGAAATGTATTCCATTGTGCAAGCTTGTCGACAATGGAAGCATTACATTTTGGGGAAGGAAACAATCATCCACACAGACCACCGGCCCTTGCAGTTCATATAGACACAAGGGAAGTTGCAGAATGATTGCCATCAGAAGTGGTCCACATATCTGCAACAGTTTCATTTGAACACCAAGTACAAGAAGGGTAGCACCAATAATGTTGCAGACTGCCTCAGTCGACCACCGATCATGGTGCTCACCACCGTGCTCAACTCTTGTGGGCATGAGACTTCTGATTGGCCGCTTCTCTATGAGAGTGACCCAAAATTCGGCCACACTTACAAGGCACTCTTGGGGGGTACGCAAGTTCCAAATTTTCACCTCCAAGATGCACTTTTATGTCACCTGGGACACCTTTGTGTTCCTCCAAGCGAGCGTGCCAAGATGATATGGGAAGCACACTACAGTCGAGTCGCTGGGCATTTCGGGGTCGAGAAAATAGTAGCAATACTACAGAAGTATTTCTATTGGTCGAACCTTCGAAAGGATGTCGAGAAGCACATCAGATCCTGCACTGCTTGTGCCATTGCCAAACCGACCATCAAGAAGCAAGGCCTATATACTCCTCTACCTACCCCTAGTCGACCTTGGGAATCCGTCTCCATGGATTACATGTCGGGCCTGCCTTCTACTAAGCAGGGAAATGACTGTGTTTTTGTGGTCGTCGACAGATTCTCGAAGATGGCCATTATGGCGGACTGCAAGAAGAATATCACAGCAGAAGCCACTGCTAAACTCTTCTTTGAACGGGTGTGGGTGCACTTTGGGATCCCACAGTCTATCATATCAGATCGGGATAGCAGGTTCCTCAGCACATTTTGGTCCAGCCTCTGGTCGATGTTGGATACCAAGCTCACTAAGTCCACAACTTTCCATCCCCAAACAGATGGCCAGACAGAGGTCGTCAACAGAATGATTGTACACATTCTGCGCATGTACAATTCAAAGCATCCACGCATATGGGACGAGAGCCTCCCTTATGTACAACATAGTTATAATCGGGCTCTCCACAGTTCAATCGGCCATAGCCCCTTTCAGGTGGGCTTGGGATTCCAGCCACCATGTCCCATTGACGTAGCCATGCCATTTGCAGCTGCTCAGGCCAATTCAGCTCATGTCCAGTCTGAAGTTGACAAAGCCAGTAGCTTCATCGAGCGCATTCAACACATCCGCCAACAAGTTCATGATATATTGGACAAAGCCAATGCCAAGTACAAGCAACACCATGATCAACACCGGGTGCCACACAACTTCCAGGTGGGTGACAAAGTATGGCTACATTTGCAGAAGGAGCGCCTCACTGGACCCCACCGCAAGCTTCGCCCGCTCCGATACGGGCCGTACACCATCACCAAGGCTGTAGGGAACAATTCCTTTGAGCTCAGTATTCCACCATTCCTTGGTCTGCACCCAGTCTTCAATGTGGATCACCTTCGTCCTTACTTCCCACCTCTACTGGACACCTCGGACATTGCAGAACAACTCACACCAACAGAGTTAAACCCAGACTGCATGGAACAGGCCACCACAGATTGTATCATGGACATGCAAATCAAGAACACTTGCCAACAGAAGATCCAACTGTATCAGGTTGTCAAAGTTGGCCAACTCCTGCACCAAGGAAAGTGGTTCACCAGGGACCAAGTTCAGCAGAAATTTCCTCATCTCATGGAGGAACTTAAGGGGGGAGGAATGATCCAGGTGGATATTGGTGGTCACCCGCCTATTCCACTTGGGGCTCCACCATTGTCTATTTCAGTTTTTCAGTTTCGGCACAGTTTACTATTTTTAGCAGTTTTTCGGGTCCTAAACTTCCGGAGCCGTTTTGAGGCCCTAAACGACGTTTTTTGAGAAAACAGAGAGCAACATGGGTCCATGGATCGATGTTGCTCGTTCCAAATCTGTAGTCCTCGGATTGATCTTTCTAACGAGGTATGGTACCGCGACGGAAAATATTTCCGCCAATCAAGAGACTTCGTAAAAAGTCCCAATTAGACTTTCAACCGTTTGGAGTAGGGATCCCGTCCGGGGTGTGGGTCCGGCTACCACTTAAATGACTTCCTCTTCGGTCTCGAATAGCCTGATTGAATCTGCAAACATACACTCATTCACATGATACAGAATACATGACTGATGTATCAAAACCGATATATGACACTGTGCATAGCAAGGTAATAAACAAAATTCATGCGCCCAGGAAATGTCATTAGCAACACATCTATGGGGTAATGCATACAAGATAATCTGACCACCAAAGAAACAGTTCTTTAATGGCGAGAATATCCCTTAACTTTCCGAAAGATATAATGAAATGCTAATAAAACAGTTCATTAACATTCATCATAAGAGTAAATAGCAAACTTGAGCATCATCAATACAATCAAATATAGCTATGGAGCATGAATGATACTTTTAATAACACAGATTCATTAATCAAAAGATATTCTGAAACTATACGCAGAATACACGCAGTGTTGTCACAGCTAGACACATCATCCAATCAAAGGGGTTTTAACAAGTATTTGTATTATATGTCAAGAGTATGATTCTTCAATTACAATGCAATATTTCCTTTCAGTCCACAAAAGAGGAGCCCTTTACAATGTGCCCCACAGGGGTATTTATAGATTCAAGAGGCGTCCTTATGGCCTTCCGACGCTTCAACTTCCCGACGGTTCAGCTTCCCTGCGACCTTTGTCACACTTGCGACCTGCGACCAGAAAATTGCGACCTGCGACCTGGTCGCAGGTGCGACCTGCGACCTAGGGACAAAAAGCGACTTGCAACCCAGCGGTTAAACTATGGAGGTGGTCGCGTAATTGAAGTTTCTGGATCGTCAACTTTCTTTCCCTTGAGGAAATCTCGCCAAGTCTGGTAATCTGCTGTTATGGGAGCGACAAGAGGGCTTTCCTCTTTTATTGGATGCATACATTCTAGGGCATTCGGTACCAGAGTCTCCTTCTTCTGAGAGATCAGCATTGAGAGGGAGGCTAGCTTGGTGTAGATTTGTACCGGAGTGACAAGCAACCGATTTAGGTTTTCTTGTGATGCCTCGAATTCTGGTGTGGCAGCGGCTTGTCTCACGGGTTGCAGAAAAAACTGAATTTTCTGTTCTACCTGCTCCCAGTATTTAGTCTCATTCAGTGCCCCTAATGACGGAATGTGATGAAGAGCGTTCATAGAGTCAATACCACTGATCAGGTGGTTATATGCAGACATCACTTTGTCCAAATCTTTGGCCAGCTTGTCTTTGGACTGCATATTCATCCGAATTTGTACTTTGGCTTCTTGCGTATGACTCCAATCCTTCCTAGGCACATGTTCGGGAGCTTGCTGATACTGTGTTGTCCAGTTCATCATTTTGTCCAAAGCCGCCGAGGCTTCCCTGAGCTGCTCGTGCTTCTGTTTAGTTTCCTCTCGTGCCGCTGCCAATGGGGCCACTGTTTGTTTTAGTGTGAGCATTTCTTTGTATACTTGCCTCATGGTCATTTCCAACACATCACACTCTTTCTTGACCGCCAGTGGGACCTCGTTTACTTGGGAGGGCCTACTTTGGAGCTGTAGCATCTCACTTTCTAGTCTTGATTTCTCTTGCTCCGCTGCTTTTAGCCTGTTCTGCAAAGAAATAATTTCCCTGCTCATCCTAGTGACATTTTCCTCTGTGGCCGCGGCAAAAGCGGTGCCTGCTGATGCTATCCTAACAGGGTTAGTCCTTGTATCTGGGACTATGTCCTTTCCAATGGCGACCGTAGAGATGGCGGGATGGCCTTGCGCTAAGGATTTCCTTTTCTCTTGCCGTATTTTGAAAGAGAATTGGTCAAATGTCAATCTGGTCAGGTCGAAGACTTCTTCTTCCTGCATCCTGGGAAAATCATCAACATTGAGGGTACTTTTCGCGCCACCTGAAGGGATATCCAGGGGAGATAGGTCAATGTCGTCTATTAGCTCGTCCTCCTCATCCCGTGTTTGATCCTTTTCTTTTTCTTTTTGCCGGCGCTCGGCCTCTGCCTTGTCGTGTTCCTCCTTCTTCCTGTGTTCTGCCTCTGCCTCTGCTTCCTTTTCAGCTTTTCTCTTTCTCTCTGCCGCGGCGGCTTGTTCTGCCTCCTTTTGACGATCGACTTTGTCGAGTTCTTCCTTAGGTGCCTTTTCTGCCGCCGCCTGTGCCTCCTTTTCCTGTCTTTCCTTTTCCTCTTCCTTTTTCTTTTTTCGCTCTGTCCTGGCCTCTTTCTTACGTTTCTCTTCATCTTCCTTCATCTTCTTTTCCTCTTCCTTCTTGGCTTGGGCTTCTGCTTTCCTTTGCTGATCTGCGGTATTAGGCCCCGTACCGGTCTGTGTTTTCTTATCTTTGGAGGAAGAAGATCCTCCAAGCTTATGGCTTCTATCTCCTAAATTCTGGTGATCCTCTTCTTCTCGGTCAGAGTCGATCCCTGGAGCTAGATGCCTTTCTGCGTTGTACCAGTTTCTTTTTTCGTCCTCTGCCGGGCGCTCGATGTGCTGATAACTCCATCTAAAATTTTCCCTTTTACAATGCTCAGGAACTATCCTGACTGGGTCATAAGTTCGGCAATCCAGATTTCTGAAGTGATAAGTTTTTACCTCTTCCCCTTCACGCGCTACTTCTCTGGAGTCCTTGACTGTATAAGCGCCAATGGTGAGAGGTAGAGCGGGCCAAGGTTTCTTCTTCCCTTTGGAAAGGACGTTAGAGAAGCCCGAGGTCATCTGGAAACATACCTCCTGCATGAGCACCTTATCGGTAATAAACTTAGGCAGAGCATGTGGTGCTTTAAACGAGCCAAATACTCGGATGATTGTGAATTCAGCAAATGGGAACTAGTGTGCCACCTGACCTAGTGTCTCCATTGCTCGCCAAGACATGCAGGGGGTGTCTTGACCGAATAGTTTCCCGTAGAGGGTGGGAATGAATATATGAGAGATTTTCTCGATGTCTGACTTGTACCTGGATTCCCAGAATACCTTGGTCTGCAAATGTATTGCCTGGGTCTGTTCGGAGTCCCAGTTATGTGGCCATCCCTCAACATGCAGCTGGGCACAGACAACATCTAATAGATATGAAGCCATATAGAATTCTGATGGCGCTCCCTCATCTGGGGCTAAAGCTGAAGCCAAATTTGTGTGCATGGAGCCCATTAATATACCAGCCCAATTGAACCGAGTGCCGTGTACTGTTACGTGTTCCATAATGGTTGCCCATGTTCCGTCGAAAGTGGTGGCGTCCGAACGCCCGTATACTCTGCACAGCATGGCGGCCAGTAACTTATACACCTTCCTCAGACTGGCCACCGGGTACTCCTGGTCCTTTTTTATTTTAAATTTATCTGGTTATGCCCACCATTTTCTGATTGTATCAACCATCGGCACTTCATTTGCAGAAAACCATCTCGGGGTGAAGTTTACCTCTGGTTTGGGGAGCGAGTAGTAGACCTGTGCTTTTGAGCTCTCCAAGGTTGCAAAAGCTTTACCTCCACTATCTCGGATTGTGAAGTTCTTAGGGTCCGTCTTCTGTATGATCCAGTCCAACATTTCTGGGCACGGAAAAATGGCGGGATGTGACCCTGCTAGGTGCAATTTGGATTTCTTAACCTTCAGATATACTTCCCGGTCCGGGAGATATTCTGGGAACTCCTCTTCTGGTATGGCGAACTCACGGTATACTTCATACCACCTGAGGCTGTCCTCCTTTGCGAAGGTGCAAAGGGTGTCTCTGTATATTGGTGGAGGAGATGTTTGTATGTCTGTGTCTGACTCTTCCTCCACCACCTGCCTACTTCTCCTTCGAGATACCCGGGGTGCCATATTGCTAGAGTCGGAGAGGACCGGTACCGTGTCTGCTCTAAATTCACCTGTTGCATTCAAGAAAGAATCCCAGGATAAGAAAGACATGATGATAATGGCTAAATAAAATCTACACATGCAAAGTTTAATTGACTGTTCTCTGGGAGTCGCTGGGTCGCTGATTCACGAAAGGGACTCTTACGCTACCTCGCGACCTTGCGACTAGGTCGCAGGGTCGCAGAGTCGCTAACAGGGAGTCGCGCGACCTTGCGACCTTGCGACCGAGTCACTGGGTCGCAGGTCGCACTTGAGCCTGCCGGGGGGTTTTTGCGCGCGCGCGACTTTGCGGCTAATCTTTCCCTAACGGGAAAAGTATGCGGCTTGAAAGGGCCTAAACTGACAATAAGGCATAGCCATGAGGAATTAGGCAAGAGACGGGTGACCTTGGGGTTTTTGGGAAACAAAACAACGATGAAACTCAAAAGAAAACCCTACATCCTCTCCAGCAAATAAATAAGACCGTGGGGAGGCTCAATAATGGCAAGAAATGCTTAAGAGGGAAACATAGGGAGGAAAAGGCAACTTACCCGGAAGAAAACGTGCCAGTCGACCTGTCAGAGTAATTCCACAGTTTTCGCCGCGAGCTACAAATGCGACCTAGCGACCCGACCTTATATAAAAAGGTCGCACGTGCGAGTATTAAATGAGGTCGCAAGTTGTAAGTTTGCGACCTCGCGACCTTAAGGTCGCTGGGTCGCAAAGGTCGCTGAGTCGCTAATTCCCTTAATACTTCATTTTGCGACCTTAAAGTCGCTGGGTCGCAAGGTCGCAAATTGCTTGACTTCCGACTCTTGCGACCTGGCGACCTCTGCGACCTTAAGGTCGCAAAGTCGCATATGTCGCATGGGTCGCAAATCATGGATCCGCGACTTAGCGACTTGCTCTTAAAAACTTTACTTGGCTTTTTTCCTTCTTTAATTTCAAAGGGGCTCCAAAAATTTCGAAGTGCGTGTTATGATTTTATGTATTTTTGGAGGGTGTTGTAGGAGCTACAACAAATGGCGATTCACTGGATGAATTCAGAGTCTCTGCTGATGAAGGGTCGATGAGGGAGGAGGGAGGGGTCTAATACTTTCTTGTTCTTTTACCTCAGAGCTTACACCTTCCTTCCTTTGCCACCCCGCATAGTCGCCTGCCCTTTTGGCTTGTTGGGTGCAGATCAACCGAATTTTAATTCCTCACGCTTCCAGGATCGAGAGGGTCGGGGAAACCTTGGGCCACTGCAGGGTCCGGTACAATTATTTCGTCCTCATGGTGTTGCTCCGCTGCCAGCGAACCTCTCGGCTCCGGCGGAGTCACTGCCTAAGGAGTCATGAACGTTGCTCCGCTGCCAGCGAGCCTGGTCAGTACCCCGGCGGAGTCGTTACAACACCTCTCTGCGCAGGAAGCCTTTCTCAATCCTTTACCCTTTATTTGTGTGCAATTGCACTTATTTGAGAATGTGCCTGTGGCACTTATTTAGATGGGCATATTTTGCCTGGGCGGATGAGGGATCCCGACTTATTTTGCTTGCAGAGAGGTTGCTCCTGGTCTCATATGAGGACTCGGGTTTTTCCCGGATGACCTGCAATTCTCTTGAGTTAGCCCTGTTCCCTCACAATCCGGTTGCTGCTATGCAAGACCTTTTCTGCCTGCACCCTTTAAGCCGCTAGGTGGTTCCTTATGCTTGAAGACTCTAGTAAGACCGTGTATTATCCTTAGGTGCCCATTACAGGCGAGTTTCGACTGCCCCGTATTTTGCGGGAAGGGCCTTTCATCAGCATAGAACCTCTTCAAGGAATGAGCCGGTTGCGGGTAGCTTTAGACAAGGTTTTCTTTGAAGAGTTAGAGAAAGAGTTTTTTTTTTTTTTTTTTTTTTTTTTAGGAACAAAAATGCGACTTTTATGATACAGGGGGGAAAACAGCCCTTTGAGGGCTATTCAAGTAAAATAGTGTTTGAGGTCATGCCCGTTTACCGGGAGGACCTCGACTTTTCCTTCCAGAGTTTGCAATCGGAAAGTATGGGGACCCACCTTTTCTTTAACCTGAAAGGGACCTATCCATAGTGCTTGAAATTTGGCATGTTTTACTTTTTCTTCATGTGCTTTATCCCATTTTAGGACTAGGTCTCCTACTTCAAATTTTTTATCTCCTGCAGACTTTTTATCGAACCATTTCTTGATCCGACTCTGGTGGATGGCGAATTTCTCCCGGGTTTTCTGCCTTTCCTCTTCTAATTTCAACAGGGTGTCAATGCGGGTTTGCAAGGCGAGGCAAAGGGTACCATGACACTCTTGAGACAACTGCAGAGCAAGAAGAGACAAATTGGGAGGGAGGATAGCTTCTTTCCCATACACGAGAAAATATGGTGAGGTGCCTATTGAGGACTTAGGGGTGATGCGATCAGCCCACAGTGCATTTTGGAGAGCATTATGCCAGTTGCGTTGGTGAGACAGTAAGGTCTTTTTAATGATGCGAATCAGATTTTTATTGGTTGATTCCGCTAGACCATTTCCTTGGGGATAGTATTTTGCAGAGTGTTTAAGAACGATACCATTTTCTAAAGAAAAATCATATAATTTAAAAGATGAAAAGTATGTTGCATTATCAAAGACCAAAGAAGTCGGAACGCCAAACCTGGTGATGATGGAATGAATGAAAAATTGCATTACCTCCTGATCGTTGACTTGGCGTAATGGTACTGCTTCAACCCACCTGGTGAAGTAATCAGTGGCTGTTAGGATGTACCGGTGTTGCTGAGAAGAGTGGGGTAGGATCTCGCCAATGACGTCTAGACCCCATTGTTGAAAAGGCTCTTCCACTGCTACTGACAACAAAGGGGCGGCGGGGCGCGCTTTTCGGTTTGCGAATTTCTGGCATTGAACGCACTTCCGAACATATGCGTGGGCATCTCTGAAAAGAGTTGGCTAATAATAACCTGCTCGCATTATTTTATGGGCTGTAGTATCCCCGGAAAAATGACCTCCTACTGGTCCATCATGCAGCTCGATTAAGATCTTCTGAGCTTCATCATATTCCAGGCAGCGTAACATGACCCCATCGGAATGTTTCCTGAAAAGCTTCCCTTGGATTAACTGGTAAGACGCAGCTTTGAGTCTGATTGCACGTTTCTGTCGGGCATTTAGAGTGGGATCCAATGTACCATGTGCTAAATAATATGAAATATCCGAGTACCAAGAAGGATTCCTTATCTGAGGTATGATGTCGGTTTGGTACATATCAATTTCTTGTTCCCAATTATCTTCTTCAACCTGGTGGGAACTTGCGGCCTCTGCAGCCATTTGGCATAGACCTTTCCCTTTAACTGTGCGTGCTGGCTTAAACTCTAAGTCGTATTCTTGCATACACGCAACCCAGTTCCCTCGTCTCTCGCCCAACTCCTGCTGCATGAACAGCGAGCGAACAGCTGGGTGGGGAACGTAAACTGTGACATGGTTTTTCAAAATGTATGGTCGGAAATGTTTGACCGCTTTATATACCGCATAGGCCTGTTTCTCGATTTCGGGATAATTTAATTCAGCTCCCTGCAGACCGGTGCTCATGAATGAAATGGGACGCTCGTCATTATTTCTGTCCTTTTGTGTGAGTACGGCTGCCAGGGACGAATCCGAAGCGAACGTATACAAGCTGAAATTTCTGTCAAAATCTGGGCTCTGGAGGGAAGGCGCTTCGGCTATAGCTTTCGTGATCTGGTCGAAAGCTTCCTTTTCGGGTTGATTCCATTTGAAGGTAGCATTTTTCTTTATCATTCCCTGCAGTGGATTCACTATCTGGGCGAAATCTGATATGAACTTACGTACGAAATTGATCTTTCCCAAAACGGACTGCATTGCTTTCTTACTGCTGGGGGGAGAAATCTGAGCAATGGCTTTCGCACATTCTGGATCAACGACAATGCCTTGTTTAGTTATGATGTGACCCAGTAGATTTCCCTCTGCTAGGGCAAAAACGCTCTTCTTTGGGTTGAGCGAGATACCGTATTTTCTGCACCTTTCGAAGATCTGTCTGAGGTGACGCAAATGATCCCCCCGGCGTTTAGAGAATACCGTAACATCATCCAAGTAGACTACCACACTTTGGCCTATCAGACCCCTGAATGCTATATCCATGGCTCTTTGGAATGTTGCTCCTGCGTTGATTAATCCAAAAGGCATGCGCCTGTAAGCGAAAGTTCCCCACTTAGTCCGAAAGGTAGTCTTTAACCTATCTGGTTCAGCCACCAGTACCTGATTGTAACCAGAGAATCCGTCCAACAGAGAGAACATCTCTGACCCGGACACTGCTTGTAATATTTGCTCCATAGGGGGTACCGGGTAATTATATTTATTCGAGGCCCGGTTTAAGTTTCGGAAATCCACGCATAAGCGAATTTCACCTGACTTCTTCCGTACCGGAACCAAATTGGACACCCATGTGGAATGGCGAACTTTAAAGATAATGCGTGCATCTAAAAGTTTTTTGAGTTCCTTCAGAATCAGTGGTTCCATCGTAGGGTGCACTTTCCTGAGCTTTTGTTGGAAAGGTTTTACATTTTCTTTGATGGGTATCACATGTTGGATGATTCGGGTATCGTATGTGCGTAATTCCTCATATGTCCAAGCGAACACGTCACGATATTTGCGAAATAGCTGAGTGAAATCTTGAGCCTCTTGGGGGGTGCAATCCTTCCCAAGGTTTACGAATTTAGGATTATCCTCTGATCCCAAGTTTACTTGTCGATGAGCTAAGATAGAGCTCTTTACTTTGGCATTTGGGGGGCCACGGAAGCGGTTTTGCAAATAAAAAAGCTTCTCAAGCGATACCACCCCTTTAGGCATGGGGTTCCCTTTGACTTGCTCATACTCATTTTGCATAGCTTGGTCGTGCTCCTCTTCATCTATAGCAGCGTCTTTGAATATCTCTGAGTTTCACATAAATTCCAGCACCTGTTGATCATCATCAAAAACACGCAAGTTAGTGATATTGTCTGGCACGGAGGGTTTATACATAACTTCAATAGAGAAACCGTCCCTCAAAGGGGTAAATATTGCGGCATCATTAGCTAGAATATCTGCCGCTGCATTATGCATTCTTAGAACATATTTAATTCCAAAAGCGTCAAAAGAAGAAATGAGCCGCCATACCTCTTGCTGATACGCCTTTAAATGTGGAGACAAACAATGAATAGTGTCACGTACCTGCCGAGTGATAATTTCGGAGTCTCCAATGACCCGTAAGCATTTTACCTTCAAATCCAGTGCCTTTTTAAGCCCAAGGATCAAAGCTTCATACTCAGCAGTGTTGTTAGTGCATTGGAACTCCAACCGACAAGAGACTAAGAATTTTTTCTTATGTGGATCAAGGAAAACGCAGCCAGAACCAGAACCATCGAGATTCTTGGAACCGTCGTAATACAAGGTCCATATGTCGCTTTCCGGGTCCTTGGGTGTAATGGATTGTGGAGGAATTTCGGCTTGGTGTGAGACAGTTTGGGCTTGTTCCTCTGCGACGAGCGTCATTTCAGAAAGGACCTCGGGGCCTACTGAAGATTGAGGAGGTCGATAGCATCCAAAAATTGACTCCAGGAAAAACATCCCGAGTTCCTCTTGGGAAAAGCTGATGGGTTCATTCGTGGCATCCAAATCAGTTACAGTGTGTTTCATGTATGGTTCACTTTCGACTCTGATTTGGTTGTTTCTCCCTTTGTAAGGTAGCCATAAGTGAGACCAATCTGTGGCGAAGTATCCTTGCAATTTGCTAGACCAGTCTCTACTAAGCAATACACCATAGGCTTCTGGGATGTCAACAACCACAATATCAATACATTGATGAACTCTAGAGTCGGATGAGAGGCGGATGATGACATTGTTTAGTTCACCAACGGCTGGTACTTGTGATCTGTCAAGTTGAATGATTTTTGCGTCAGTTTTCTCTGGGAGAATGTTGAGTTTCTTGCACACAGATAGAGGCATGACATTTGTGGATGCACCGGAGTCAACGAGACAATTGTGAACATTGAAGTTAAACATCTCAAAAGACAAAAGGAAGGGGGGGGGTGGAGCCTCTCGAATTCGTGTTGACAGCGTTCACTATAGACTGGATATCTGGACTAGTTTGTGCAGACGTGTTGCTGACATTTTTCGTATTTTGGTTGTTGGCAAAAGCCTTTAGAATAAGTTCTTTTTGATTTGTGATGCGGGCCAACTCGTAGAGTGAGATATTAGCTCTGGTCTTTTTCATGTCCTCCACTATGTTGTAGCTAGTGTCGGTTTGGGGACTAGGTTCGGTAGTGGTTTTCGAGGGTTCCACTGGGAGCCTGGTTTTTTGACTTGCTTTGCCATTACTATTTATGGGCTTTTCTGGTGTAGCGTGTCCTTCGTTTCCAGGAGGAAGAATTTTCCTCAGGAGAGCCCTTTTCTTGTCCTCATATGATTGTTCGGGGACAGTTCCTTTGCTTCTAAGACTATAATTTCGAGTGGGCTGAACCTTGGGACTGCCTGCCATGTTGATATCAATGGGAGCAAGACTCTCTCCCCCGCGGATTACATCAAAAGTTAACACAGAGGCTCCTGATTCCCCATCTAGGAGCGAACCCTCATCTCGATCAGAAACCTCATCCTCTGTCAGGTTTCTTAGAGTTTGGTCATCCAAAAGTTGGTTAACCACCGCGCTCATGCTGCCAATCCATTGCGGGCACGTTTTTTCAGAATGGGCAGCTTGGTGAAAAGAGCAAAAATTGTCTTTCCCTATCTCCTCCACGTTGAGAGCGGCACTGGTGTTTGACGGAGGTCTGCTGGTGTTGGGATTACTTTTCTTGAAAAAGGGTTTTGGAGGTTTATTTGTAGTTGAGGTTTCAACGCCCTTTCTCTTTAAGTCAGAGACCTCATTCGTTAGTAGTTTAAGGGTCTTGGCCATACTTTCGAAATCAAAAGTTTCTCTCTCTCTATTAGGGGTGGAAGACTGACCTTTTTTAGTGGTTGGTTTGTGATCATCCTTTCCTTCATGGTCCATGACTCCTATCGACAACATGTCCTTCTCTACCGCGAGAGCAGCAGCGTAATTTGCTGTAAGAGTAGCGCGGGCCTCACGTTTGACGAAAACGGCAATATCCCTAGGGAGAGCTTTAGTATAGTAGTCGATGGTGATAGAATCGTCCAATGGTAGGTTTGGAGGAAATTTTTGCAATATTGTGGCGAAGCGTTGGTTAAAGTCTTTAACTTTCTCTTTTCTATGGCACTTGATGGTGCTTAGTTCTGTGAGGAGCATAGAGGGTGTTTTATCTTCTGCAAACTTTTGCAAGAACACACGACGGAACTGGTCCCATGAAGTAATAGAAGCACTGGGTAGGGAACGGTACCAGGTGGCTGCAAGGTTTACAAGAGTGTGTGGGAACAATCGACATGCGACATCATCGAACTGAACTCTCATGATTTGTAGGGACAGATAGAAACTACCAATATGATCTTCCGCGGAGGTACCTTTCTCGGGATCAAATTTAGGAAGATGCTTCTCCGGGTGTCTAGGCATATCATGGAGAGGACCTAAAAGAGCCAATGGGGATTGAGCCATCCAGGCTAGGGGTTGCACCCTTCTGGGGTGCTGACGATATCGGGATTCTACCTCGGACTCACTTCCCGTCCCTGACACTGATGCTCCTCCATGATGGCGAGAGTGTTCATCTTGGTGTCTTTCACGGTTATTCATGTTTCTAAAACGCTCCCAGTTGTGGGGAAGGGGCCTATTTTGGTTTTGGTGGTGATGATCGTTGACGTGGTGTCTTTGGCCGCGAACTATATCTCCTCTGCCTCCACGTCTGTGACCTCTGTTGACTCCACCCTCGTTTCTTCGAGGCCTGATTCCTTCCCCTACATTTCTTTGGGTTGTGTTGCCTTCTCTTTCATTTCTTCTTCCTGTGTTAACTTCTCTCTCGTTCCTTCGACCCCCCTCTCCTTCTTCTCGCAGGTCGTACACTTGGTTGTTGTTCCACTGATGTAAGTCAGGCTGAGGTTCGGGGAAAGGTTCAGTATCAGGGAAACCTTCACTATTTTGGAGAATGGGGTCGTTTTCCTGGACAGCCCGCCCGAGATATTCAATCATGGAGTTCACAAGTTCAGGTATGGTGCGGACAAGCACACCATTACGGGTGATGTTCTCAGCAGAAGTCCTAGTGTGAGCTAGACACTCCATGAAAGGGGCATACCGTAAATCCCTGATGAGATTACGGGCAACTGGGCGTAAGGATCTTAACTGTTCGTTAGTGATTTCAAAGTACCAGGCCTCCTCCGTTAGAATATCCTCTAAGGGGGGAAGAGGAGGTTCGTTATTTATGACCTCCCGGTGGGGAGTTTGTGATGGAATATCGGTCGTATGCTGGGAGGATGCCATGGCCCTCCTTCTAGCGCCAATTCTGTTGACGGGAAAATATGTCCGGCCAACAGTAGGGGATCTCCCCGGTAAAAAGTCCCAATTAGACTTCGAACCGTTTGGAGTAGGGATCCCGTCCGGGGTGTGGGTCCGGCTACCACTTAAATGACTTCCTCTTCGGTCTCGAACAGCCTGATTGAATCTGCAAACATACACTCATTCACATGATACAGAATACATGAATGATGTATCAAAACCGATATATGACACTGTGCGTAGCAAGGAAATAAACAAAATGCATGCGCCCAGGAAATGTCGTTAGCAACACATCTATGGGGTAATGCATACAAGATAATTTGACCACCAAAGAAACAGTTCTTTAATGGCGAGAATATCCCTTAAATTTCCGAAAGATATAACAAAATGCTAATAAAACAGTTCATTAACATTCATCATAAGAGTAAATAAACTTGAGCATCATCAACACAATCATGTATAGCTATGGAGCATGAATGATACTATTGATAACACAGATTCATTAATCAAAAGATATTCTGAAACTATACGCAGAATACACGCAGTGTTGTCACAGCTAGACACATCATCCAATCAAAGGGGTTTTAACAAGTATTTGTATTTTATGTCAAGAGTATGATTCTTCAATTACAATGCAATATTGCCTTTCAGTCCACAAAAGAGGAGCCTTTACAATGTTCCCCACAAGGGTATTTATAGATTCAAGAGACGCACTTATGGCCTTCCGACGCTTCAACTTCCCGACGGTTCAGCTTCCCTCCGACCTTTGCCACACTTGCGACTCATGCACTTAAAATTGCGATTCGCGACTCTGTCACAGCATCACACTGCCCAGGTGCGACCACACCGGGGACAAAAGAGACTTGCGACCCAGCGGTTAAACTATGGAGGTGGTCGCGTAATTGAGGTTTCTGGAACGTCAACTTTCTTGCCCTTGAGGAAATCTCGCCAAGTCTGGTAATCTGCTATTATAGGAGCGACAAGAGGGCTTTCCTCTTTTATTCGATGCATACATTCTAGGGCATTCGGTACCAGAGTCTCCTTCTTCTGAGAGATCAGCATTGAGAGGGAGGCAAGCTTGGTGTAGATTTGTTCGGAGTCCCAGTTATGTGGCCATCCCTCAACATGCAGCTGGGCACAGACAGCATCTAAAAGATACGAAGCCATATAGAATTCTGATGGCGCTCCCTCATCTGGGGCTAAAGCTGAAGCCAAATTTGTGTGCATGGAGCCCTTTAATATACTGTACCAATTGAACCCAGCTGTACTGTTACGTGTTCCATAATGGTTGCCCATGTTCCGTTGAAAGTGGTGGCGTCCGAACGCCCGTATACTCTGCACAGCATGGCGGCCACTAACTTATACACCTTCCTCAGACTGGCCACCGGGTACTCCTGGTCTTTTTTGATTTTAAATTTATCTGGTTCCGCCCACCATTTTCTGACTGTATCAACCATCGGCACTTCATTTGCAGAAAACCATCTCGGGGTGAAGTTTACCTCTGCTTTGGGGAGCGAGTAGTTGACCTGTGCTTTTGAGCTCTCCAACGTTGCAAAAGCTTTACCTCCACTATCTCGGATTGCGAAATTCTTTGGATCCGTCTTCTGTATGATCCAGTCTAACATTTCTGGGCATGAAAGGATGGCGGGATGTGACCCTGCTAGGTGCAATTTGGATTTCTTAACCTTCAGATATACTTCCTGGTCCGGGAGATCTTCTGGAAACTCATCTTCTGGTATGGCAAACTCACGGTATACTTCATACCACCTAAGGCTGTCCTCCTTTGCGAAGGTGCAAAAGGTGTCTCTGTATATTGGTGGAGGAGATGTTTGTATGTCTGTGTCTGACTCTTCCTCCACTACCTGCTTAGTTCTCCTTCGGGATACCCGGGGTGCCATATCGCTAGAGTTGGAGAGGACCGGTACCGTGTCTGCTCTAACTTCACTTGTTGCATTCAAGAAAGAATCCCAGGATGAGAAAGACATGATGATAACGGCTAAATAAAGTCTACACATACAAAGTTTAATTGACTGTTCTCTGGGGGTCGCTGGGTCGCTGATCTACAAAAAGGACTTTTACTACACCTGCGATTTCGGCGATCAGGTCGCAGTGGTCGCGAGTCTCTCGGTGGGGCAGAGACATTACACTGCGACCTTGCGACCTGGTCGCTAGGTCGCAGGTCGCACTTTCGCCTGCCGGAGGGTTTCGCGCGCGCGCGACTTTGCGGCCAATCTTTCCCTAGCGGGAAAAGTGTGCGGCTTGAAAGGGCCTAAACCGACCATAAGGCACAGCCATGAGGAAATACGTAAGAGACGGGTGACCTTGGGGTTTGTGGGAAACAAAACAACGGTGAAACTCAAGAGAAAACCCTACACCCTCTCCAGCAAATAAATAAGACCATGTGGAGGCTCAATAATGGCAAGAAATGCTTAAGAGGGAAACATAGGGAGGAAAAGGCAACTTACCCAGAAGAAAACGCGCCAGTCGACCTGTCAGAGTAATTCCACAGTTTTCGCTGAGAGCTACAAATGCGACCTAGCGACTCGACCTTATATAAAAAGGTTGCACGTGTGAGTACTTAATGAGGTCGCAAGTTGTAAGTTTGCGACCTTGCGACCTCGCGACCTTGAGGTCGCTGGGTCGCAAAGGTCGCTGAGTCGCTAACTCTCTTAATACTTCATTTTGCGACCTTGCGACCTTGCGACCTAAAGGTCGCTGGGTCGCAAGGTCGCAAATTGCTTGACTTTCGACTCTTGCGACCTGGCGACCTCTGCGACCTTAGGGTCGCTGAGTCGCGTAGGTCGCATGGGTCGCAAATTATGGATCTGCGACTTATGCGACTTGCTCTTAAAGACTTTACTTGGATTTTTCCTTCTTTTAGTTTCAAAGGGGCTCCAAAAATTTTGAAGTGTGTGCTGTGATTTTATGTATTTTTGGAGGGTGTTGTAGAGCCAAGCAATGGAGAAGCCACAGAGATCGTATGCTGTGTTGTCGAAGTTGAAACACCACCGTACCCAAACGAGCTCCATAGTTTTGGCGCTTCATCTCCTAGGTTAGGATTTTAGGGTTAGGATTTTGGCCGTTTAGGATTTTCCATTGTTTCTAACAATAAATAGGCCCTCGAGCTCTATTGTACTCATATTTCGTAGGCATGTAGTCGCCTTTCACATCTATTCTCGCAGATAGCTACCGCCCTAGCTAGTTGTATTTCCATTCTCAGCTCGTAAGCAAATTTCGCCTACCTTAATGTTAAAGTGTTGCCTTAACTACATCTCTCGTATTTACACAGTATGTTTATTCTTCGTTGCGTTCCTACATAAATCCGCATTAGACTCCTTGAAAAGTCGTGAAGTTTGTTAAGTTTGTTTGATTGTGCACGAGATGTTTTTGCTGTAATTGTACCTACTGACAACGATGAAAATGTGAAGTATTATTTGATGTGTTGCACTAAACGAAAAATTAAATTATTAGAAAACTATAATAATCACGGATTTCCATATGAAAGAGGATATATTATATTGAAAGGTTATTTTTTCAGGAAAACTAATCAAAGTGGTGATTTTGTTTACTTTGAAGACTATGAACCTGATGTCATAAGTTGTCAATATAGTCACTTGGTGTGTGCAACATGCATAAAGTTGATAGAGGTTAAATCAAAGAAAAAAATGAAAATTAAGAAATGGAAAATGTCAAAATCCAATCATGAATGGATCATTAAAGATGGTATTCCATTGGAATTTTTTTGATTGAACTACCCAACAAGTTCTTCTCTTTGGATTATGTTTGAGAACTTCTAGAACTGAACTAAAAATTGAGCTGCCTTGTTATGTTATCTGTGCAAGTGTTTGCATATGTACAAATTGTTTTGGTACATGCATACTAGGATCAACTAAAAGTAGCTTTTCTATATATGCATTGATGAAAAATGTTGCATGTATTGGATATATATGTGTGTGTGTGAATGTGTGTGTGTGTGTTCTAGAATGCAATTAACTAAAAGTAGTTTTTCTATGTGCTTTGAGGAAAAATATTGCACGTACTAGATATATACACGGACTGAATGTGACAAGTTTTTCTTGTGGGATTTTTTGGTAAAAAGTATGGAATGTAAATAAATCATCCACAATATAGTTTTGTACGAAGATTCCTTTCATACAAGAGACTCGGAGCACTTCTCTGACTTTTGGTGGGATTTGACCCACATCTCTATTCCTGATAGAAAATCTAGTACGTAATTTGTCTGTCCAATGGTCAGATATGTTCTAGGAAATTAACTGGAAGTAGCTTTTCTATGTGCATTGATGAAAAATGTTGCACATATTTGATATATATATATTTTCTAGAATGCAATTAATTGTTCAAGTAGTTTTCCCATGTGCATTGATGAAAAATGTTTCATGTACTGAATATATATGTTCTAGAATGCAATTAACTAAAAGTAGCTAAATTCTATAGCCATTGATGAAAAGTAGCTTAATTCTATTGACAATGATGAAAAATGTTGAAGTACTGGATATATGTGTTCTAGAAAGCAATTAACTATTCAAATAGATTTTCTATGTGCATTGATGAAAAATGTTGTATGGATATATATGTACATTATAGATTGCATTTTTAAAATTTTATGATTGTTTTCAACACATCTAACAATACCTATAATCTTATGATTGTTTATATATATATATATTGTACTTCACATCATTACTTCACATGACAAATGTACTTCAACCATCCAAAACTTGAGTTTTAAAAACTTTTTGATTATATCACAACATTGCTTCACATGCCATGCCAATTGTAGTTCAACTATCCAATAAAAACATTTAACATTATATCACATGCCAAATGTAGATCAACCATCCAAAACTTAACTTTTAATTTAACAAAAATTATAGATCACAACATTACTTCACATGCCAAATGTACTTCAACCATCCAAAACTTAAGTTTTAAAAACAAAACAAATTATAACACAACATTACTTCACATGCCAAATGTAGTTCAAAAGCAAAACATTAATATAGATCACAACATTACTTCACATGCCAAATGTAGTTCAACCATCCAAAACTTAAGTTTTAAAATCCAAACAAATTATAACACAACATTACTTCGCATTCCAAAACCAAAAAAATTATAACACAACATTACTTCACATGCCAAATGTAGTTCAACCATCCAAAACTTAAGTTTTAAAAACATTATATATCACATTCACATGTACCAAATGTAGTTCACATAAAATATGTCCAAAATTTGTAGATCTCACAAGTATCAAGTATCAAGTTATATATATGACTGCATCTAGATAATATATAAAAAAGTAAATTTAAGACTAGAAATCTCAATAAAATCTAGAAATCATCCATCAAATACAGATGGATGTAGTGGCTTTCCCATCAAAGTCTAAATCCATGATCTATCCTGCAAAACATGGGGAACCTGTATACAATGCACGTACAAACATTAAAATTTGATGTTTTAAAATTGAGTGAGAATATATATAACTTCATGTAAAAAGCAAAATACAAAAATACATCATGCAATACCTCATGAGGTTCCCTCTCCATTTTTTGCTCGTCAGCTACAACTTCCCCCATGGGAACATCTCCAACAGTAAACTGTACAATATACATGTACATTTATATATATATATATATATATATATATATATATATATATATTAAAAATTTTCAAATGAAAATGCATATATATATAAACTTATTTTCAATAATATTAAAAAAAAATAGACAACTTGTTCATGGTTGAAATGCTGTGAATGTTCCTATCTCCATCGCTAGAGTCCGTGGAGAAAAGAAATCCTCTATAGAAACCTAAAATTAAAAAATTTAATTTAAGTATAAAATAACTCAAGATCAAGATCTCAATTTATAATAAAACTTTTGAACTTCAATTTATAAATTATAAATTAAAAACATATATATTTAAAATTGAAAAATTGAATACTTCTGCAAGTGGATTTGGCACGTCTCCTAAGAGAGGCTCCAAAAGAAAATCTCCAAAAACCTAAAATTCAAAAAATTTAAAATAACTCAAGATATAGATATATCTCATTTTTTAATGGAACTTTTTGAGGTGGAATATATATAACTTAAAAACATATAAATTTTAAAAGTGAAAATTTGTCCATACTTCTTGTGAACCTGGCACATCTCCTAAGGAAGTAGAAGGTACATCTCCTAAGAAAGAAGAAGGTACCGCCATCCCAAAAACATCGGACGGAATCAGAATCTGTTAAAACATTTTATTATATATACATGAAAATGTACATGTGTGCACAATTATTTATTTTAAAAATATCAAGTTTAAAAAACACTAACAATTGCCAACATATCTTGATGGTGAGACCCATCTTGATTGTTTGAAACTGAGGTTCTGAATGTGATATCAACATTTTCTTCATTCATCATGCGTGACAACTAGAAATGGTGTTAACATATAATAATACATTTTTGTTAGATTAATACACAAACACACACACACACACACACACACACATATATATGTATTTATTAAAAATTGTATGTATGTGTTAAAATAATTAAATCCTAACCATTAACACATACCGTTCCCATGCCCTCTTCCTCATGAACAATTAGTTCATGCCAACCATTGTGAAAATTATTTGCATATGTTTTCAGATCTTTAACGCTCACGTTGTCAATCTCTTCATCTGTATAATATACAAAATTTGCGCGTGCATTCTCACGTTCTCTTTGTTGATTCAGAAAAACATTGACTCCACCCAATCCACTATGAACATTGTCGATGATGGCATCCCTTGCTTCTCAACTAATTTGAGAAGTGGCTTCCATCTCTGACCGCAAAGTTTCGACACGAATAGGTCAACTAACCAATGGTGGCTCATGATGAGGCAAATCAACATCATGCCTAGAGCCCCTATAGTCACACAATCGACCTTTCCTAGGACCAAAAAACTCAGAGGGAAGGTCATTGTAATTTGGTTTCATTTCCAAAAGGAATTCTTCATAAAATAATTTTTCCAAATAAAGTGGAACCTCGTCGTTCCATGGTAGTCTTCCATAAGCCGCAAGGTGTCTATCATACAAATAGTGAGCTATATCAGGGTGCTTGAAATATTGCACCTTCAACATCTTTCTTTTCGGTCCTTTTTTAAAATTAAACATATACTGTGCCATTGTTGTTGTCACTCTTTATTTAAAAACCTCCCATTTATCAGGTCCCATCACTGTTTCCTTTCTTTTTCTCATGACATCCACAAAAGTATTCGTGGTTTGCCCAAGATTTTTGTACACATCTACTAATTGGCCTAAATAATGTGTAACTATTTCCAAGCTTCGTCAACTCTTAGCAGGTAGAGTCAAAGACACGATATCTTTGTGCAATTTTGCATGAAGATGTTGACACCTTTCTAAGGTTCATTGCTGCATGTTTCTTTCCGACAATATATCAGAAATGTCGGTCGGATATGTCGTGGTGGGTGGACAACCTTCTTCTTGAATGAATAATTCTGCCCTATGTCTATTTCGACCAACATTTGGAGCATTTTCAGCCTCTACATCAATATATAAAATTTTGTATATTAGAAAAAATACATGTAAACAAATTTGTAAAAATTGAATGAAAAAACTATTCAAATTGATGGCAACCTTGATGTGGTTGGCTAGCATCTTCCCAACCTTAAAAATGTTGACAACCAGAACGACCCTACTGAGAACCAACACCACCAGCCATTGATTGGCCTCTGGGGTAATAAATATCACCACCTTCATGCAACTTTCTAGCACTTATTGATGGCCTCTAAGGGGATTTGAACCACCACCAACCTCTCGAGATGAGAGAGAAGCTTCATAAACAAATACAAATTTATAATCAATTGAAAAATACATTCATACATATAAATACACATACATATTCATTGATTAAATTGCGTGAACCATACCACGACTGGATGAACCATGGGCATGCTCCATGGATGGAGTAGAGACCCTTCTCCTCTTATCTCCTAAAAAATAAAAAAAGAAACTTATTAACAACTAATTTAACTCACAAAGTTGATAAAAAATCAATTCCATATGTACACACATGTATGGAGATTTAAGATTATATTTAAATACCATGAACATCCCTCGATCCCTGATCCCCCCCTCTCGTAGATATATGAGATTATGTTGATCTTCGTCGTTCATCCTCCATGATATATATATCTACGGTAGACATTTACAATTATTTTTTTAAATAACTAATTTTAAATAAATTCAAAATAATTTCAGAAAATTAATGTAATTTAGTGTAAACAAATTATGTAAAACACAACTTTCAAAGCACTAATTGATGTGTGACACTCAATTTAAGCAAAAAAAAATTATAAAAATGATAAGTTCACCAAATTGCACTTTACATGGTGGGAGCACACTTGGTATAAAATTGAAAAAAACACATTGTCATTAAAAAAGAAGTGAAACTCCATTTAAACAAACTCCATTTAAACAAAAATTTGTTGAAGTCCCTGCATTTTAATTTTATAAAAATGTGAAGTTCACCACTTGTTGCAAATGCGAATTTCACCAAGTTGCACTTTACATGGTGTGGAGGGAGCACACGTGGTATATAATTGAAAAAAGCACATGTTCATTAAAAAAGACGCATTTATAAGTACAAAACACACACATATCCAAGATATGTTACAATTTCCATCAATAAATTTTGAAGGAGAGAGTCTCAACACTAATTCATCTTTGAAAGATGAATCTTGAATTTTTGAAGAAGAGCATCTGAAAACTAATTCATCTTTGAGAGATAAACCTTGAATTTTTGAAGAACAACGTCTCAAAAATAATTCATCTTTGAGAGATGAATATTGCATTGGCATTGCCTCGTATAATTATAATTCATCTTTGATAGATGAATCCTGAATTGGCATTGCCCCACGCACTAGATCACCAGACATATTATTCACATTTGAATAATGTCTTATACTAAAAAATTAAAATTTGCTAACAATATTGTTTTCTATTCCATGCAGTTCTTTTAGCCTCTCCTTCTTAACTTGGTACACTCCATTCATCTGGTTGCACACAAGTTCAAAATTGGTGAAGACTACAATTTCATTTGATCCATAATCCATAGCTATTTCCAAGCCTTCTATCAATCCAATATAATATGCCTCCTTGTTTGTTGTTCTTCCCGATATATTCATTTTCCTTTGGACTACCGTGTTAGTCGCAATATTGGAAAACACATATGTAATCACTTCTTTCCCTGGATTGGGATAGCAAGAAACTTCTATGCATAATTTCCATTTTTCAACCATATTTAATGGTTTTCTTATCCCTGAAAAAAAAAAAAAAAAAAACGCAATAAAAATATATATTAAATTGACATTTATTGCAAATGCATGGGAGAAATGACACATGATCATGAGATAAATGACATGTGCATGGTTTATCTTAAAGTTTGACTTAAAAATTTTATGTTAGAATTCACATCTAGAATTAATGGGAGGAAGCCTTTAGTTTGTGGGAAAAATAAATTTTATGCACTTACTAAAACAACTAGTTATGTCAAAAGTCACACCTTTATGAGTCTGTGGGAGAAATGAAATAGAAATGACACATGCCTTAAATTTTTCCTAAAAGTTTATGGGAGAAGGGAGAAATGACACGTACAAGCTTTTCCTTAGAGTGGTAGTGGTTTATGGATATGAAAATGAAAAACTTCTATTTAGATATGTTAAAGAGATTGAATATAGGGGCATTTACTGGATATGTCACCTTTAAGAAAAGAGAAATGACACATGTACAAGGTTTTCCTTAGAGTGGTAGTGGTTTATGGATATGAAAATGAAAAACTTCTATTTAGATCTGTTACAGAGATTGACTGTAGGGGCATTTACTGGATATGTCACCTTTGAGAAAATATGAGATCTAGAGGCTACCTGTCCCTTTACAGACTCTGCCTTTAGAACTTGTAGAAGTTAACACTCAATAGACAGACTAAAATCCGATGGAATTTCAAAATTCTATGAGAGTTTAGCGAGTTTAAGTTCAATTTTTAGGCCTTAAAGCTTGAGAGGAATGACATTTACATGCTTTGCAAAATTATTTTATGCACTTACAAAAAACATGCTTTAAATTTAATGGGAGAAAGCCAACATGACATGTACATGCTTTAAAAACTTTGCCTAAGAATTTATGGGAGAAATGACACATGTACATAGTTTTCCTTAAAGTGGTTGAGGTTTATGGATATTAAAATGAAGAACTTCCATTTAAAGATTTGTTATAGAGATTGACTATAGGGGCATTTACTGCATATGTCATCTTTGAGAAAATATTAGATCAAGAGGCTACTTGCCCTTTACAGACTCTGCCTTTAGAACTTGTAGACGTTACCACTCAATAAACAGACTAAAATCCTATGGAAGTTCAAAATTCTATGAGAGTTCAACCACTTTAGGTTCAATTTTTAGGCCTTAAAGCGTGAGAGAAATGAAATTTACATGCTTTGCAAAATTATTTTATGCACTTACAAAAGCATGCTTTAAATTTAATGGGAGAAAGCCAACATGACATGTACATGCTTTAGAAAAATTTTCCTAAACATTTATGGGAGAAATGACACATGTACATAGTTTGCCTTAAATTGGTTGAGGTTTATGGATATTAAAATGAAGAACTTCTATTTAGAAGCTTATATCTCACTTTTGGTTTCAATGGGAAACTTTTATGGCTAATGTGTTTTTTCTCAAAATGTGATACACCCCATTAAAACGGGAGATATATCGAAATGATTCCTATGGTGTAATAAAATAGTTTCAAGTAGTTTAAAAATATAGATGCATAAATTCAACGAGCATATTTTTGAGATATATAATTCCAAAATGGAAGAGTTGTTTGTGAACAAATATCAGTGGATCACTATGGATATATCTGCTTCATTAAAAGGGATTTTTCTAAAGGGATGTCCACTAAGTTGGAAAGAAGGGAAAGTATCACAATTATATGTTAATGTGCATGTGTTTTACATTGAATATTTTTCATTTTATTAAAAATCTATTTGAAACGATTAAACTATATAAAGTTAAAACCTATGTTTTGTATCAAATCACTTTTGGTTTCAATGGGAAACTTTTATGGCTAATGTGTTTTTCTCGAAATGTGATACACCCCATTAAAATGGGAGATATATCGAAGATTTTCTTGTGAAAAAATATCAGTGGATCACTATGGATATATCTACTTCATTAAAAGGGATTTTTCTAGAAGGATGTCCACTAAGTTGGAAAGAAGGGAAAATATCACAATTATATGTTAATGCATGTGTTTTACATTGAATATTTTTCATTTTAAATTAAGAATCTATTTGAAACAATTACCCATATAAGGTTAAAACCTATGTTTTGGATCAAATCATTTTTGGTTTCAATGGGAAAATTTTATGGCTAATATGTTTTTTCTTGAAATGTGATACACCCCATTAAAATGGGAGACATATTGAAATGATTCCTATCGTGAAATAAAATAGTTTCAAGTAGCTTAAAGATATAGATGCATAAATTCAATGAGCATAGTTTTGAGATATATAAGTCCAAAATGGAATAGATGTTGGTGAACAAGTATCAGCGGATCACTATGGATATATTTGCTTCATTAAAAGGGATATTTCTATAAGGATGGAGTAGTTGGAAAGAAGGGAAAATATCACAATTATATGTTAATGCGCATGTGTTTTACATTGAATATTTTTCATTTTATTAAGAATCTATTTTCAAAACAATTAACTATATGAGGTTAAAACCTATGTTTTGTATCAAATTACTTTTTGTTTCTAAATACTATGTGTTTTACATTGAATATTTCTCATTTTATTAAAAATCTATTTGAAACAATTAAACTATATAAGGTTAAAACATATGTTTTGTATCAAATCACTTTTGGTTTCAATGGGAAATTTTTATGGCTAATGTGCTTTTCTTGAAATGTGATACAACCCATGAAAATGGGAGATATATCGAAATGATTCCTATGGTGTAATAAAATAGTTTCAAGTAGTTTAAAAATATAGATGCATAAATTCAATGAGCATAGTTTTGAGATATAAAAGTCCAAAATGGAAGAGTTTTTTGTGAACAAATATGAGTGGATCCCTATGGATATATATTCTTCATTAAAAGGGTTTTTTTCTAGAAGGATGTCCACTAAGTTGGACAAAAGGAAAAATATCACAATTATATGTTAATGTGCATGTGTTTTACATTGAATATTTTTCATTTTATTAAAAATATATTTGAAACAATCAAATATAAAAGTTTTTTTTTTATCAAATCACTTTTGGTTTCAATGGGAAACTTTTATGGCTAATGTGTTTTTCTCGAAATGTGATAGACCCCATTAAAATGGGAGATATATCGAAATAATTCCTATGGTGTAATAAAATAGTTGAGTAGTTTAAAGATATAGATGCATAAATTCAATGAGCATAGTTTTCAAATATATAAGTCCAAAATGGAATATTTGTTGGTGAAAAAATATCAGTGGATCACTATGGATATATCTGCTTCATTAAAAGGGATTTTTCTAGAATGATGGACTAAGTTGGAAAGAAGGGAAAATATCACAATTATATGTTAATGCACGTGTTTTACATTGAGTATAAAAGGTTTTTTATCTCTCTCACTGTTTGAGTCCTGGTCTTATAAAAGGTTTCCACTAAATCCATCCCTATTATTTTTCATGTGAACACATTCCCAAACCACCCATCTATGTACCTAAGAGCCAAGCCAAGTGTAAAAGGGGCTTATTTCATATTCTACTTTAACACATATGTGATTAATTATCGTTAGAATTTATATGGTAGAAATACATATAAAGAGTAATCCTTTGTATAGATCTATTTTGACTTTAAGGAATAAATGGAAGTTTTTTAGAAAGTTTATCTTAGGAGGTAGAACTAAACCGTCTATAACCCACAAAAGAAACCATGGCCTGTGAGTATCACATGCAAACAAAAGTTACTCCCATGTTTGAAACACCACTTCACATCATCATAAGGGTTGGAAACCACTAAGCAACCCATACTAAGTTCCCTAGAAGGGATTACTATCATATTTAATGATTGGGTTTATCTCAAAGGTCAAAAGGAAAATCAAAGTTAGGAAAGGTAATTAGAAAAATTATCTTTTTTTCGAGCAACCATAGATATCATGAGGGAAGTTCAAGAAATATTATGATAAGAAGTATTATCTTTGTTGCAGAGGCTTAAATTCTGATATGATAAGAAATATTATATTTTTTGAAGGAAGTTCTGATATGATAAGAAAAATTATCTTTTTTTTTGCAGATGCTTAAATTCATGAAAATATCATGAAAGGTGGAATATTTATTCTGTCCAAAACAGTCGGAGATCATGACAGCCACTATGTCTTTTCTAGGGATGATCAACAATTGAAATTCTAATATGATAAGAAATATTATCTTTTTTGAAGGAAGTTCTGATATGATAAGAAATATTATCTTTTTTCGCAGAGGCTTAAATTCATGAAAAGATCATGAAAAGGTGGAATATTTATTCTGTGAAAAATAGTCAGAGATCATGATAGCTACTCTGTCTTTTGTAGGGATGATCAACTCATGAAATTCTGATATGATAAGAAATATTATCTTTTTTGAAGGAAGTTCTGATATGATAAGAAATATTCTCTTTTTTGCAGAGGCTTAAATTCATGAAAAGATCATGAAAAGGTAGAATATTTATTCTGTGCAAAATAGTCGGAGATCATGACAACCACATAAATGTGCACCCCAGTTATAAAACACTCCACACAACCACAGTGTAATAGACAACATTACTAAACACAGTGCAAAACACCTATTTTACAGGAATTATTTCGTTGTAAAATTCTTATTCCCTTTCAAATTTTACAAGAATTATTCCCTTTCAAATTTTACAGGAATTAGTCTGGCATTTGTTGGCATCTTTCTATAGGAATTGATGAGGTGGAGGCACTGTAAGTTGAATAGGTGGCCACGCAAGGTGAGCATGGGACCAAACATGACCAACAATCAGGTGGCGATGCGCTACAAGTCGGAGAAATAGCTTTACACCATACATTATTTAGCCCAATAAATTTGATCCAGTAAATGAGAAAATTATAATATAAATTTTATAAATTTAGATTTTTTTTATGCACATAAACAATAAACAATAAAAAAATGGATAAAAAGAATTATGTTTTATGTTTGCAGAAATAAAAAAATAGAAATACAGGAACATTGAGAACTTAAGGGGGAAAAGAGAAAAAATACAAAGAAACAATTTTAAAAAATGAATACATAGAATTATATTTGCATTCAGAAATTCAGGGAAGTGAAAACCTAAAAAAAATGAATACACATAATTATATTTGCATTCAGAAATATAGGAAGTGCAAACCTAGGTATATATCTGCATCTAGTTTAAAATGAAATAAAAAATAGAAGTACACGAACATTCAAACATTCAAAAATTGAGGGAGAACTTGAGGGAGAAATGGGAGAAAATTCACAAAAACAATAAATAAAATGAATACACACAATTAAACTAAACACTTACCTAGAAATTCATAGAAAGTCGTCGCGGCGCAACTCCAGAGCAGCAACAGAGCAGCAATTCAACAGAGCTCACCACAACGCAATAGAGCAGCAGTGCCACAGAAAATCAGAAAAGAAACACATGAAAAAGATGTGAAACCTATAATAGTTCGCGGGCGATATATTTATAAAATATGAGTTCGACCGAACTATTTTAAAAGTTCAACCGAACTAATAGTCTGGTTGAACTAAAAGTTCAGTCAAACTTTTGTTGCCGGTTTTCCCATCTCCGGCCAAAACTCTGTTTGCCCACGCCATTAGTACACCGTCAATCTAAACGGAAAAATGAGTTCGGCCGAACTAATTTCGAAATTTCGGCCGAGCTCTCTAATAGTTTGGTCGAAATTTTGAGAAATTTCGGCCGAACTATTGAGGAAAAAACTTTTCTGCCCTTGATTCTCAAAAAGTGTAACCCAGCTTCACATTTTCACCCACAAGTCAAGTCATTCAATCATTATTCAAGTCATTTTAACCAAATTCAAGTTATTCATCAAATTGAATATTACAAGCAAACGTTAGAGTGCATGATCGGTAGTACCCAACACCGTTAAGTCACATAAAATCAAGTGGGTGTGACAAGCAAACATGTTAAGTAAAAATGGGTAGACGAAAACATATTCAAAATGATTCTTAGTAAATTAAATATTTGCAAGAGTGAAACCATGAATTGTAAGATAAAATCAAAGTACTTGAGTGGAAATTAAATAAAACAAAACTATAATTGATCTAACGCATTAGAAAATGCAAAAGATATTCAAAGGGAAATAGAAATAAAGGGCCAACTACTTGATGTTTTTCTGACTAAATTAAGAGAAATGAAAGATCATATTGATGACATGATTGATGCAATATCTACAATGAGGGTAAATAAAATTCGTGATATGGAAGATCTAATTTGTGATACACATGGATTATCTAGACAATTGATGCAAGTTGTGGCACAAAAGAGCTCATAAATCAGAGTGATGCAACATATTATATCTAAGACCTTATTCAAAAATTCGATGCAATCATAATTTAATACTGCAGATGATATCATAATTTTTTTGTCACTTATCCTTAAAAATGAGGTTATGTGTCCTTCTTTAAATACTTGTTTGAGAAACTCAAATAGCCTTACTTGGGATGACATGAGCAAGGTTGGCCAACTTGACAAATGGATCCCTTCTGGACACTTTACAAATAGAAAATAATATTTCTTTAGATTAATACAAGTTCCCAATAGGGTCTTTTAATGATTTTGACTCTTGACATTAATCAGTGCCTATGATTGGATCTGATCGTTTAAATACTGAATCTCCTTCTCAAATCTAAATATGTTTGCAGAAATAAAAAAATAGAAATACAGGAACATTGAGAACTTAAGGGGGAAAAGAGACAAAATACAGAGAAACAATTTTAAAAAATGAATACACAGAATTATATTTGCATTCAGAAATTCAGGGAAGTGAAAACCTAAAAAAAAATGAATACACATAATTATATTTGCATTCAGAAATATAGGAAGTGCAAACCTAGGTATATATCTGCATCTAGTTTAAAATGAAATAAAAAATAGAAGTACACGAACATTCAAACATTCAAAAATTGAGGGAGAACTTGAGGGAGAAATGGGAGAAAATTCACAGAAACAATAAATAAAATGAATACACACAATTAAACTAAACACTTACCTAGAAATTCATAGAAAGTCATCGCGGCGCAACTCCAGAGCAGCAACAGAGCAGCAATTCAACAGAGCTCACCACAACGCAATAGAGCAGCAATGCCACAGAAAATCAGAAAATAAACACATGAAAAAGATGTGAAACCTATAATATTTCGCGAGCGATATATTTATAAAATATGAGTTCGACCGAACTATTTTAAAAGTTCAGCCGAACTAATAGTCCGGTCGAACTAAAAGTTCAGTCAAACTTTTGTTGCCGGTTTTCCCATCTCCGACCAAAAATCTGTTTGCCCACGCCATTAGTACACCGTCAATCTAAATGGAAAAATGAGTTCGGCCGAACTAATTTCGAAAGTTCGGCCGAGCTCTATAATAGTTCGGTCGAACTTTTGATAAATTTCGGCCGAACTATTGAAGAAAAAATTTTCCTGCCCTTGATTCCTACAAAAGTGTAACCCAACTTCACATTTTCACCCACAAGTCAAGTCATTCAATCATTCAAGTCATTTTAACCAAATTCAACAGTCATCAAATTGAACATTACAAGAAAACGTTAGAGTGCATGATCGGTGTACACTTAACACCGTTAAGTCACATAAATCAAGTAAGATACAAGACAACATGTTAAGTGAAAGTGGGACGAAACATATTCAAAACACCTAAGAAATTAAATATTTGCAAGAGTGAAACCATGAATTGTAAGATAAATCAGTACTTGAGGAAATGAATAAAACAAAAAAACTATATCTGATCTAACGCATTAGAAAATGCAAAAGAGGATCCAAAGGGAAATAGAAATAAAGGGCCAACGTTTGATCTTTTCTGACTAAATTAAGAGAAATGAAAGATCATATTGATGACATGATTGATGCAATATCTACAATGAGGGTAAATAAAATTCGTGATATGGAAGATCTAATTTGTGATACACATGGATTATCTAGACAATTGATGCAAGTTGTGGCACAAAAGAGCTCATAAAGCAGAGTGATGCAACATACTATATCTAAGACCTTATTCAAAAATTCGATGCAATCATAATTTAATACTGCAGATGATATCATAATTTTTTTGTCACTTATCCTTAAAAATGAGGTTATGTGTCCTTCTTTAAATACTTGTTTGAGAAACTCAAATAGCCTTACTTGGGATGACATGAGCAGGGTTGGCCAACTTGACAAATGGATCCCTTCTGGACACTTTACAAATAGAAAATAATATTTCTTTAGATTAATACAAGTTCCCAATAGGGTCTTTTAATGATTTTGACTCTTGACACAAGCCTAAAGCATACAAGAAATGCTTGACCTATAGCCTAAAGGCGAAATAATTAAGTAATGCTTTACAAAATAATTTTCTTTTACATATTTCTTCTTTTGATCAATACATAAGAGTCAATTTATGACATAAATGACAATTATGAAGACCAAAACTGGTTATAATTTCCAACGCTCCCTCTTAACTAGGGAGGTATTCATAATTGTCCAAGTGGTACAAGGAAAGTAATCCATTTGAAAATTTCTTATAATAAGAGATCCAGATTAACAAGCATCTCTCATTATTTCCAACATTGTCACATTACCCAAGGCCTTGATAGGTACACTCTATCTTTCACAAGATTAGAGTACAATGCTAGTAGGCATTCCATAGGACACCATACCGCCTCATCATGGTACATACTCCACCTAGGTTACCTAGAGTAATCATACCATCATACCATTCTTAGCCAAGTCCATGTGACTTAGGATATCCATCGTAATCCATCACATTATATAACCCTTAAGAAGTTTTATCCATGTTGATTATCCAACACAACATTCTTCTTATCCATGTCTGTGTACTTGACTTAGGACATCAGTCCTAATCCATCAAACTACCTGACAAAAGGAGAATAAAAAAAGTTATCATTTTCCATATCCGTGATGCATGCATTAGACTTACAATTATTAGTCCTGGTCTAGTACATGACACATGGGGAAATCATGTCCAACCATAATCCCTCTCAAACCAAGAGGAGATTCTAACTTTCTTACATAAGTCACATCCACAAGTATTTGTATTTCATATCTTGCATGGGTCCCTCCTTCCTCCACATTTCATTGTAAAAATAATGCTTCATTTTACGGTATCAAAGATCACAAAGCCATATTTTTACAAAATATTCTAGGTCATCCATTTTCCACGTCACTTTCATCTCAACTTTATCAATGAAGTATTTCTATTGAACCTTCCCAAACTTTAACCTGCATGTAGTTTCCCCACGAAATTGATCCCTCTTCTATACCTTCAAGTTATCTTATTACGTTGTTACCTTCGAATCCAAAGATGAGAAAATCCTATACTTCATATATGTTAATTACCATAAGTTGAGATTTCCCTCAACATCCATACAATTGAACTTGCCTCAACTATCATCATGCATAATCAACATATTTCTAGGTAAAAATATACTAACAAGATAACCAATAACGAATATTAACATCAGATTTACCTCACCATGACAGTTTTCTTCAACAAGGCATCAACATCATCATGGTATAACTTCATATGAGTATATCTCTATCAGAGTGCCCCAAGGATCCAACTTGATTACCAAGTTACCATTTCCTCCATTCATCATGATCTTCATAACATAAGATCAACATATGTTTCTCATTTTTATTTCTTCATTATGTACCTACAACATTCATCGACAAGTACCACCAAGAAAAATATACAAGTACAAGAGCATGATTATGATTTTGTCATACTAGGAGTTCCATGGAATCTTAGAGGGATAACTCCTAAAGTTTTCAGACCGAAATCCTAAGTCTCTTGATATTTCCTTTTGAAACATCAATCCTAGGGTTTAAACCTCAAATACAATTATACCCTCACTAGTGTTTTCCATTCACCATAAATTACCTAAAAACTTTAAAAACAATAAATATATGGTTTCTATGAGGGAACAAATGGATTAGGGTAGGGTTTATTTTTTGACTAGGGTTTGGAAGTATCAGTAATGGTTTTACAAAATGAATTTCCTTCAATGAGATGAAGACTACAAACCCATAATTAAGGGGATAGGGTTTTTTGTTAGGGTTTTCTCACTTGATAAGGGTTTTCTACTTCAAGCACCATCCAGGTATTGTAATCCTAGATTCCAAATATGAATTCTACAAACCCTATGGTCAATACATAACCATAAAACCCTAACACATTTAAAAACATACATTTTATTCAACAAAATCACATATCTTATGACTACATACCATTTCCAACCAAGATTTTTGAAAGCCCACCACAAAACCACCTTCTTGATTTCATTTTCCAAGATATTTTTACCTCCATATATGCTATCGTCTTCCTATTGTTTTCAAAAAGTGAAGAATTCCAAAAATACCATAGCTAACATATATCTTCGAATGATTTATGATACCTTCTTTACATTCCAAGGTACTACTCCTTTAATTGATGTCATGGTCTTTTCAAGAGTAATGCTCTTCACAAAGTGATTAACTGTAGCTTGTTTTGACTGTTATATTAATTCAAGTAAATTTTCTACCTCCCATTTTTCATTTTTAGAACAAACCTATGTAGGTTGGCATAGATTCTTCTATTATCAACCTTGACGTATTGTTCCACTCCTTGGAATTTGTCTTGTTAGGCTTTGTAACTTTTCTTGGTGAGACCTTCAATGTTCCTTCCATTAACTGGTTCAAAAAATGTTTCATATATACTTCAAGATTTCCTTCTAACATCATAAGGTTGATTTCCCAAGGTACAACACTATTATACTTATTTCAGGATGACAAGATTGTTGTTCTCCTTAAATTCTAGTTAAGGTAACCTGTAGGTGTTTCTATAGGTTCTCTAGCTTGGCTTCTTTTCTTCATGGCTTTACAATTCTTTGAGTAAGAAAAAAAGGGTATTATCATTAGGTTACTATCTTAAAAAATGGATTTGGTTCCCATATCAGGTCTTCAGAATACCTTTCTTCGATGTGTCATGATTCATTAGAGTGAGGGGCTGCTACTAGCGTTGGTAATAATTTATGTAAATTTCAAGAATTTTGAAGATAAATCCTTCCAAATGAGCCTAAAAATTATTTATATAGTCTGGTCTTGGTCTATTTCATTTGTTAGGTCTAAGGACTATTTCTAGTCCAATTAAAGACACCTTTGAGAATCAGTCACTCTTATATTATTGCATAGAACCTTGTGAAATTTAAACTTTGAATATGATGCTGAGACATTTATAAATTTCTAAGATATTCGATATAATTCACAAGATTTTGGGCCTAGAATATGTTTAGTTACGATCTCCTTGGATCACCAAAAAATGATTCTAGACTTCTTTAATTTCTCCAGACTTCTAACCTAGGTCTTTGACGCTACTTGTATAGGTATGATTATATAATAGTAGCTTGGATCCGACTTCTAAATATATCGATATTTAGTGGAAAAATTTCCTCATGTTATATTTGAAATCCTTTTTCTCTTCTGAACAATGATCTTCTAGCTTCCTTTATGCCATTATCCTTAGTTATGATACCATGTTGGAAAATTGATTAGGGAAGCATATTCAACTTAATTTTTTCCTTTTTTTACATTTACTTGTGATTTAGGTTCTCCTTAAATTTATTATTATTATTTTCTTATCATCAAATAAATTCCAAACACAATGAAAATAGGATATAGGCTCCACACCAAGGAAAAAACCCTCCAAATGGGAAAACCCATCAGAAATTATCTTTATTATCAAATTTTAAAGGATACTCCCAAGACCAAACCTAGACTAGGGCTCCCATCAAGTCGACCAACCAACCTTCATGAACTATGTCTGCAACTAACTTTTTCACCTTCATCATCTACAAATTTTTCCCTATAGAAATCTTGGCAAAGTCTCTCCAAATCACAAATAATAAACTACAAGGATATGCAACCTTCATTAATATTACTTCCATCTCTCTCTAGGCTTGTATAGCCTTATAACTCTTCTATTTTATAACACATATCAAAGCATAATATTTTTTTCACTTATCCTTCCAAATGAGGTCGTATGTCCTTCTTTAAATACCTATTTGAGTGGCTCAAATAACCTTATTTGGGCCGACATGAGAATGACTGGTTTAATTGACAAATAGAGCCCTTTTAGACACTTTATAAATAAAAAAATAATGTTTCCTTACATTAATACAAGTGCCCAATAGGGTATTTTAATGATTTTAATTATTGAAACAAATGTAAATCATACAACGGATGCTTGACCTACTGACCAAAGGTGAAATCATGAAACCCACGATTTACAAAAATAAATTTCTTTTACATATTTCATCTTTTGATCAATACATAAGAGCTACATTATGACACAAATGACAATTATGAAGACCAAAACTAGTTACAATTTCCAATAAAAAGAAACTCTCCTACACCTTTAAGGGGGGATGTAGATTGATGAAGTCAAATGGGTTAGGGGTCAACTAAGAAAAATCACCCCGTAAAGAATCCAAATACTCAGCTTGGATTCTTTCAAGAATCAAATATTTAAAGTCAAATCAATCAAATCAATCAATATTAAGGAAATAATGGAGAATTATAACATACCAACTCGTCTCATCAATAATCACTTTAACATATTTGTTAAGACATATTAACTGATCAATTCCAGATATTAAATATTGACAAATTTTTAGACATATCTTCATTTAAACTCAATTCAACAATTTCAGATTGAAGATAAAAAAAGTTATTGGTAAAATTATTCAGCCTTGTGATTGAAGGGGGGCATGTTAAACTGTAAGTCCCTAGACAATCACAAAGTACGAGAATACAATTTTCATGACTTAGAAATCTTATATTGATGAGTTTTCGTGATGATCCACCAAAGAGTTGTTCGTTTGATCTAAATCTAGATCTAGAAGATCTAGAAGGACAATTGATGTATTATAAATTCATATTTTGAGATCAATGAAATACAATGCAAGGGATTTAAGCCTTTTTTCCTTCTTGTTTGTCTCCTCTCACCCATGTTAATTCTCAATAATATTTGTGAGAGAATAAGGCATGTTTTTTGTGGCATTTGGAAACCCACCATATACTTTTTATTCTTGTTATGGAAGACAAGAGAAGGAGACATGTTACACAATTGTGGGGTGCAAATGTAGGTGCGTGGAAGGGAAATGTTGATGGTGATAATAGCTTGTACGTGATCTTTAGTGAATTTATAAACTTGGTTAGTGGTTTCAAACTAATAGGAATTGGTGGTTGAAGTTTTCTTATGATTTCCTTAGTGGGAATTTGGAGAGATTGACTTCTCATGGCTTTATGATAAAGCTATAGTATGTGCTCATACTTCATCTCTCATTCATGTTGATTCGACATAACATATATTGAATTGGTTAAGTGATTTAGCACTAATCATGAAAATAAAGGAATACATTTGTTTTAATTATAATATGATGTAATAAGATATATGTTAGGAAAAGTGTGTCCTAAGGTTTGTAGTATTGTAGTATCAATCAAAGTATATTTATAAGAATTTTATTGTCTTAAATTGAGTTGTTAAAGAGAAGTGATATATTATTATTATTATTATTCTAATTTAATATTTTATATTAACTTGTAAGGTTGAAAAATCACATAGAATATATCTAAGAAGCCTAAATGTACCTTAATTGTTTAATTCTAAAAATTTTTATAGTATAAAAATTATTAAAGTTTCATTCTTAATAATAATTGTAATAATAATCTAATTTTAAAGTCATGGCCAAACCATACACCAAATCAATGTATGATACCTTTTTGTTTATGAAACAAGAAGCTCATCTCAACAATGTAGGATACTTTTTTGTTTATGAAACAAGAAGCTAATCTCAACACAATGATTTGACTACCAAATTCTATAAATGTATACATATTCTACCCATTTAAATTTAAATATATAATCTATTAAAAAACACATTCATTCTAACTTTAATAATAAATAAAACTACCACAACCACATTATATTTACTAATGTGGTTTATATACGCCGATAGGCGTATATAAAATAATTTACAACCACATTTACCAATGTGGTTGACATACGCCGATAGGCCTATATCCACTACCCAGCTCATTAATTTATAATCAATAAATAAATATTATATATAATAATATTATTATATTAACTTGATATATATATATATATATATATATATCAATTATGATTAAAATCACAAAAATATTTTATATATATTAATAATATTTATTGATATATTAATAATATTATAATATTTAATAATAATATATATTAATAATAAATAATATTTTAATATTTATTAATATATTAATATCATAGATGGTTATATTATTAATAAACCAAAAGAAGTAATAATATATTAATAATATATATTATATCATAGTTGGTTATATTATTAATAATATATATTAATATATTAATAATATTAAACCCAAAAACATAAGAAAGTAATAAACTTTAAGAATTAATATATTAAACTCAAGAGAGTAATAAAACATATGAAACAATATTTAAAAACAAAAAACCTAAGAGATTAATAAACCTTAACAATTAATATTTTAAACTGAAGATATTAATAAACCCAAGGGATAATTAATAATACAAACCCAATGTCATCATAAACCAAAGGTTTAAATATTATAAACCAAAGGAATTGGTGAACCCAAGGGATAAATATTATAAACATAAGGGATCAATATTAAAAACACAAGAGATTAATAAACCGTAAGAATTGATATTTTAAACTAAAAGAACCTAATAAATTAATAATCCATAAGAATCAGTATTTTAAACATAAGATATTAATAAACCAACTGGATTATTAACATTATAAACCAAAAGAACTAATAGACCCAAGGGTTTAATATTACAAAGCAAAGGAATCAACAAACCCAAGGGATAAATATTATAAACCTAACGGATGAATATTATAAACAATAGAGATTAATAAACCCTAGGAATTAATATTTTAAACTGAAAAATCTAAGAAATTAACAAACCGTGAGAATTAATATTTTAAACTCAAGAGAGTAATAAACCGAACGTGTGATTAACATTATAAACAAAAAGAACTAATAAACCCAAGGGTTTAATATTATAAACCAAAGGAATCAGTGAACCCAAGGGATAAATATTAAAAACCTAAGGGATCAACAAGGCTAAGGGCAATATTAAAAACAATCGAGATTAATAAAACCCAAGAGTTTAATATTATAAACCAAAGAAATTGGTGAACCCAAGGGAATTGATTTAAACATTGAGACAATTGTTGTCACAATGCGATGTTGGACCAACTATAACCAAGGTTGGCCATGGGTGATTTTCATATTGAGACAATATTTTTCAGAATGTGACATTTGATCATGGATGACATTGATCAATTATTCATATTATAAACCAAAAGAACTAATAAACCCAAGGGTTTAATATTATAAACCAAAGGAATTGGTGAACCAAAGGGACAACCATTACCCAACAAATTATAAACCAAAAGGAATTGGTGAACCCAAGGGAATTAATTTAAACATTGAAACAATTGTTGTCACAATGCGACGTTGGACCAACTATGACCATGGTTGGCCATGGGTGATTTTCATATTGAGACAATGTTTGTCAGAATGTGACATTTGATCATGGATGAAATTGATCGATTATTAATATTATAAACCAAAAGAACTGATAAACCCAAGGGTTTAATATTATAAACCAAAGGGATTGGTGAACCCAAGGGAAAATCATTACCCAACAAATTATAAACCAAAGGAATTGGTGAACCCAAGGGAATTGATTTAAACATTGAGACAATTGTTGTCATAATGCGATTTTGGACCAACTATGACCATGGTTGGCCATGGGTGATTTTCATATTGAGACAATGTTTCTCAAAAATGTGACATTTAATCATGGATGACATTGATCGATTATTCATATTATAAACCAAAAAAACTAAAAAACCCAAGGGTTTAATATTATAAACCAAAGGAATTGGTGAACCCAAGGGAATTGATTTAAACATTGAGACAATTGATGTCACAATGCGATGTTGAACCAACTATGACCAAGGTTGGCCATGGGTGATTTTCATATTAAGACAATATTTTTCAGAATGTGACATTTGATCATGGATGACATTGATCGATTATTCATATTATAAACCAAAAGAACTAATAAACCCAAGGGTTTAATATTATAAACCAAAGGAATTGGTGAACCCAAGGGACAACCATTACCCAACAAATTATAAACCAAAAGGAATTGGTGAACCCAAGGGAATTGATTTAAACATTGAAACAATTGTTGTCACAATGTGACGTTGGACCAACTATGACCATGGTTGGCCATGGGTGATTTTCATATTGAGACAATATTTGTCAGAATGTGACATTTGATCATGGATGACATTGATCGATTATTCATATTATAAACCAAAAGAACTAATAAACCCAAGGGTTTAATATTATAAACCAAAGGGATTGGTGAACCCAAGGGAAAATCATTACCCAACAATTATAAACCAAAGGAATTGAGTGAACCCAGCGAATTGATTTAAACATTGAGACAATTGTTTCCTTAATGCGATGTTGGACCAACTAAAATTATGGTGGCCATAGGTGATTTTCATATTGAGACAATATTTGTCAAAATGTGACATTTGATCATGGATGACATTGATCGATTATTCATATTATAAACCAAAAGAACTAATAAACCCAAGGGTTTAATATTATAAACCAAAAGAATTGGTGAATCCAAGGGATTTGATTTAAACATTGAGACAATTGTTATCACAATGCGACGTTGGACCAATTATGACCATGGTTGGCCATAGGTGATTTTTATATTGAGACAATATTTGTCAGAATGTGACATTTGATCATGGATGACATTGATCGATTATTCATATTATAAACCAAAAGAACTAATAAACCCAAGGGTTTAATATTATAAACCAAAGGAATTGGTGAACCCAAGGGAATTGATTTAAAAATTGAGACAATTGTTGTCACAATCTGTCGTTGGACCAACTATAACCATGGTTTTCCATGGGTGATTTCATATTGAGACAATATTTGTCAAAATGTGACATTTGATCATGGATGACATTGATCGATTATTCATATTATAAACCAAAAGAACTAATAAACCCAAATGTTTAATATTATAAACCAAAGGAATTGGTGAACCCAAGGGAATTGATTTAAACATTGAGATAATTGTTGTCACAATGCGATGTTGGACCAACTATCACCATGGTTGGCCATGGGTGATTTTCATATTTAGACAATATTTGTCAGAATGTGACATTTGATCATGGATGACATTGATCGATTATTCATATTATAAACCAAAAGAACTAAAAAAACCAAGGGTTTAATATTATAAACCAAAGGAATTGATGGGCAAGGGAATTGACCTAAACATTGAGACCATTGTTGTCACAATGTGACGTTGGACCAACTATGACCATGGTTGTATGGTGATATTCACTACAGACAATATTTATGGAGAATGTGACGATCATGGATGACGTGATCTGTATTCATATTATAAACCAAAAGAACTAATAAACCAAAGGTTTAATATTACAAACCAAAAGGAATTGGTGAACCCAAGGGAGTTTATTTAAACATTGAGACAATTTTTGTCACAATGCGACGTTGGACCAACTATGACCATGCTTGGCCATGGGTGATTTTCATATTGAGAGAATATTTGTTAGAATGTGACATTTGATCATGGATGACATTGATCGATTATTCATATTATGAACCAAAAGAACTAATAAACCCAAGGGTTTAATATTATAAAGCAAATGAATTGGTGAACCCAAGGGAATTTATTTAAACATTGAGATGCATTGTTATCACAATGCGACGTTGGACCAACGATGACCATGGTTGGCCATGGGTGATTTTCATATTGAGACAATCTTTGTAAGAATGTGACATTTGATCATGCATGGCATTGATCGATTATTCATATTATAAAACAAAATAACTATTAAGCCCAAGGTTTTAATATTATAAACCAAAGTAATTGGTGAACCTAAGGGAATTGATTTAAACATTGAGACAATTGTTGTCACAATGCGACGTTGGACCAACTATGACCATGGTTGGCCATGGGTGATTTTCATATTCAGACAATTTGATGATGGATGACATTGATCGATTATTCACATTATAAACCAAAAGAACTAATAAACCCAAGGGTTTAGTATTATAAACCAAAGGAATTGGTGAACCCAAGGGAATTGATTTAAACATTGAAACAATTGTTGTCATAATGCGATGTTCGACCAACTATGACCATGGTTGGCCATGGGTGATTTTCATATTGAGACAATATTTGTTATAATGTGACATATGATCATGGATGACATTGATCGATTATTCATATTATAAACCAAAAGAACTAATAAACCCAAGGGTTTAATATTATAAACCAAAGGAATTGGTGAACCCAATGGAATTGATTTAAACATTGAGACAATTGTTGTCGCAATGCGACGTTGGGCCAAGTATGACCATGGTTGGCCAAGGGTGATTTTCATATTGATACAATGTTTGTCAGAATGTGACATTTGATCATGGATGAAATTGATCGATTATTCATTTTATAAACCAAAAAAACTAATAAACCCAAGGGTTTAATATTATAAACCAAAGGAATTCGTCAACCCTAGGGAAAATCATTACCCAACAAATTATAAACCAAAGGAATTGGTGAACCCAAGGGAATTGATTTAAACATTCAGACAATTGTTGTCACAATGCGACGTTGGACCAACTATGACCATGGTTGGCCATGTGTGATTTTCATATTGAGACAATGTTTCTCAAAATGTGACATTTGATCATGGATGACATTGATCGATTATTCAGCAATATAAACCAAAATAAGTAATAAACACAAGGGTTTAATATTATAAACCAAAGGAATTGGTGAACGAAACAATTATGGCAATTATAAACCAAAGGAGTCGGTGAACGGGAATTGATTTAGCTCATTGAGAAAATTATTTGTCCACGATCACATGGGTTCATTGCTTCATGACCATGGTTGCCATGGGTGGTCTCATATTAGACAATATTTGTCGACATGTGACATTTGATCGTAAATGATGAAATTGATCAATTATTCATATTATAAACCAAAAAAGTAATAAACGAGGGTTTTAATATTATAAAGCAAAGGAATTGGTGAACCTAAGGGAATTGATTTAAACATTGAGACAATTGTTGTCACAATGCGACGTTGAACCAACTATGACCATGGTTGGCCATGGGCGATTTTCATATTGAGACAATATTTGTCGAAATGTGACATTTGATCATGGATGACATTGATCGATTATTCATATTATAAACCAAAAGAACTAATAAACCCAAGGGTTTAATATTATAAACCAAAGGAATTGGTTAACCCAAGGGAATTGATTTAAACATTGAGACAATTGTTGTCACAATGCGACATTGGACAAACTATGACCATGGTTGGCCATGGGTGATTTTAATATTGATATAATATTTGTCAAAATGTGACAAATGATCATAGATGACGTTGATCAATTATTCATATTATAAACCAAAAGAACTAATAAACCCAAGGGTTTAATATTATAAACCAAAGGAATTGGTGAACCCAAGGGAATTGATTTAAACATTGAGACAATTGTTGTGACAATGTTATGTTGGACCAACTATCACCATGGTTGGCCATGGGTGATTTTCATATTGAGACAAAATTTGTTAGAATGTGACATTTGATCATAGATGACATTGATTGATTATTCATATTATAAACCAAAAGAACTAATAAACCCAAGGGTTTAATATTATAAACCAAAGGAATTGGTGAACCCAAGGGAATTGATTTAAACATTGAGACAATTGTTGTCACAATGCGACATTGGACCTGGCCATGGGTGATTTTCATATTGAGACAATATTTGTCAAAATGTGACATATGATCATGGATGACGTTGATCGATTATTCATATTATAAACCAAAAGAACTAATAAACCCAAGCGTTTAATATTATAAACCAAAGGAATTGGTGAACCCAAGGGAGAACCATTACCCAACAAATTAATAACCAAAGGAATTGGTGAACCCAAGGGAATTGATTTAAACATCGAGACAATTTTTGTCACAATGCGATGTTGGACCAACTTTAACCATGGTTGGCCATGGGTCATTTTCATATTGAGACAATATTTGTCAGAATGTGACATTTGATCATGGATGACATTGATCAATTATTCATATTATAAACCAAAGGAATTGGTGAACCCAAGGGAATCGATTTGAACATTGAGACAATTGTTGTCACAATGCGACGTTGGACAAACTATGACCGTGGTTGGCCATGGGTGATTTTCATATTGAGATAATATTTGTCAAAATGTGACAAATGATCATAGATGACATTGATCGGTTAATATTATAAACCAATAATGTAAGTTTACAATGAGTATGCTCTAACCAATAATGTTCCATGTCAATGGATTCCCAAGACATAGTCAATTTGTTAATTAACTACTATGGTAACATATCTTAATATTGGAGATATAAGATACAATATATGTTTAGTATTGTAAGTATTTTATGATTGCTCATTTGGTAGATAAAATTTACCATGCTTTATAATTTTTTTTTTATTTTTTATTTTTTTAAAGTTTTGTAAAGACGAATGTTACATTCATCTAATAAAACTAAATAACACTCAATTTGAAGAGAGCCATATCATGATTATTATTATGGATGGAGGCATCTTATAATTTAATTAAACAATGTAAATTTCATAAATGTTATTGCATAATTCTATGGTTATCGTATTTGTCATTTTTATTTAAATGATTTTCATGTAATTTATTAAATTAAATCATGCATTGTGAACTGAATCCACTTTTAAATTAAAATAAATCATGTCTTGTGAACTGAATTTATTTTAAATTAAAATAAATCATGGCTTCTGAACTGAATCCACTTATGTCCTTTGAAATCTAATAAGAACATATTATAAAATATAAATATACAATTTCAAAGTTTGTCAAATATTTTTTAATGATATTTTTCTAATTTGAAAAATTACAATTAATTAAATTAAAATATAAATAATAATTAATATAATTTTAAAATTAATATTAATTATCTATAAATAAATATAATATATATACTTGGTTAAAATTTTTACAGTTATAAAAAATACAATTAAAGACTTTTCTTTACAGATGGCATGTAGAATGGAATTTTCCACATAAAATCATAATAATAATGTGTATTGTAATTATGAAACATGTGTTTTTTATTTATTATTTTTTTAAATTTATAAATTTTTTAAAAATGTATTTGGAAATAAAAATTCTAATATATTACTTTTTACTTTTCAACAACTAAATGAGTCCATTATTATGATATCTAATTATTTTATAGATTATAAATATGTAATGATTATATAAATGTACGTTTTCAAGGTCTGTCAAATATTTTTTAATAATAGTTTTAATTATTTATTTTTCTAATTTAAAAAATTATAATTAATTAAATTAAAATATAAATAATTATTAATATAATTTTAAAATTAATATTTATTATCTATAAATAAATATAATTTATAATATATATATAGACTTTGTTAAAAAAATTACATTTATAAAAAAAATATCTTTAAGTACAATTAAAGACTTATCTTAAGAGATAGCATGTGGAATGGAATTTTCTAGCCATTCAACTGGAGACTCGTGCTTATAATACTCCCACTCATTCAATAGAACCAAATGATACTCAATTCGAATAGAGCCCTATCATAATGGTTATGATTGATGGAACAATGTTATTGGAACAATGTTATAATTTAATTATATAGTGTAAATATCATAGTATTTTTAATTTTTATTTAAATGATTTTTATGTATGGGTATGATGGATGGAAAAATGCTATCATTTAATTATACATTTTAAATTTCATAAATGTTATTGTATAACTTTATTGTTATAGTATTTGTAATTTTTATTTAAATAATTTTTATGTAATTTATTAAAGTAAGTCCATACAAAAAAAGAATATGTGATGATTGTCTTCCTATATTTTCACTTTCACTTTCGATTGAAGCGTGTAAGTCGAGAACTCATTCTTTTTAATTCTCATGGCGATGTGTCTCGTGGGTCTTTCTAGCCCCAACATTGTCCGTAAACTATTTCACACTAATCTTAAATTATAAATTTTACTGGTAGTAATGTTATAAGTTTTTCAAAACAGGTGTCTTCACTATTCCTGTTATAAGTTTTTCTAAGCACGTGCCTTCACACCTAAAAACATGATTAGTATTGCATATAAATCATGCACTGCTGTGCGAATACTTTTCACTCTATCACTCTTTTTACAAAAATAAGCCTTCGAGCTTTTATATGTCGCACATAACAAAAATTAAACAAAAAAAAACTATATATATATATATATATATATGTATTACCATCGCACTTCCAAAAAAAACATAACATTAAACTAATGTGACATGGTTATAACGTATGCTGCCAAGTCAACATTAAAACCATACGGCACTGGTGGACTCGCTGGATTCCAAATCGATTGAATTGAAATGCAAACAAATTTCACGTTACAAAAGAGCCCGCTGACGTCAGGTGAAATTGTGACGCGAAATCTTCATCAAATGTGTCTCATAAAAATTTCAGGTCCGATTTGGGCATGCTGACGCAAGTGTCTTTTCTGACCCGAAAAGCAAATCAAATCGCCCTAAAACATTTCGAGTCCATATTTCAACTTAGGACAGAATCATATGAATCCCGATGCCTGTGGGACGAGTATTTTGGACAGGATGCTCAGTTGGGTTACTGATACTCATAGTTGTGGGCGTTGCAAACTATCTGGCCCATAGAAATTCTTCGTCACACATACACCATCATACTTTCACTGTATGTTTCCCATAGCCCACTTTTACCGTTCGTCCTTCACGGTTCCATTACTCCGCTCGAGGTTCCTTTCCTTTGGGTTATAACATGGCTCGTTCTTAACAGTGTTCAGTCTCAATAGATATAGCTGCGATTGCCGAAAATGAATTTATGATATAGCTGCAAATAAATTAAATTTTAAAATTAGAAGTAAAAGAGAAAATTATAATAATAAAACTAACAAAAATAAATCAAATTTTAAAAAGAATAAATCAAATTTTAAAATTAGAAGTAAAAGAGAAAAAATCAAATTTTAAAATTAGAAGTGAATTAGGTAGTTAAAATACTTTTTAATAACACAAATAATTACATTGGTAAATTGAATTACACCTTTTCTTCAAACCAAAAATAAGATACTCTGGCATGCCTTTTCCATTTACAACCTATCCCAATAATTATAATTTTATATAAAATTGAAAAAAAATGTTTAATCGCTGGATGACAACATGTTCTGTTCTGGAGAAAGAAAAATATAGATATGAACGAAAAGGTTCTCGCGGGTCAGAGATAAACACTGTTTTACAGCATATTCTATTGGCCACTCAAAATATTATATTACCTTTTATTTTTCTTTCGCAAAATATTCTGTTTAGTCCAAAAAAACCACTCCGTAAAACCAAAAGAAAAGGGAGACGATTGTTCCAACCACATTATATTTACCCAATTCATTAAGATTTATTCCAGCGTTCAACACCATACATGTGGGCCATCGACTAATTAACTTTCCCTGCCCATCAACGGTTGTTATCACGTCGCATCGCTTCAATTGATCCAACGAATATAGCTCGGCTTAGAAGCACAAATGATAATGCGCGATGAGACTAGCATCGCTAAACCGCTTCCTCCACATCTCACCCAACCTATGGAATCACTCCAAATTCTGAATTACTGCTTATTCCACAAAGGCGGTGTGATCAAACCACTTTTACTGTTCAATTCAGTCACGGTTCCGCCTCTTACTTTCCAGGTTCCGTCGAGCTTTCTTTTGTTATGTTCCACCTCTGCCCTTCCTACTATTTCTTCACTCGTACTCCACAGGGAACTCAACCGAGTTACTTGCCCATAACCTGTCATAGGCTTTATAGCACCATCGGAGTCCACTTACCCGCAATTCTCACTTCGCATTCGACTGCACCTTTACTCCATTCAATGTTGTTAGCTTAACACAACCATTCGGCTTGCCTTTCCCTTGTACTAATTCTGACAGACAGAGCTAAAATTCCCTGTATACACATAGCACGTCAATCAATTCCTTCGATCATGTACAGGCTCAAGTCATGGTTCCCATTGAATTCCTTCATGCAAATCACAATGCTGGAAATTTCCTTACTCGCTTAACTCTTTCCTCACAGAGTGCCTTCACACATTTTTATACAATCACTCGTGCAGCTCAAAGCCCGAGACACAACATTTAACCCAATATGTAATAGTCCCTCTAATGGTTCTGTTCATAATTCCGAATTGTTAGTTCGTGTTCCACCGAGAGTTCAATGACCTATACACACATAACTCAGTCACCGAGTTCTGTGTTGATTGCAGGGATTCACAATTCCTTAATCAGGAACACATTCATATATTACACTTACTCAATTCAATAAAAGCACAGATAGTACTGAAATCAATCCGCAACATTGATCTCATTTTACTGGTTATACATAATAGATTTATAAATAAATAAAAAAGTGGAAAATAAAATTTTATGAACATTAAGATGTGACACCAAATTATATAATCCAAAATTCCTTGACGGAGAAACAAAACTGCAACATACTAATCGTGAGCTTACAATTAACGGACTAAAGCGGTGAAATCTTATTTATATACATAAACATTCTCAAGGATGCTACACAAAATTTTATATATGTAAGCATTCTTACTGCGAAAGCCATGCAGAATAATACAATACATCACATCCATCCTTAGTGATAGTTGATAGATGATTTGTACGTAGCATTAGGTTGTCAACTTTCAGGAATAACATTGCTTGCAGTAAGCTTTCCGCCGACAAGAATGGTCAACTGAATAGAGAAAGGATCTTGAAGAGGGGTACCGTTGTTCAAAAACCAGTTTACTCCCCATTTATGTGTCATCTGTGGCCACGATTGAGAGTTTTCCTGCATTCAATAAAGAACAAAACACTACATATGTTATATACAGAAAATATATATTTGAATAATCTCTCTTATACTATAAATATAGATATATAAGACTTAGAAAAAAAGTGAGTTTCATACTTGTTCTAGTTCAACTGCTCCAAGATCACCATATCCTACTTCATATTGAATAAATAAAGCAAGATAGTAATTATTGGCTTCTGCGTCAACGTGGAAGGCAACATTCATCCCCGAATATTGGCAAGGCACCCTACATTACATAACACAACAATCAGGAGGAAGGCATTTGAAAAATGATTAAAATTAAATGGACCAAACCAAAATTATAATGAGTGACTTCAATAGATAAATACCGTTGGATCAATATAGGTACGATTCCAATCTTCCAGAGGGCTTCATCTTTACCTTACCAGGAGTTGTAATGCTTTCAAACGAGGCACCACTGAGATCAAAGTGTTTTTTACCACCCCTGCAATGCTCAACATTTTATTAGTGAAAACTGTAACAATACTCAATTCAATTAAATTCGTACTTGATAGCAAGCCCCACACCCTTTTCCATCTTTGAGAAGCACTGGACTTCCTCCATCGACTTTTGATTGGAAAGGCGATTCGTTCACTATGCTGCCATACCCACATGAACCTCTTGTCACACACAAATACAACACGATACAGTTTTCTCCATCATCAAATATTCATTTCATGATTGCATGGACAAATAATGCAAATCTATCCAATTTGCATGTAATGAAAATATAATGATTACAAAAACTCAGTGCTATTACCTTCACTCCCGGGACCATGTAGTTTTCCAAACCACGTAGCAGTGGCCGGCTCCCAACAAGCGACTTGCTTGCACAGTATTACACATATCAGAATTGCTATCGCATAAGTCAAAGAAAGCTTCATTTTTGAAATGAACGGATGAGAGAATGAGCCATCGCATTCAGCCTTAAGCATAATATTGACTTTATTCACATTGATTCTCCCATTAAATACGGAGCCTCGTTCAGAGCTCTATCACAGGTTCAATTTACATTTAGTCCTATATTCTGCTTGTGGAATTAGAGCCATTCACACAGGAAATGAAATCGACAAATTCACATAAAATCCCTCAGCACTGGAAACGATCAGCTTAAAAAGAATCAACTCGTCTTAGTTTAGGATGGGATGATCTAATGAAAGATCGGGCAGTACTGAGCCCTTCAGAATTTCAACCATCACAGCCGTTACAGAGTCGTGTCATCCGCGATTGTTCAGTAGCATGATGCGATTGTGAGAATTTGAACCATCAATTAGGTGGCAAAGCACATCCATTACAGAGTCATGTCATCCGCGATGGTTCAGTAGCGTGATGGGATTGTGAGAATTTGAACCATCAATTAGGTGGCAATTAATAAATGGTACAGTAAAATTTTAATCAAGATTTGTAAAAAATTAATTTAAGTACGGTTTAAACATGTGATTTAGATATGCAAGGAAGTTAGTGGGGTAAATTTGATCCATTGATTGAGTGGCGACGACGAGAATATACTGGCATCTTTCAATCTAGATCATCAGATGAAAAATATTAATTATCTTAATCACAAAAGAGCCGATTTCCGATAGGGGGATACGCCTATCGGCGTAATAAATTTGTATATAAAAAATTAAGATATCCATATTTTTAAACAATATTTATGTTAAGAAATAAAAAATTCTAAACCATGAAACCTAAGATGTATGCTTTATTCAAATAACACTACAGAGAAATCAACAATTTACATCATTTACAATTATTCAACATCACTTTTTGAATCACTTATCATTGTTCGCATAACTTAGAATGGTTAGTGGCATTGTCACAATGTTTTCTGCATTATTTTGATGACTACGTTCATGAGTTTCCAATCACAAACTCCAGCATTGCATATAATTTTTAAATAACAATAACAATATTTTTTCTTTTAATAATTACGAGCACTATTACAAATCGATTTGTACTCATTCCCGCTGTAAAGCCTGATACCGAAAGCCTATGTAATAAATTTAGCCGAAGCACAGGATTGCCATTTGTTTCAATGGATAACCGTTGCTAATATATCTATGAATTCCAGACCTGGAAAACATTAAGCAATGTCTTATTTGCTGTAACGAGTCTTTTCAATATATGAATTGAAGACAAAATTTGAAATCCATAAACTTTAACTGCCATCATATTTGAAACATAACAGCATGCATATATGCTTTGACATCTTTATGGCCCTACAACAACAAATTTACAAAGCCAAATCTGGCAAAATCAAGCAACAGATTCTGTTGTTTCTATTTTCATAGAGGTGCCCAAAGCATATATGCATGCCATGTATGTTTCAAATATGAAGGCTGTCAAAGTTTAAGAATTTGAAATTTTGTCTTCCATTCATATATATTGAAAAAATTAGTGACAGCAAATGCGACATTGCTTAATGTTTTCCAGGAGTGGAATTCATAGATATGTTAGCAACTGTTATCCATTGAAATATTCGTATATGAAGTCAATATAGCTCAGAAAACCTGGCACAAGTACAATGACATCGTCAACTTGACCGTTCCTCTGGGCTGTTAATGTTCGCTGGTAAATCTGCAGCATTACCCAAAGGCCTGCGAACAAAAAGAATCAACATTGGACTTATTACAGAAAATAAAAAATCCCGGCAAATCTCCAGCAAATTTACGGTTAGGATTAACACGTTTTTAAAATGGTGTATTTATATCAATAATCATCTTTATCTAGATTGTCAATTTTGGAAATATTTACAATACGAACAGATTGCCAATTTAGGAAATATTTTAGAATATAGACTAAGGAGGTCAGAAATTGACAGGCCTATTTCAAAATATTTTCAAAATCAACTAAAGATTAATTTATTCTACAAATTTACATAATGCTTTCATAGTTTCTATGTTGAGTTTGGAATTGGTTTGACATTTACTTGAGATAGTTGAGAGATTTTATCAACTCCTATTTCCATTGTAAGAAGTAATTGGATCTAAGTTCAACTATATAATTATATTGTGATTGAATACAAAAGTGCAATAGAAATATCATTTTTGTGTGTATTTATGATTACTATATTTCATTTTTTTTTTTAATAGAAAATATACTCACTTAAAGTCATAAAAATTATAATCAAATTTCAAAATATTCTCAAAATCAACCATCAATTTCTAATTAAATTCATCTCACATATATCCTTGATAAATGAGATTAAGGTCCTATACTAAGTGGATAGAAATTTAGCTAACAACTATAAAAAGAACATGCTCTATTCAATGCTAGGCCAAACCCTACATGTACCCAACATTAAATTCCAAACCCTACATACAACCAACATAAAGTGACAAATGGCCTAGTCTGATTTCAAAATATTATCAAAATCAACCATTAATTTCGAATTAAATTCATCCCACATATATCCTTGCTAAATGAGATTGAGGTCCTATACTAAGTGGGTAGAAATTTAGCTAACAGCTATAAAGAGCTAAATGAGATTGAGGGTAGAAATTTAGCTAACAGCTATGAAGAGAATATGCATTATTCAACGCTGGGCCAAACCCTACATGTATGCAACATTAAGTGACAGATAGGCATAAATGGTACACACTAAAATCACGCACCTTGGCATCTTGATATGCATCAATAAGTAAACCATTGCCAAAAAGATGCAGAGACCTCCAACAGTGAGATAAGCTATCCCGAGAAAGTTGTTCTTCCCTCCAAGAAAACTCGTGGTAGAAAGTACCACCTTCTTGGTGCCACCAAAAGTATAAGTATTATAATTATTAAACAAATTCACTGTAATGCTATCATTTTCTTTGAGGTCCTCCTCAATTCGTCCATAAAGCTTACTGAAGGTTGGAAGTGCGGCCAGTCGCATCCACACCATAAGACCCTCGTCCCCACTTAACTGTCATGTTCATCCAAGCGAAGAAGTAAGCAATGGTAATCACTGCCTCACATCAGTTATTACCCACCAGCCATTAAAAGGCACAAGTTTCCAGAATTGGATGCTATTGTTTACAATGCTATAAACAATCACACAAGTATAACCTCATATCTGCAAACCCCTAAAACGCAACCAGTCAACCAGCCTACTTTCTAAAGGATACCACTTACAGAAATGGATGGATTGAGAGTAGCACCGCCAATCGGAGTTGCATTCTGAAAATTCTTGGGGAAAACATCCTTTCCATATACATCTTCACGATCACTTTTCCACGCGATACCTTTCCTGTTCACTGTCAGCGATGTGTTCCCTCTGGAGAAATTGTAAGTATCATTGAACAAACTCCAAGCTATGAGGCCACAGGGAATAATTGGGAGATTATTTCCAATTGTTGCTTCAGGATCACAATCTGTTGTTTCATTCCCACTACTAGCATAAATTAGCTGATCGTTATTTATGCTAGTAACGTACCTGCAAATGTTTATAATGCATAAGAAATTTCCTAGTCAACAATCAGTACATATAAAATCACAAAAGGGTCAGTACATATAAAATCACAAAAGGTTATTTTATAGGAAAAAATTTTAATCGTGATCATCATAGTTACATTTGTGCCGTAAGACTTATCTTCTATTTATTCCATTATTGGAAATCTGTTTTAGTCCAGCAATAAAGTGACTTCTCTTACCACCATATATTTGGTATTACTACTCAAACTGAAGTTTATCTACATTAAATTAAAGCTGATTTCTAATAGGTGCACTTGCTCTTACATAATATATGGTCATTCATTATTTATTTCAGGGCTCTTTCATTAGTTTTTGTTTTTGTTAGAGTTGATATATGTTTTTTAATTATTAGTTTTTGTTTTTGTTAGAGTTGATATATGTTTTTTAATTATTTTTTCATTAGTTTGTTTTAGTTTGTGTTTTGTTAAAGCTGATTTTACTAGATGTGCTTACTCTTACAACAGACAACATTCCAGAAATTATTTTAATTTATGTAGTATGGGAAAAATGAAATTTCATTTTACAACAAAATAATATAATTTTATTTCATTTTTAAAAGTGTTTAGGGTTTACATTGACAACAATTATTTTCTCACATAAAGATCAATGATGGTATCATGTCAATATTAAATATTGCATAAACAGATAAACTGATAAAATCCTGGATAAACAAGGCTACCATATATGCTTGTTTAGCATATTAAAAAAATGATTTTAGAGCAACAGTTAGTTGCCGCACATTTATCTAAATATTTTTAGTATTTTTTTAGGCTATGAGTTTTTCTTAAAAGTATCATTTAAAATTTTAAAGAGTATTTTGAAGTGCATAAACCAATTGTTTGAGATTTTAATCTATAAATTATTGTACATTCAATTTTTCCAAAAATCGTCATTAAAATACTGAAAATTTGAATAGTTTTAAATAACTTTTACATTTACTCTATGGATGTGATCAAAATACATTGATCCATCAATTTCACAATTACATGAGAGCAAGCATGTTAGAGATAACTCACATTTAAATGGTATTGTGATCATTTGTATGATATGTATTTTAGTTATTGGTTAATGAACTTAAGTTTTTGTGAATATTAATTTATTTGTTTATTAACAATACTAAATAAATAATTAAAAGACAATAACTCAAGTGGAAATTACTAGGTTTAATTTCCTTGTCATTGGACTTCTATATTCCTAAGATATATTTGTTTATGTGGCAAAAAAAATTGTACAAATTGAACATTAATTTTGTGAAAAAATCTTTAGGCCATTAGTGTTGTGAAAAAAACTTATAAATCTAAAAGAATAAAATTTTTAAAAATCTTAAAATTAAAATGAATAATAATAACTTCTGTGATTTTATCTTAAGTGTTAAGCAGCAGATCAGCCCTTAAAACCTTCAAATTTATTGATTCACGAATATATTAAAAATAATATTGAATTTTGAAATTTGAAATTTAAATAAAATAATAATTAATAGTAATATTTTAATTTTGAACAACAATCCTGCCACATATCTGCTTATTTTATAAGTTCAAAGCTCTTGACATTGCATTTTATTGCTTTTTGTGTGGAGTTCCATGATAGGTTTACAAAATCCTGTTGAGCTCTTGTACTCCCAGTTGATGAGTAGCGAATAAACCTATAACTAATAAAACAATGTTCTAACTATTAATATAATACACTATTTTTGTTGAGAGTTGTAAATTTTAGTTATTCAAATTTTATAATATTTTTAAATTTCCAAAATTTTGAATTAAATTATATATTTAAAAATATAATTTTATATTATAAAATTATAGTTTATTTTTTATTAAATAAATAAATAAATAAATAAATATATATATATATATATATATATATATATATATATATTTAAAATTAGATTATAAATAATCAAAAATATATTTTTTTTTAAATTCAATTTGAGTTTTATCGTTAATGTGTTACCATTTATTTATTTAAGTCAATTTGAGTTTTATCATTAATATGTACTATTTATTTATTATTTAATTTTAGAATATAAAATTACAATTTCGCTTTGTTATCCGACGAAGTTGAGAACAGAAGACATTTATGGTTATAAATAACTTTTATCAAAGAAAATTAAGAATATAAAACATTTAAATTTACACTATAACTTTTATAAATAATCTAAAAAAATATTGCTCTTTTCATTGTGCGTGGCGCATACAATTAACCATTTTGCGTATCTCATTCAATTAACCATTTCTGTTTGTTGGACGGTGTGGGGTTCATTCAATTAATCTGTTCCCTTTTATTTATTATCAGTTTGTTCTATTCATGGAAAACCCAGTTTGTTCTTTGTATTCATATCACTTTTATTACAATTTATATTTTTAATCTTTCTGCGATGTTATAAGTGGGACAAATGGAATCTCTACCTTGTACAGAAAGATAGATGAGAAGCAGTCTACGTTTTTCTAAGGTCCAATAACAACAAATGAAATCTCACTCACCGACGATGGTTCTGATAGAACTTATCAAGCTGGTAATATACATAAATTGGTTGTGTCATTTTCTTTGGCACCTGTAGAGTCAGCAAAATATTCTGTTACATTCTCTGTAAATATTTGTAGCTATGATAATACCTTCACGTTCAGCTAGTATTTTTCACAGAGCTAACTTCATCCATTGCTATCTATTACTTCATAAATAAATTAGAGATGAGAAATTATAAATCTATAGAATTGAATACTGGTGATCAGGATGAACCCCTCACTTTTATTATATGACTGCAGCTTTTTGGAATCGTACTATCTTGTATATAGGCCAGTTTGGCATCTGTACTAACTCTATACTGCAGAGGCAGGCAGTCTGTTTCATACTGATACACAATTTCCACAACCTGAAAATGGGAATAAATCAGAATAATGTTACTTCAGACATTAAATATGAAACTGAAAAATGTGCTTTGATACTAGCAGTTAAAATAAAACTTTAAATAGACACTAATGCTAAGATAAAGAGTACATACTCGGTGTGATGCAATTAGAGAAACAACTCCAAAGGGGATGAAGATAGCACCCACTAATATGAAGATTGTTATGACCTAAAATCAGATAATCACTTTAGGATAGCTATACTGTAATGTATTAAAAAAAATTCATATCTTGAGAAGGCAATAAATTATATGCATGAATTTGAATAGAGATAGAGATTAAGAAAAATTCTTCTAAAATAAGCTGTTGCATTCATTGCCTCGCTGTATGCTTCTATGGTTAGAAGCTAAGGAATATCATAATGCCATAGACTGTGAACTTACCCATCCTGGTGTCAAAACTGGCTTACATGCAGGGAGCTCCTGTTGAGTGAACTTGGAAGCTGGAAACAAGAGAAATAGCAGACATCTTTAATATAAAGTTGCCAAACAGAACAAACTATATGATTATTAAAGGCACAGTTCTATCATCCATAGAAAATCCATGTACCACAAATCAAACAATACCATAGGTTGGTTCTATACTAAGAAAATATTTTGGATGCATGATGTTAAGAAAGTATTTTGTATGATTTGAAACGAAGAATACTTGGGATGCCATGGGAATTGTTTTATTTTGCGTGAAACAGTTAAATTTTCTAAAATATTTCAAAATCTGTAATCTGATTAAAATCTCATAAATATTATAAACATGTTGAAAAAATCAAGTGAAAATGGTAACAGGCGTTCAGATCTGTAAGAGTGTATAGAAGTCCTGTTGTGTGATTTCAATAACATTCTATGCCTTTTGGAAGTTGTGTGATTTCAATACCATCCCATTGGCAGGTACCACTTGCTGGAGAAACCCTAATTGACCTTCATAACACATAACCAGATGATTACAGGTAAAACTAGGTGGACTTTGATTGACAGGGATGGATTCCTAGATGAAATCTTGATATCTTTTTCTTTACAAAATAATTTACAGAGATGGGAAGAAATTACATTTGGGTCGCCTTGATTGCGTTGTGGGTGCTGCTGAATTTCCTCCTCTGTTTGTTCCAGATGTGGTAGCTCCATTTGAGTTCATCGATCTCTGCCAATTCTTTACTAAATTTCGCTGATATTCAGATGAGGTATGTCTCTAATTGGTCAGATCACAGCTTATCAGAAGAAGTAGAATTGTTTGGCTGCAAAAACCCCAGATTTTTAAGAGGGTCAGAGCCGAGGAATTTCAACATGAAAAAGAGGGCGAGCACCAGAATAGGATTTCAGGATTTTCTGTCTAATATTGTAAGCTATGGAATGCCTTTCTTGCTGTCAGCGCCTGCACACGATGAGGTCAACGAAGAGCTATGCCGGTGTCGCATGACATATGCGATGACGTGCACGATGCGTTGAATCTCTTATTTTACAAATTTCGTATGAATTTGAAAACATCGTTACGACTACACTCAAACTATTTTCTTTCGCCTTAAATGGGAAGTGGTCCAATCTATCAAACCAATGAGTGTTTTTTAAGTAATCAAAATATATTATTATGTTACGGATATAGCTATAATATTAAAAAAAACCAACTATTAAATTTTTTTAACTAACACAATTTTCTAGAAAAGAAATATTACTAAGAAAAATCTTTTGCTATGATTAGCAGATACCTACTCTGATGCACAATACCATTTAAAATAAACAAGTAATAACACTATTTTTTCAAAAAAATGAATAAATAGTAATTATTTTACATTGAATTAATTTTGAACCCTAATGCATATTATCATCTTTTAATGCATTATCATCTTTTAATGTTATTAAGTATAAAGAAGACATCTAAGAAATATTTGTAAATAAAAGTGAATTGAGTAAGTAGTAAATACAAATAAATGAAATAAGCAATAAATACAAGAAAATGGTAGGAAGTAACACTAAAAACATTGAAGATCCGTAGGTAACATTTGTAAATCTAAACAAGAAGATAATATAAAATTAATTCTAATTGTAATTATTTCTCACAACAAAAAATTTCATCACAATTAAAGTTTTTCATCTTCAAAGCCCACCACTTGCCCACCACTTTAATGCAATTTCAATAAATAAATAAATAGTACATGCATATGTGAACTATATAAAAATAAATTTTTGTTGTATAAAAATAATAACATTCTTTTTTTAAAACCTGCAAAATAAAAAGAGACCACATCACCCCGGGGAACTTGGAGTTCAAATTTTGAGTTCTTTCAAAACTACAATAGACTATGCATCATTTGGAGGGAATCCAAATTTTAAATTGCAAATTTCATGTGAACATGCACTTCTGGATTTTGCTGGTGAGGAATTATATAAATTAACCACCTGGTCAAGGCTTCATTCAGTGAGAAACTTCCAGGGGTAAGGGACCAAAATACTAAACGCTAACTGCGTTAGAAATTGGATGAATTCTGAATATTTTACTCCCATCGCCTATATTTTGGAATGTGGTTCAGTTTATACCCATGTTTATCTTTAATGTCGCCATGTGGCCATTTCCTGGTCCTTGTAGTTGCTATTATGACATGGAGGTGGTGTTATTATATGAGAGATTGGGGTCGGTTTGGAATGTGGTTTAGTTTATACCCATGTTTATCTTTAATGTCGCCATGTGGCCATTTCCTGGTCCTTGTAGTTGGTATTATGACATGGAGGTGGTGTTATTATATGAGAGATTGGGATCGGTTTCCAGGAGTTGAATATTTAAGCAATGGGACAAGTGGATAGTTATTTTAATACATAAAATATAATTTCACAACGCGGAATTTTGACAATTACTTAAAAGAAAATTTGACACTTGTTAAATGAATATTTGCAAGATTATAACTTGAAATAGACGCCTGTGATTGGAAAGTATTGAGCGGATTTGCGGGCAGTAACATTAAAATGAAGAGTAGGTTTCTTTGCGCCTTGCCTCGGACAACGCTATTTTTCTCGTTATTTTAACAGGTTCATCTTCCCTTACAGATTCTTTAGCGTTTTAAAATATGGCTTGTGACTTCCCAGACAGGAAAAAAAAAAGGATGAAAGTTAAAATGGTGTTTTTTTAGCTGAAGTATTTATTTAAAATTTTATAAAAAATGATATTTTAGAGATTGATTTTTAGTGTTTGTAATTATATTATTAAACAATTTATAAATAGGAAAATAAAGGTTTATATGTTTTTTATGTTGAATATTTATTTAAATTTCTTTAAATTTTATATAAAATGATATTTTGAATTTCAATTATTCTTATCATCATATTATTAAATAATTTGTAAATTTAAATCTAATAAAAGAGAACTAAAATTTAAATGTTTTCTGGCTAAACACTTGAAAACAAGCTACAGAATTGGGATGATAGGGACATCTAGCTATCATTTGGAATGATTATATATAAACAAATTGTATAAGACATGTATCTTCTGATTCTTCAGATGTGTATTTTTATTCTAGATAATTTTTTTGTCAAAGAAATCTATGATTTAATATTTTTTTTCTAAATTTAGTGACCTCTCAATCCATGTGTTGGTTTAATTTCATTTGGTTTTGAAATATTTCATTAAAAATAAATATTTTTGGTTGGGTTATAGTGGGAAGTCTATGAAATTTAATCAAAAGAGGTTTTAACAGATCAAGTAAATGTTATCTGTTCAATAAGTTAAAAGAGACTCTTCATTTACTCATAGGGTCTTTTTTTTTCTAAATTATGCTAATTCTATTTATGGAAACATACTGTTACAAAACTGCCTCAATTCAGCTATGAGAGCCTGAAGACTGGGCTTGATGACCATGCTTTAACAGATTGACGAACTGCCTTGAGTGGGAAACCAGTTCTTTTAGGAGAAGTTTCACCGCCCTTGAAAGGGAAACCGGTGTATTGTTCATTACATACATCATAAGAAAACAAAAAGACTGTAGTAGCATGCAACTTCTGCTGCTGTAGAAAACCAAAAAAAACAGTGTATCTTTCAAAACAGTGGAACGAATGTACCATGTTGAACCAAGGCAAACCGGAGTTACTACATGTGAGCTGGAGAAGGCGGCTCCTCCACTATGCGACACCCGTACTTTTCCTCCGTATCTTCTACAGCTTCTTTCTGATCACCATCTTTGCCTGTGATCCTTGCGTCCACCTGCATTGATTGTTGACCCAAGTCGGGAGGAGCAGAAGCAGGGGGTGCAACTGGACGTTCAGGAGAATTCGTAGCCGGGGCGGGTTAAGACCAAGAGGAGAGGGGGAAGGACCAGGCAATGGAGGAGGACAGAGAGTCGACTCTTCTCTCAGGGTGACCATGATATATGCAGTGACAGTGGGTCGATTATAAGAACAATCAAAGTAGAGCTCCGCCCTCTGAGAGGTTTGACGCAAAATGTGACTACCAGAAGCACGGGGGGCAGGGGAAACGGGTCTAGATGGAGCAACAAAAGGATGCAGGGAGGGCTGAGTTGCGCGAGCAGAGCCAAGAGGGCTAGCACGCCTCCAGTGACTGCGAGTGTCCTGATTATGCCTCCACTCAACATCCTCAGAGGAGGTCTCTTCGCCGGAGCTGGAGGAGGGACGCGAGCGCGCAAACCGGCCACGACTTGCACCTCGGCGGCACCGCATTCGGTGACGGAGCCTAGGCATGGCGAGTGCAACAGCTTGAAATGGCCTGAGACAAGTAGAACAAGAAGGGTCTAGAGCAAACCCACAATGAATGCCAAAAGGAACCTGTAGACTGAAATTGGAATAACAGAAATCACTTTGAGAAAAATGACAACCAGGCATAGTTTCCATACAACTTAACAAAGAGCAACGACGCCCCGTCTGTGTGCGGGTGCTCGGCTCGGCACAAGCAGCAGGGAAGGCACTGCACATGAAATGCAATGAGCGGCAAGCAGAGCAAGAATGATCTGGAGAGCCTGAGACAAAAGGCATAATGAACCGACTGAGCAAGACGAGAAGGAGAGAGTGCCGGCGAGGGAGAGTAAATGCTATTAGTGCTGGCGGATTAATGTCAATATTAATGGAGCCGCAGGGGGCCATATGGCCATCCCATGCGAGTCTCCTTGGGATATGTCTAGGGACGGATGTCCCGTCAGGCCGCGCGATCATCCGCATCTAGAGACGGGCGATCATTGTGCACCAGCTTGAGGCAATTTTGAAGAAGATCTCTGTCATGGATGATCTGAAGGGGGCCATGATGGAGAGTATCGATGCTATCAACTCCTAAATTAGCTAGGAGATTAGCCACTTTGTTGCCTTCCCATTTTGTGTGGATGAGGGAGATTGCCTGGTTGTTTTTCAGCTAGTTGCTTATTTTTTCAATTCTAGAAGCCATTCTCCAACTTGTGGCTACTTTCGCTGAACTGGTGCCCTGAAGCAGCTGGTTGGCTAAACTGATGAGAATCTGGGAGTCCCCTTCCACGATGGTAGGGGAGAGGTTGAGGAGATGAATTAAATTCAACCCTTGCCAAAGCCCTTCCAGTTCTGCTGAGTTGTTGGTGTCCCAACCAATGGAGCCGTAGTAGATAGCAAGGACGTCTCCTTGGGAATTTCTGAAGATGCCACCAAAGCCCGTTGGACCTAGATTGCCTTTTGAGGCTCCATCAAAGTTCATCTTGAAGATTCCTGTAGGTGGAGGAGTCTAGTGGAGCTAGGAATCAGGAGTCTTCCGTCTATTGGAGTTAGGAATGCTCGAGATTTTGAGCTGCTAGTTTTGCCATATGGCGATTTCCTTTGGCTGTTTGGGAAGATCCTCATCCTGCCAGGAATGTAGAGCAAGAGACTCTTAGAGATTATTACTGAAGTTGTTCCAAATCATGTCCAAGGGATTGGATTGATTTTTAAAGATTCTCTTGTTCTTCTCTTTCCAAAGAGACCAAAAGAGAAGACCTGGAATGATTTGCCAAAGAGTATTAAGAAGAGAGCTGCTATAAGGATGTCTGGGCTAGTTGTGCATGATGTTAGTTAAGTCCCCATTTGATTTGCTTTTTTGACACCTAAAGTAGACTTTCTCCCAAAGAGTGCTAGCTAGCTCGCAGGAGAACATGAGGTGTTGGATTGTTTCATTGCTTTGCTCGCAATTTGGACATTGTGAAGGACCACAGAATCCTCGTTTGAGTAGGTTGTCCCAAGTGAGGATTATTTTATGACTAAGTAACCAGAGAAACGTTGAGACTTTTGGCCAGGTACCAGGAGCCCAGACAAATTGCCAAAGTGGATCACGCGGTAGAGGGACTGGATGCATGAGAGAGAAGGCCTCTTTTGTTGAGAACATACCCTTAGTCGAGTATCCCCATCGTAGAATATCTGGTTCCTCCAAGCATCTAATTTTCCTGCGTTGTAGTTCCTCACTGAGTGCTTCTCATGTGTTGTCCTGAGCGAGAGGAATGATATGAGTCAGGTGCTTCCATTGTCTGAATTCATTGCAGTTTGTGGGGGACTAGCACTGGATAAATTTGACATCCTCAGGACCAATGATTCTCCTACCGTTGTTGAGGGTGAGAGTATCAGTCAACTTTGGGTATTGCTGCTAGGAGTCTACCCAGAATTTGGCTGTGTACCCACTGCGTATTTCCCAGAAGCTGTGTTTTTGTATGAGAGCAAAATGATGTTTGGCTACATTCCATATAAGGGAGCTAGCGTTTCTTGGGGAGAGCCTGATCAGATCTTCTGGAGGTCTATTATTAGCGTACTTGGCTGTCCAAAGTTTAGCCCAGGGCGTGTGAGGATTCGAGATCCATTTCCACCATAGACGGGCTCCCATGACTTTGTTGCTGTGAAGAGGATCTCTGAGCCCGATTCCTCCTGCATCCTTAGGGGAGCAAACCGTGTTCCAGTTTACTTAGGCCCATTTCTGATTTTGACTTGAAGATCCCCAAAGGAATCGATGTTGCAAAATCTTGATCTGTTTGAGAACCCATTTCAGAGCAGCGAGAATGGAAAAGAGATAGAGGGGCATGGATTGCAGTAAAACTTTGATGAGAACGAGTCTGCTAGCCAAATTGAGAGCTCTGTAGGTCTAAGAAGATATTCGGGCTTCTAATTTTTCCAATAGAAGATTCCAAGAAGAGTGTTTGATGGCAGTATCAATGAGGGGCACACCCAGGTATTTGGCAGGGAGGTAAGAAATTGAGAAACCAAGAATTCAGGCTATGCTGGCTTGGGTCAGAGGAGGAGTGTTAAAAAAGAAAAGCTGGGATTTTGATTCATTGACAGTCATACCAGAGGCTACAGAGAAAAGGTTCAAAATGGCTTTAAAGGAGTGAGCTTCTTGGGTAGAGGGAAAGCCAAAGATCATATTATCGTCAACAAATTGTTGATGGGTTGTAGTGGGAGAGCCATGAAGGGAGATTCCATGAAGTTGCCGGGATTGGACAGCATGATGAATAAGTATGCTAAGGCCTTCAGCCATGAGAAAAAAAATAAAGGGGGAGAGAGGATCTCCTTGTCTAATGCCTCTGGACAGCGAAAAAGGAGTGGAGGGGATACCATTGTTGAAGATAAAATATAAGGGGGTCGAGATGAGGCTCATTATCCATCTTATCCACATCTGGTCGAAGCCAAAAGCACTCAAGATGTGCTGAATATAACGCCAACATAATTTATCAAATGCTTTAGATAGATCTATTTTAAGGAGCATACCTGGCTTCTTGGCACTTTTTAGGGAATGAATAACTTCGTGAGTTAAGATAATGCCATCCATTATTTGGTGTCCTTCCACATATCCCGTTTTCTCAGGCGAGATAAGAAGCAGAAGAAGAGGCTTTAGTCGATTGGCTATGACTTTGGATATGACTTTGTAGATCACATTGTAGAGAGCGATGGGTTGGTACTTTTCAGGAGTACTTGGGTGCTCTTCTTTTGGAACCAGAGCTATGAAAGTGGCATTCATAGAGGGGAGAAGCCAATGTGAAGCTCTTGATTCCTCAACTAGCTGCCAGACTTCCATTTTGATTAGATCCCAGAAATGATGAAAGAAGTTCGAGGTGAAACCATCGGGTCCTGGCACCTTCCCATCCTTAGATTGAGCCATCGTTGTTTCAACCTCGTGAAGGGAAACTGGGCGTAATAACATCTGATTGTGCTCTGCGGTGACTAGCTTGGGGATCAACTGGGAGATTTTGTCGATGGCCGGCTACCTATCTATAGTGCGCTCTTCTTGCTGTATTCTTTTAAAGTGATCCAGGAGCACTTGCTCGATCTCCTCATGTTGCTCCACTTGTTCTCCTTGCTGATTGGTGATGTCGGCAATGCGGTTTTGCATTCTTCATTGAACTGTAGACCTGTGGAATAATTTTGTGTTTCTTTCACCTTCCTTTAACCAGCGTATTCTAGATTTTTATTTCCACAATATTTCCTCTTGCTTGTGCCTCTCTTCCAGCTTCTTCTATAGTTCCTGTTCTTTGGAAGCCAAGAAATCTGTTCTTCCCTCGTGGATTATTTTTTGCTAATTTTCTTCCATTTTGTTCTCGAGAATCTTTATCTCCTGGAATATGTTCCCAAAGACAGAGGAGTTCCAATTTTTGATGAGCAATTTGAGATGTTTAAGCTTTTGCTGGAATTGGTACATTTTCGATCCTTCTGGAGGAGTAAAATTGTTCCAAGAATTAGTGACCATGGATTTGAATGAGGGATGAGAGAGCCAAAAGGCTTCAAATTTGAAAGGCCTTTTGAACTGGGTGCCAATATTTTTCCAATGAAGCGAAATGGGCCAATGGTCTGAGCCTGCCAACAGAAGTATCAAAGCCGAAAGATCCCCTCCCAAATAGATGGCGTTGTCCGAAATGAGAAAGCGATCCAATTTTGAGGCGATCTGCTGATTACCTGTCCTCTTTTTGTTCCATGTGAAGGAGCCATTTGAGAAAGGGAGGTCTATTAGCCAACTGTTGGTTATAAAGTATTTGAAGTGAGAAATTTCTGGATCCAATCGTGGCCTTCCTCCAGTCTTTTCTTCCATCTTGGTAATCATGTTGAAATCCCCTGCTACAATCCAAAGAGGATAAGTTCTGTGAGAATTCAGGATTTCCATGGTGTTCAAAAGCGTTATTTTCTTGGCTTCGTCCTGGGGAAAATAGACATTTGAAAGGTTCCCATGTATATTTGTTCCAATGGGATGAAAAGTAGCCTAAATAAGATTATGCGCTGCATGAAATTTTTCTAGCATTATGGACTGAGTATCCCAAGCTATTGCAAGTCCTCCAAAAGAACCTGAGGCATCAACTTCTACCGAGCTACAGCTAGGCCAAGCTTTGGATAAGATTGAGTCTAGTGCTTCACTATTACATTTTGTTTCTTGAAGAAAGAGAATATTTGGTCTTTCTTTCTGAATCATGTTTTTGATCATCTTGTGCTTCCCAGGGCTATTGAGCCCTCTAACATTCCATGAGATGAGCTTCATGGGGAACTGTTTGCAAGGGGTTTGAAAAACCGTGTTAACTTGGGGTATCGTCTTGAGTTCACCAACATTTCCCCTACGGTGATGGTGCGCTGCCAGTCTGGTTTTCGACCCCTTTTCTTGGACTCTTTTGTGACTTTTAGGCTATCCCAGTGGCTACCCAGCTGAATGCTTAATTTCTTTTGTTGTTGGACTCTGGTTAAGGCCATTTCAAGTTTTTCAATTTGACGTGGATTGATTTTGTCAAAGTCCTTTCTTCTGCAAGCATATTCTAGCCCTATGATGTCAAGCTCCCCAAGGTCAAATCCTTCTGAGTCCTCTTCCATGAAATTCGGTTGAATGCTTTCAGGATTCTCCTCATTTGTTGCTTTAGGATTGGCTTTTGGATCATCAATGTCCATGATTATGGGGTGCCAGGTCAGAAGTTTGGTTTCAGGGGAAGAGATGGGCATGGAATTTTCACTAGAAAGCTTCTCATTCTGAGAATGCATGGGGCCAGGGTGAGCGGGAATATCTGAAGGATTAGAGGGTTTAAGGGAGGGATCGGGAGAGATATGGTTGGTTTCCGAAGATGGATTCGAGTTGGAGAGCACGGAAAAACTATTACTGGTTGTAGGAGCAATAGAGGAGGGATTAGGTTTCTTTTCCATCGTTGAGGGTTTCTTACTATGCTTTCTGCATGAGGGAACCTTGGTGAAGCCATCTAGTTCCGATTTATCTTCGGCCTCCTTATTTTGAGCTTGAGAGTTAAGGGGGCAATCTCTAAACAAATTCCCATGAGCGTGACACCTGCGACATTTGAATGGAACATTTCCATAGTCTAAAGGTTGGATCCATTCGAAATCATCATGATAGATACTTACCGCATCAGTCAGGGCGTTGTCCAAATGCGTGTAGACACAAATTCTTGCATAGGAGGTGTATCTGTGGAGCTTTGTCTCTTCTGCTATCTTGATAAACTCTCCTAGTCCTTTGCTGATTTCTTGGAGTGAGTCTTCATCCCAGTATTCAAGCGGCAGCGAGTATAAGTGTATCCAAACTGGTGCCCAGTTGAAATTTTCTTTATCTGGGTTGAAACGTTCCACCCAGTTTCTAAGATATAACCCTGCTGAGTTGAAAAAGTAGGGCCCTTTATCCATAACCCTATTTCGATCCTCAATGCAGTTGAAGACGACGGTGAAGAAGCCTTTCGGTCCAAGCTGGAGCGAAATGTGTCCCTTGGGCTTCCATTTGGAGGCAATCCATCCTTGCAGAGCTTTTTCGGTTGGCCAGAAGCCGATGAATTTACCTATGAGGGCATGATCCCTCATGTACTGGATCTGAGCGTTTATACGATGGCTTGGCAAGTCGAACTTGGGTCTTTCTGGAGTGATGGGCTTGCAGGTGGAGGATGTGGGAGCAGCTACGTCCTGTCGATTAACGTGATCGCGTACGAGTCTTTGCAGCCTCTTTGCTTTTTGTCGTGACTTCATTGTTTTGGTCGAGTCGACACGAGTTCGCTCATTGTTTTGCGGGGGGGGTTGTCTGTCCCCCCAAGCTTGTTGCCATGGCTGGTCACCAGTCGCTGTGCACGGGTCAGATTTGTGCTGCCGAGGCTGAGCAGGTCTGCAAGAATTCTAGGGTTTCTACTCATAGGGTCTTACAATGCTTATCTTTAAATATTTAGTTGGAACACAATTCTCTTGAATCTTGAATTCATTATGGCACCATTCCTTTTTTATTTTTTTGGAGTTGTTGAAATACTTTTATTTTTAATAATTTTCCTTATGATATTGATAGAACTATTTTTTACATAGGTTCTTATTTAATTAATATGGACCTATTCCTATCAAATTGCATGACATGAAGTCTAAATTCATGAATTGCATGGACAAAACCCGTGTAGACTTCTTTGATAAAGTTGCTAAATTACAAGAATGTGGTTGTGGAGCTCAAATTGTCCTTTCTCAAGATCTTAATATTCAAATTAGATGGAATTGTCGCAGAGGCACTAATATCTCAACATAAGTTATTTCTCTTTGGGGTTTATTGTTTTGTGCTAGATGGTTCCATCTTGACACTCTAGAGTTGCATTGTGGTTGTGGAGCTCAAATTGTCTTTTCTCAAGATCTTAATATTCAAATTAGCTAGAATTGCTACACACGAACTAATATCTGGACATAAGTTATTTCTCTTTGTAGTTTATTGTTTTGTGCTAGATGGTTCCATCTTGACACTCTGTTTATATTAGGTGACTCAAAAGTAACAATCAATTGGATCAATGAATGATTAGCCTTGGCTTGACTAGTTACTTTGCAAATGTATGGGTTGGATAAAGGAGCTAAAGAATTGCTTCAAAGAAATTATAGGGACAAAATCTAGTGGTTGAGTTATTATAGAAATAGGGTCATGGACATAATATGGTTGGAATACATTTCAATTTTTACTTTCAAGATGCTTTACAAAGCAAAGGCTATTTTTTGAATATCTTATGTGGCATATCTTATATAGGTTTTTTTAAGACCTTCTTTTTCATGTTGCTAGTAAACTTGTTAGTTTTTTCTTTTCCTTAAAAAAAGGCTTTTTTTTCTTTTTCTATTTTAGAGTATTTCTTAAAAATTAATTTAAATTTGGATATAAAATGATATTTTGATAATCAAAGTTTAAATGTTATTTTTTTTCAACATTGTATTTGCTTACTTAAAATTCTATAAAATGATATTTTGATGGTCAAATTTGTTTAATGATTACATTATTAAACAATTTATAATTTTAAATAAAAAAAAAATTAAAGATGAAAATTTAAATAATTTCAATTTTGTGTGTTCTTTATTAATTTAAAACTCTATAAATATTTATAAAAAATGATATTTTTAAAGTTAAGGTTTAGTAACTATATTATTAAATAATTTATAAATATAAATTAAAAATATATATATTATAAAATAATAATAATTTTAAAATATGTATTATAAAATAATAATCAAATATAAATATATTTAAAAGATATATATTATAAGTTTATAGGGGCACGTTAATTGGTTTTAATTGGTTATGAGTGTGTTATGAAGTATTGTGTAAATTATGAGATTGAGTGGTCAAATTCTTGGTGGGTTTATATAAAAAAAAAAAATCTATAAATTAAAATAATGATAATATGCATATAAAATTCATAATGATGAAAATAATGACCATCCTCCTCTATCCTAATAAATAAATATTCTTGGATAAAATAATATAATATATTTCATTCAACATTTTCTTCTATTTTTACTTTCATATATAAGAGTGAATATAGAAAAAATGTTTCATACACCATATTATTATAATATGTTTGGGAAATCTTTACACAATGTTAAATTCTCTCATCTTTAGAGTCATTCTCACCTTCATATTTAGTATTTTATTATTAATAATAATAATAATAATAATCATAATCATCATCATCTTCATAATAATAATAATAATAATAATCATAATCATCATCATCTTCATATTTAATATTTTAATAATAATAATAATAATGTATTTTCTTTAATATTTTGATTTTAAAATATATTTTATTTAGTCTTTAAGAAAATTAATAAAAAATTGTTTTTTACGCTTTAATATTTTCTTTTTAAGATGGAATATATTTTTCTTTTTAACATGGAATATATTCATGAGATTATCTAAATCTCTTATATTTATTTTATATAATCTTTAACCTAAATTGTTAAAAAAAAAATTGTTATTTTTTAAACCTTTTTTTAAGACATAAGATATTCACAAAAAATTATCTAAATTTCCAAATTTTCTAAATTAATAATATTAAGATTTAATTTGGATATTGTAATCAACCATCCACATTTTTAAGGTCTTTAAGAGAGGTACAAATAGATTACCTTCCAACAATAACTATCGTGGATTTTTTTGGAAAAACAATTGTAAAGTTAAGAATAGAGGTCCAAATAGATTACCTTTCAACAATTACTATCAAGGATTTTGTTGGAAAACCAATGGAAATTTGGACGTGGCAAAATTTTCTATTTAAAATTGCTAAATAAATAGTTTACAAAATATTCTCATATAAACTTCAATAAAAATTCATATGGTAATAATAATCATAACTATTTGATAGTTAGCCATACAACTAGATTAAGTTCATATTCTTTCATCAACCAAGAATGTAATCATTTAGCAATAAAAATCCTTTAATTTCTATTCTCATTTAACAATAAAAATATTTTAAACTATATTTTCATTGTTAATAAGGAGTTGGGTTTATTCATGCTCAGGATAGTAACATGAAACAAATGTAATCATAATTTTCAAATATTATAACAACCCTTCAAATATTATAACAACCCTTTTGGTTACCTCTCTCGTAATTATCACTATGAATTTTAAATTCATGTAAATATTGTGGAAATGTAAATACAATAACTACTTGAGAGGAGTGGACATGAATTGATAGGTCTAAGGAGTTGCTTTGGAATTGGTTAATTTATGTTATTTATTTAATGACCACTATTTTTTCTAACTAAGTTTTTAACGGCCTACAAAACAAACATGGAGGTTGAATATGGGCTTCCTGATTGAAGGAGAAGCCCATACCACCTCTTCCCTCAAGGGGTGTGCTAGGTGGTCCACACACAGAAGGGCATACCAAAGGTTGGTGGAAGAAAAGAGGATTCGATGGGAAAAAAAGAGGGGATTCATTTAATTGGAATTGAGAATAATATTATGGAAACACTCAAGGAGTGAAATGCATGTAGAAAAGGCATTGTTGATATTGGAAAGGATCACAAAAAAAACTTGTGTGTTGTGAATTCTAATATAACAGGTTAGGCATATGGGAATTGCGAGTGAACTCATGGGGTAGAAGAAGAACATTGAACAAAAATATTGGCACTAGACTGAGAACACACTGAAGAGCATGGTTAAAGAGACATAAGCAAATGGAGACACAACGTAGTCTAGATTCCCATTGGGATAAGTGGGTGGGATTGTTGTGTGCTTTGGATTCCCACATAACAGAGCATTAACTTTGTGAGTTTTCATGAAAAAGAAGACAAGAGAAGAGAAGAAGTTGGTAGAGATATTGTGCATTATGGAGTCCTATGAGGTGGAGAAAGTGGAACATAGTGTACTCTAGATTCCTAGCTAGCATCAGGTAAACTCGGTGTGTTTTTGATATCATGTGTTAAGTAGGTGGAGACAAGTTGGTCTCTGGATTCCTGTGTGATTAGAATGATTGGAAACAATGTGAACTCCCTTGAGAATTTACCGCCTTAGACTCTGAATCCAGCTTGGGGGTGGTCATCTTCAAGAAAGATTATAGTATAGCTCACCTACGGTTTGGTGGAGAGTTGAAGTCCCTCCATTTGTTACCAATCATCTAGGTATTAAGATACATAAATTACTTGTAATATTGTGCATATTTGTGCATTGTGAATATTGATTAATTTTTTTATATAATAATTGTGTATACAAACTTAAGTAGGAATTGTATTCTTGGTTATTGATAATGAGATGCTTATGTGAAAGATTTCCTAATTTTGAGAATTTTTTAAGACTTCCTTATGTTACAGAAAAATGTCTTGTATTCTAAAACTCCTTAATTGGGAACTCCTAAATGTTACATGTACTCAATTAACCTTACAGTAGAAATGGTGTTGAATTATTGCATGTATTCTAAACATGAAAAATATCTGATATTTCTATTGTCTTTGATGAGATGTCTTATGTGCACGCTTTCATAGTTAAGAGGGTCTTGGAGCCCTATAATTGTTGATATTGCATGAGCAATAGTGTTATTTACAAATCCGTATGGGATTTCCTGAAAATTTTAGCTGACTGTCACTTAAGGTGATTTCCATGGCTTAATGCACTAGAAATGCCAAGGATTATGTAACATGTACATACACACAACATTTCCCAAAATATTTGTTTTCTTCTAATAACTACTTTGCTCATAAATTAACAACATCCTCATTCAATTTTCATTTATATTTATATTTAATCAATACACTAGAATTCCAAATTCCCTTGTCTATAGTTAATTGTTAACACGTATTGGTATTCATAGATATGGAGTTGAATCATTACAAGTGTCGACTATTCTTTATGACCATATTGTTATAATGTTTGAAAACATATATTTGCTTTGGTGTGGTAAACACCTAGATGGTATTATCATTAATGAGAAGCTTATGTTGAACCATTATCCCTTAAGATGTTTCACACTAATTTACTTGGCTTACATCTATCATGTGTAAAAGAACTTGGATAACCGATGTGACAGGGGGTAAATGGCTCTCTTACTGTCGTTGTTCTATTGGGTTGTGATATGATGGTTCACATTCCTTTCTATTGGGTTGTGATATGATGGTTCACATTCCTTACAGAACAATTAGGGTAAGCATGGCCCCAAACCCTCGCCACTGAGGTTGGATATTCATTCTTCAAGGGTTTCGAGGGTAGAGCTCTACAACTTCAAGAGACTCTATTTCCTTTAACGTCTCGAGACACAAGTGGTAGCATTTTCGATATAGATAAGTTTTAATTTATGATATTACCAGTTGATAGTTTTGAGTATTTTTGTAACCTTTTGATTCCTCAATGGCATTCCTGCCTATAGGGTTCCCCATGAGCTAGTTGTCACTTACAGATGGAAAACCAAAAAAAAACTAGGTCCTTGAGAAGTGAGGCGTAAGTATTGGATCTAGTATTTTACGAAGTTATTTATGTACCGAAGTTTTCCATCACTTAATACTCTTGTTCACAAAAAAAAACTAGGTCCTTGAGAAGTGAGGCGTAAGTATTGGATCTAGTATTTTACGAAGTTATTTATGTACCGAAGTTTTCCATCACTTAATACTCTTGTTCAATCTAGGAAGGAAATTATTCAGATCTAGAGGGTAACCAAATTCTAGGTATTTCTTCATTCTAACTCCTTTCTTCTTATTCCTTTCCAACTACAGTTCGTTAATTATTCCTAATTTTAGGGTTCCATTCATTTTTCCACAGGTGAGAAATTATCTCCACTGCTGAATTTAAGTCAGAAAGATGACTATTTGTCACGTGACAGGTTTTCCCTTTCATAAGCCCTTACTGGTTTCCTATAGGTACTCCAATTGATTTTTCTGCATGGTCAATTTGTAAAAACCAGACGTGATGGGAGTGACACTATGTTTTTAATTGTAACAAAAAATTCTTAGCATCTTTGATAAATGAGGCGTGTAGTTTTCCTTGAGATATAAAACATCTGGGGATTCATCTTGCAGGGTTTGTAACCCGACTTGAAGGAATTCAACTACAAATAAGTTTTGGATAAGGGGCCTAATCAATATTGCACCTCATTTGAGGGTTTTATGTTTATAGATGCTCCCTTTTGGATTTTCTTCCAAGCGGTTCATATATGTATAATTGTTGTCAGTTGCAATGCACACATATTTATATAATTGGACATTATTGGTACGCTTCTTCCTTTGTTATAATGATGCTTTGGTTACATAATTTGTTTTAAAGAAAATGAGGTTTCTGTAAAATTATAGCCCCTTTTTCTTTTTTGGAGTCCAATGTAAATATATGTCTACTTCTCCCATTCAGAGTTTATAGTCTTTTTTCTTATTGTTTGATTGTAGCATTTTTATTACAGAATAACCTACCCATTCTAGGATCTTAAACAACCCTAGGCTGTTGAGATTCACCAGCCGGTCTAATTTTTGCCTTTTGTTCTTTCAGTTGGTGCACAGGGGATTTTGAAGAAAAATAAATAGTACATGCATATGTGAGTTATATAAAAATAATTTTTTGTGGTATAAAAATAATAACATTTATTTTTTAAAACCTGCAACATAAAAAGAGACCACATCACCCCAGGGAACTTGGAGTTCAAATTTTGAGTTATTTCAAAACTACAATAGACTATGCATCATTTGGAGGGAATCCAAATTTCAAATTGCAGATTTCATATGAACCTGCAATTCTGGATTTGGTGGTGAGGGATTATATAAATTAACCACTAGGTTAAGGTTTCATTCAGTGAGAAACTGGTAAGAGTAAGGGACCAAAATACTAAACTCTAACTGCGTTAGAAATTCGACGAATTTTGAATATTTTACTCCCATCGCCTATATTTTGGAATGTGGTTCAGTTTATAGCCATGTTTATCTTTAATGTCACCATGTGGCCATTTCCTGGTCCTTTCAGTTGGTATTATGACGTGGAGGTGGTGTTATTATATGAGAGATTGGTATCGGTTTCCAGGAGTTGAATATTTAAGCAATGGGACAAGTGCATAGTTATTTTAATACATAAAATATAATTTCACAACGCGGAATTTTGAAAATTATTTAAAAAAAGAATTTGACACTTGTTAAATGAATATTTGCAAGATCATAACTTGAAACAAAAGTCTGTGATTGGAAAGTATTGAGCGGATTTGCGGGCAGTAACATTAAAATGAAGAGTAGGTTTCTTTGCGCCTTGCCTCAGACAACGCTATTTTTCTCTTGTTATTTTAACAGGTTCATCTTCCCTTATAGATTCTTTAGTGTTTTAAAATATGGCTTGTGACTTCCCAGACAGGGAAAAAAAAAGGATGAAAGTTAAAATGGTGTGTTTTAGCTGCAGTATTTATTTAAAATTTTATAAAAAGTGATATTTTAGAGATTGATTTTTTGTGTTTGTAATTATATTATTAAACAATTTATAAATAAGAAAATATGTTGGAATTTTCTGTGTAATTCTTTAACAAAACAGAGCAAATAGAAATTCCTCTTTTACAACGCAAAACTTTAAATAAAAATTAAAAACTCATATTTCAGACAAGCACAGAGATGAAATACAAATTCTATTTCATAAATCAAAATGCTGTTACAAAATAAAAACTGTTCAGAACAAGGTTTTGGATTCACTGATTAAAACCTTCAATTGGCTGCTATAGTAGCAATTCCAAATTTCTCTCTGTATCTCTGTTCTGTGTTTTCAGCCTTCGGACAATAATAAAAACATTACACAGCTACCGCTTTTACAATGCTCACGGCATATATTTATAAACATTACATAATATAATATATATTATAAATATCTCATATTTATAATATATATAACATATAAATGACCAATAGTTAAAACTTAAATGTACTGCGGTAATAAAACATTTACCCAGTGTTATCACCTGATCTGGACCTCGGGCTGAAAAAGGCAAATCAGGGTAACCTTAAACCATGCTTAGCCTTGTAGCTAGCCCTACAAGGTCAGGAGAGGGCTCTCTTCGTGAAAATATATTCAATGAAGTGTAATGCAAACTAATTTTAGGCTAGGTATAATAATGGGAAATGTTTTAATAAAATTTTCAGGGTTGTATGGAAAAGATGGGGCAGTTTGAAACTGGGGAATTAAATCAGGGATACAGTTTATTTCATGGGGCAAGGTAGGCAAGAAATTTTACCAATTAAATTTAAATAATGATGGGGTGGTGAGACTGGTGAGGAGCTGAAAAGAGCATAGGAGATGGATCCTTTTCAAACAGAAGAAAACATAGAGTATTGAATAATTTCCCAAGGCAGAGCATTAAAAATGGATTATACCTATCTATCTTGAAAGCATTCAACCAGAAATGCTTATTAATGTATGGTGAACATCACAAAATTTACATATGAACACAAAGGAAAGAACAAATGCTAAAATTCATACCACATGGATCCCACAAATCAGAGTTGCATATCTTATTAATTCCCTATCAAACTATTACAATGGGAGCGCAGAGCATCCTCCTTGATTTCCAAACTATTCCCCTACTTACTGAATAACTACAAATGAGTGAAAAATACATTAAATAGACTAGGAATGTGGGAAATAGATCCACAGAAAAAGGGAGTTGTTTTATCAGCTCAAGAACTGAAATCCGATCATAGAAAGAAACCAACAATTAGCCCCTGAAAAAGAGGAGAAACAATATATTTTTAACCATCTAATATTTCGCTGTTACATCCAATAGTAGAACCAATCCCTTATTAATCGTTGCTGAAGATGTGACTGGTTCATACTTAGTTTCTCAGACTTTGACTGTTTGTCTCTGTTAATACTCTCTTGAAGAAAAATCAACTTTGAGAAAATTCCTTTTGAAACCAACAAAACTGAAATTATGCCACTTAGTGAAGAAAAGACTTATATTTGGGTGGAAAAAACGAAGGAAAGGATGGCAGGCCCGATCGCGATCCAAATCGCAATCGCAATCGCAGTCGGAAGGGGAGGGAAAGGTATTTTGGAATAGAGCAATGGGAAATATGCGATGCGATGACATATAGGGTAAATCGCAATCGCAATCGAGACTGAAGGGGGTGTCATATAATAGAACAATATAAAATATGCGATGTGACAGTGGAAAAGCTGATGCGATGAGGAAAGGGAAGAATCCCTTTGAAGACTCGAATAAAATTAAATTTTCCATTTACATAGGGAAAGACCCTTTTCAATTTGTAAAGGGCGGAAGGTTTTAAAGGTGGGACTGGGAAAGTCAATCGTAAATCGTACGGGGAAGAGGAGTAAGTGTATTGTGCAAAGGAATTTCGTCGATTGTGATTGGGGATAAGCGATGGGGTAATACAATAAGGCAGGGATAATTAAAAACAAATTCCGATAACATAAATCCTTTGAAAACAAACAAAAATAACTTTTTGTTCTTTACAAAGGAAAAATCCACATTTTTTTGGGAAATGGGCGGAAAAGGTTAAGGTGGGGCCTAGCCAATCGCAATCGGAAGATCGGAAGGGAGAAGGTGTAAGATATTGAGGGCAATGCGATTGCGATGGAGCGATGGGCTGTGGGCTGTCCGATCAGATAGGCAGATCGATAGTGCAAAGGTAATCGGGGGAGCGGAGTTAATTGCAATCGAAGAAATCATGAAAGGGTCAATCAGAGGGGGTCGATCGGGACGTGCGATTGCGATGATGCGATCGCATATGGGCTGTCGGATCTTTAAGGGGATCAACGGTTGGGATGTAATCGACCGAGGTCAATCGGGGTTATGCATTTTAACTTTGCGATCAATCGCATCGGAGTTTTTGTGATCACAAGGGTCAATCAGGATGCGCAATTTGTATAGTGCGGTTGCGATCGGAGGAGGGGTAATGTGATTGGATCGGGATTTGTAATAAAGAACTTTAAAATTTTAATATAAAGTTTAAGGGAAAATAAGGAAGAGGGTTCATTTAATCGCATCAGATTTTATGGGTTAAAAGGAATTTAACGATGCGATTTATGCAATCGGATAGGGGAAAAAGGGGGTTTATAAAGGAAACATTAAACCTTTATGAAATAAAGTGTAAGAAGAAAATGGGAAAAGGGGAAGGGTTAGGCGATAGGGGACCTTCTTTCACTTAGGCATAAATTTCAATCCAGGAGTCAGTTTTGAGAGTATAATATACCGTTGGAAAGCTCTTTCCGGGCTCTTTCTGATGAACATACTTAGAACATGATTTTACTGTGAAATTGCGGTGAAAAACTTCTCTAAAGGGAAAGGTGTTGACTTTGTGGAGATAGCAGCTTCTGAAGTGTGACTTATTACATATGATGACATAAAATTATATAAAAGATGGTAATAAAAGAAAAGTATTGTGTTTTCACCTCAAAACATGGTTTTGAGGTGAAAATCACATCAAGATGAATAAAACGTTTCTTTGATCTTCCCAGGTGCTGTGACTTTGAGTTTATTGACCTCCTCATGACCTTGCTGATATTTATTGACACTTGACTTATATATTTGACCATGATGAGACCTTAGAACCTAATGGAACCAACCCTATGACCTAACGACATGAATTAGAAAGTGAAAGTGAATCATGACTAACGACCATGGAGAGGAGAATCAACAAGTTTCACATGAGGGAAAACTAATGAAAGATCACTACCATCAATGAATCCATGACCTAGCGGAATGATGAATGTTTATGGTATGGAACTCCTAATATGAAAATTCCAAAGAGAAATTTTGATCACTGATGGCAGTGTGACTAGACTGACACTAACATTGGCTCCAATGGGGATGGTAGCTCCTTGGAGGTGCTAAAAACACTGTAGACCAAGTAGCCTTATCCATTAGGCATGAAGTCAAAATACAGAAAACTGACACAATGCAGACTGACTCTGACTCAAGACTAAGACTAAAAACTAGAATAAAACCAAACTTTACACATATCATTCAAGTTTTATAGCCTTTACCTTGGGCCCCAAACTTTCAATGACTGTGTACTTGAACTCTGACCAAGAATAACATGGTATATACAATGATTTGTGACATAGTTTCTGATCCATTATCTTCAACAGTGGTAGTGCTTCAAAATCCTACCATTCATTGGTCCTCCAGGGAAATCTTGGCCATCCATCTCTAAGAGCAAGAAATCTTTCTGTCCCCTGTATGCTGAAATCCTGTATGGTCCTTTCCACAGGTTGTCGAACTTACCATGCTTCCCTTTGTCCTCATTTCGTGCATCCCATCTCAACACCACATCGTCCAACTGAAACCTTTCTGCTTTGGTCTTACAATCATAAATCTTCTTAATCTTCTCCTGCAACTGAATAGCGTTCTGAGACACATCCTCTATTGTTTGCTGAAGGTGGATCATTTAACTGATCCTTCGCTGATTATCATCTTCTTCGCTGCCAGCCTCTTGCAATAACCTCATGACAGGAACTGTAAGAGATGTAGGAAAGACAACATCAGTATCATAAACCAGTTCAAAAGGTGACATACCTATGGATTTCTTACTGCTGACTCTATCTGCCCATAACGTGTTGATGAGTTTTCGATGCCAGTTTCTTTTGTTTGCCTCCAGCATTTTCTTGATTATTTTTATCAAAGACTTATTCGACGATTCTGCCAGGTCGTTGCCTTGTGGACAGTACGCTGTTGAATGGCCCAACACAATGTTATATTTATCGCAAGAATGCAATATTTGTTATAATTTTGTGAGGGAAACCAAAACGAGACAAGATATTTGACTCTAGAAATTGAATAATTACCGTATCTGTAGCCTGCCTTGTTGGAACGATCTCGATCCATTTGGTGAATTAATTTATTCCTGTCAAGATCCATCGATGTTGTGCTGATGATGTGGGATGGATTTCACCTATGAAATCAAGTCCCCACTGCTAAAAGGGAGCATTTACTGCAACTGCTTTCAAAGGAAGAGGAAGAAGTTTCCTTTTCCCCTGGAAAATTTGACACTCATGGCAGCTCATCACTGTTTTATAAAAATATGCAAATAAATTGGGCCAATAATATCTTGCTCTCAACACCTTATTGGTTGTAGTTTTCCAAAACAAATGACAACAACAATCACTTTTTGTGGAAATCATGCATTACTCGTTGTGCCTCATCTTCAACCAAAAAATTGAGCAGAATACCTCCTAGATCTTTCCAATAAAGAGCACTGTTTAAAATACAATATTTAGCAGACTTAAGTTTCATTTATCTACCTTTTATTTTGGACATCCTTCGAGGTGGTGAAAGATGCTAAAGAACATAAACAATATCTAAATACCATGGGGATTGTAAAAAAATATCGGAAACTGGAACAAGCAAACCTTCATCCTCATCCTCTGACATTGTTGTTATGAGATTAATATCCAGGGCACTCAAGTTTGATTGGGCCATTAATTTTGCAAAACCTTTGCCTTTGATCAACTTTGTGGGTTTGATCTCCAAATCATACTCCAACAATTTTGCTATCCACTTACCTCTTCGACCTTCTGGATCTGTTTGCATCAACACATCCTTTACTGCTGCATTAGGAACATATGCTATAGTATGTGAATGCAGAATATATACTCTAAAATCCTTGAGTGCCTTTATAAGGGCCAATTCTTGTTTCTCAATGATATTATACCGCAAGGCAGCATCTCTAATAGTCCTACTGAAAAAGGAAATTGGCTTTTCAATGTGATCTCTCTTCTGCATCAAAGCCACAGCCATAGTATGCTCCGATGCAAATGAAAATATAATGAAATCTTGAGTGTAATCAGAACTAATAAAGACTGGGGCATTGGACAAAGCAAACTTTACCAGATTAAATGACTTGATAGCCTCCTCACTCGATTTAACATCACTATCTTTCTTCAACATGTTAGTCATTTCTCTTAGATGTTCAGCCAAATTGGGTATAAATCTGCGCAAGAAGTTCATCTTACCATTGAATGCTTGAATCTCCTTTTAGTTCCGTGGAAGATCTATGTGCTGAATTGCCTCCACTCTCGAAGGGTCGATGTGGATACCATATTTAGAGATGATATGCCCCAGCAGCTTGCCTTCATCCATAGCAAACAAAATTTTATTTGGGTTGAGATAAATCCCAAACTTTCTGCATCGCTGAAAAACAGCTCTCAAATGGTGCAATTTTTCATCATCAGAACCAGAAAACTCTGTCAGATCATCTAAATAAACAACAAGAAAAACATCCTTTTCATTGGCAAAAGCAATTTCCATTGCTCGCTGGAAAGTGGCTCCAGCGTTCTTCAGTCCAAATGGCATTTTGGCATACTACAAGGTTCCCTAGGGTGTTGTGAAGGAAGTTTTGTCTTGGTCTTTCTCATGCACCAAGATCTGATTATAGCCTGAGTAGCCATCGAGTAGTGACATCCTTGATGCTCCAACTACCCTCTGCAGAATATGGTCCATCTTTGGAAGTGGATAATTATCCTTCAAGGATGCTTTATTCAGATTCCGAAAATTTATGCATAACCTTATCTCTCCTATCTTCTTACGTACTGGGACCAAATTCAAAATCTAGTTAGAAAATCTAATTGGGACTATGATACCAGCTTTGTACAATCTGTTTACTTCTTTTTTAATGGATGGTAGCAGCTTTGGGTTGATTCTTCTCAGCTTCTGTCTAAATGGCTTCTGATCCAGCTTGATGGGAATAGTATGATGAATTATATCTTTGTCATACACCTTCAAATCTAAATAATCCCACGCAAACACATCAAAAAATTCAGAAAGTAATTTAACATACTGTTCCTTTACCTCAGAGGATAATGCTTTTGATATCTTCACAAGCTTGGGCTTGTCAGCTATTTCGAGATTCACATCTTCAACTCCTTTCTCAGTAGGCACTAAGCTTGGTTTCTTTGCAACCTCATCCTGATCAAAAAGCTCCTCTAAAGGTATGAGACCTCTAGGAATTACATTATCTTTCAGTTGCAACACATCCATCTGCTTTGCTTCAATTTATTGATCATCAACCTCATAATCACCTTCTATGGGAGTATCCTTGAATTTTCCTTCACTCTGCAAAAAAGCATTGATTTCATTGTCATCCCAAAACAATTGCCAATACCTTAGATTTTCCGAGACAGCAGGCTGATGTTTGAAATAAATTTCAAATTTGTTGCTAGAGTTCATTTGAATTTTCAAATTTCTTGCTGTAGTGGCAAGAGAATCAGCAATAATATTCTGCATTTTGGGTACTGCTGTCAAAATGTACTCAGAAAATGTCCTCAATATGTCAAGGACTACATTTCTATATGCCCTCAATCGCAGATGTTTTTCTTGATACTCTCCCTTTACCTATTTGATTATCAACTCTGAATCTCCATAAACAAAAATCCTCTTTGCATTCAACTTCTTCAAAATTTTCAGACCTGCAATCAAAGCTTCATACTCTGCTTCATTGTTAGAGCAGTCAAATGCCAACTTGTAAGCACATACTCTAACATTACTAGGAACTTTTTTAGGATGGAAAACAGGTCTCCAAATCCATATTCCTATACCAGCACCATCCTTACCAACAACTCCATCAAATTCCATGCTCTAAAGGCCTTCTTCTTCTTCTTCCAGATGCTGAAATTTTACTTCTTTCCCTTTCTTCTGAGTATTTGAAGAATCGTTCTTCAATTGCAGGTATTTTCTTTTCTGAATAGGACTGATCGGCACATCTCTGGTCCTAAAAGAGTACTGCTTCTGTTGCACTGATAAAGCGTTCATGTATCCTCTTTGGTAATCATTGGACTCTTCTTCTAACACTGTGTCATTAGCCAATATGAAATATTCGTCCCTTCGGATGTCTACAATCACTGAGTATTCTTCATATTATATGAGAAAGATGGGTGCACCATCCGCTATGAAGAAATGATTGGCTTCAATCACGGGATCATCATCATCGTCCGTCTCTGTTCCCTGAACGAAATTATGATGCAAAGGAGTTCTGATATGCTGCTGTGGTGCTGCTTGGTCCTATGCTCTTTGTTCTCTTTGTTTAATTCTGAATGGCGGCTACTGGTGTCCTCTAAAATTCGGATTCCTGATTTGTGCTTCAGGTCTATCTGAAATAGTCACCCGATCAACCATTTTTTCGACTGTCCAGATCAGAGTGTCCATCTTGTTGTCTGAAGGAGAAGCTTCCTCTTTCACAGTTACTCTCTTTTCAGCCTTTGCCCGAGCTCTTCTGGCCAGTATATTTGCTTCTACTCTCACAATTATCTTTTGCATGTCTTCAAGTGTGGTAGGATGTCTTTCTCGTAGCTGATATGCCATATCAACATCGAAACCATCTGGAAACTTGAGCAAGGCTAATCCCACACGGGGCTTAAGATTAGCCGAAATAGCATTATATACATCATTTAATCTTATACAATAATCCTGTACAGTTTCACCCACATTTCTTTTAATATTTTCATATTCGGACAAAATTTGGAGTGGGTTTTTCTTTACCTCCCATCGGTCTAAGAACTATGTATGCAACTCTTACAAAGTGAAAATAGAGCCTACTAGTAAGGCTCTGAACCACTTTCTAACTTCACCTCCAAAGCTTTGGACAAACAATCTTGTGGTTACATTCTCCACTTCTACTTCATGAAGATCAAAAATTCATTCATCTTATCGACATGCTGCTGGGCGGTGATGCTTTGAGGGGCATCAAAGATAGGTATTTTACTTTGGTAATCAACAGGCATATCATTTAAGTTTTGAGGTAAAACCAGGGGTGCATACCAAGCAGCCATGACGCGAGGTGGATTTACAATAGTGTTTGTGCTACTAGGATTCAAGGGAGGCATTGATGGAGAAGATGAAAGTTGAGAATTGACTGATGGGAATGCTGATGAATTAGGAGGAGGAAATGTTGTTCCTGATGACTCTGAAGGCTAAGGGATATTAGTTACAGTGATAGCTGACTTAGGGGAATTCAATATATAATCATCAATTGATGTATTTTCCCTTTGAACTTCAAGATCTACAAGAAATTCTGGATCTAAAACTGTGTCATCAAGTGCAGTTTCAATCTTACTTATAAACAAAGAAAGCTCAAAACACTCATCAAAAGAAAGATCTTCTACAAACAACCACTCACTGGGCCAAGTATGGGATCTGAAAATAGGTCTAGGACTTAGTGATCCTTCTTGTCTTCTAACTATTCTTGGGATGAGATTAGGATTTTCAAACACAGGGGGAGGATTTGGATCAGGATTGGCCCTTGTGTATTTTCTTGAAGCCAATGTGGTCAAACTTCTACTTTACAAAATTATATCTTAGCCTAGAAAACTCTGAATATCATCATCCAAAGTCCAGTAATTTACAAGGAAAATATTACTGGGGTGATCAATCTTTGTGTTACAAAATAGTCCCCAGTGTGGTCGCCATAAATGTTATCACCTGATCTGGACCTCAAGTTGAAAAAGGCAAATTAGGGTAACCTTAAACCACGCTCAGCCTTGTAGCTAGCCCTACAAGGTCAGGAGAGGGCTCTCTCTGCAAAAAGATATTCAATGAAGTGTAATGCAAATTGATTTTAGGCTAGGTATAATAATGGGAAATGTTTTAATAATTTTTTCAGGGTTGTATGGAAAAGATGGGGTAGTTTGAAACTGGGGAATTAAATCAGGCATACAGGTTATTTCATGGGGCAAGGTAGGTAGGAAATTTTAGCAATTAAATTTAAATAATGATGGGGTGGTGAGACTGGTGAGGAGCTGAAAAGGGCATAGGAGATGGATCCTTTTCAAATAGAAGAAAACATAGAGTATTGAATGATTTCCCAAGGCAGAGCATTAAAAATGGATTCTACCTATCTATCTTGAAAGAATTCAACCGGAAATGTTTATGAATGTATGGTGAACATCACAAAATTTACATATGAACACAAAGAAAAGAACAAAAGCTAAAATTCATACCATATGGATCCCACAAATCAGAGTTGCATATCTTATTAGTTCCCTATCAAATTGTTACAATGGGAGCGCAGAGTGCCCTCCTTGATTTCCAAACTATTCCCATACTTACTGACTGACTAAAAATGAGTGAAAATTACATTAAATAGACCAGAAATGTGGGAAATATATCCATAGAAAAAGGGAGATATTTTACCAGCTCAAGAACTGAAATACGATCATAGAAAGAAACCAACAATTTGCACCTGAAAAAGAGGAAAAACAATACATTTTTTAACCATCTAAGATTTCGCTATTACATCCAATTGTAGAACCAATCCCTTATTAATCATTGTTGAAGATGTGACTGGTTCATATTTAGTTTCTCGACCTTTGACTGTTTGTCTTTGTTAATACTCTCTTGAAGAAAAATCAACTTTGGGGAAAATGCCTTTTGAAACCAACAAAAATGAAATTATGCCACTTAGTGAAGAAAAGACTTATATTTAGGTGGAAAAAACGAAGGAAAGGATGGCAGGCCCGATTGCGATCCAAATCGCAATCGCAATTGCAGTGGGAAGGGGAGGGAAAGGTATTTTGGAATAGAGCAACGGGAAATATGTGATGCGATGACATATAGGGGAAATTGCAATCGCAATCGAGACTGAAGGGGGTGTCATATAATAGAACAATAGAAAATATGCGATGCGACAGTGGAAAAGCCAATGTGATGAGGAAAGGGAAGAATCTCTTTGAAGACTCGAATAAAATTAAATTTTCCATTTACATAGGGAAAGACCCTTTTCAATTTGTAAAGGGCGGAAGGTTTTAAAGGTGGGACCGGGAAAGTCAATCGCAAATCAGAGGGGGAAGAGGAGTAAGTGTATTGTGAAAGTAATTTCGCCGATTGTGATTGGGGATAAGCGATGGGGTAATACAATAAGGTGGGGATAATTAAAAACAAAGTCTGATAACATAAATCCTTTGAAAACAAACAAAAATAACTTTTTGTTCTTTACAAAGGAAAAATCCGCATTTGTTTGGGAAATGGGCAGAAAAGGTTAAGGTGGGGCCCAACCAATCGCAATCAGAAGATCAGAAGGGAATGGGTGTAACATATTGAGGGCAATGCGATTGCGATGGAGCGATGGGCTGTGGGCCGTCCGATCGGATGGGCAGATCGACGGTGCAAATGTAAACGGGCGAGCAGAGTTAATCGCAATAAGAGAAATCAGGGAAGGTTCAATCAGAGGGGGTCGATCGGGACGTGTGATTGCAATGATGCGATCGCATATGGGCCGTCAGATCTTTAAGGGGATCAACGGTTGGGATGTAATCGAGTGGGGTCAATCGGGGTTATGCATTTTAACGTTGCGATCAATCGCATCGAAGTTTTTGTGATCACAAGGGTCAATCGGGATGCGCAACCTATATAGTGCAGTTGCAATCGGAGGAGGGGTAATATGATTGGATCGGGATTTATAATAAAGAACTTTAAAATTTTAATATAAAGTTTAAGGGAAAATGAGGAAGAGGGTTCATTTAATCGCATCGGAGTTTATGGGTTAAAAGGACTTTAACAATGCGATTTATGCAATCGGATAGGGGAAAAGGGGGTTTATAAAGGAAACATTAAACCTTTATGAAATAAAGTGTAAGAAGAAAATGGGAAAAGGGGAAGGGTTAGGCTATAGGGGACCTTCTTTCACTTAGGCATAAATTTCAATCCAGGAGTCAATTTTGAGAGTATAATATACCGTTGGAAAGCTCTTTCCAGGCTCGTTCTAATGAACATACTTAGAACATGATTTTACTATGAAATTGCTATGAAAAACATCTCTAAAGGGCAAGGTGTTGGCTTTGTGGAGATAGCAGCTTCTGAAGTGTGACTTATTACATATGATGACATAAAATTACATAAAATATGGTAATGAAAGCAAAGTACTATGTTTTCACCTCAAAACATGGTTTTGAGGAGAAAATTACATCAAGATGAATAAAACATTTTTTTGATCTTCTCAGGTGCTGTGACTTTGAGTTTATTGACCTCCTCGTGACCTTGTTGATATTTATTGACACTTGACTCATATATTTGACCATGATGAGACCTTAGAACCTAATGGAACCAACCCTATGACCTAATGACATGAATTAGAAAGTGAAATTGAATCATGACTAAAGACCATGGAGAGGAGAATCAGCAAGTTTCACTTGAGGGAAAATTGAGGAAAGACCACTACCATCAATGAATCCATGACCTAGTGGAATGATGAAATTTTATGCTATGGGACTCCTAATATGCAAATGAAAAAGAGAAATTTTGATCACTGATGGCAGTATGACTAGACTGACACTAACATCCAGCGTAAACCATTTAAAACATATATGCATTGTCATGAATAAAACAACTATTAAAACAAAACATTAAAAAACAAATGTTTGTTCCATATTCTGTGGGGTGCTTGGAGAGCATTCCCGTGAGTTCTCATACTCCCCCTGGAATTACTTTGTGAGTAGTGAAAGGTGGGCCCAGCTGAGGATGACATCAGTTGTTTTGGGGGGTCACTTCCCCCTTTGTTGCTCAAGCTCTTCAGTCCCTCCGGAATGGCTTTCCACCTCAACTCTTAAGTGAATTAAACGTTTGCTGGTGGAGTTTTAATGTGGTTGTTGTAGCTGATAAAGATGGAGATTCCACCGCTTCCATACTTATGCCGTCGTTCTTCAAATTTCCATCAACCATTATTTCATTGCCTTCCAATCCCTTCACATTAACTCACTGTTAAGCTGATTTATGAGGGGCAGTTGGAATTAATTTCCAACACTCCCCCTTAATTTCAACTTTTGGGTTTTCCTACATGCCCAAGCACTTCCTGAAATAATTAAAACTATTCTGCGTTAATGGTTTTGTGAGGATATCAGCAAATTGATCCTCTATTCTACAATGTTGCAAAACAATCTCACCATTGTTAACCAATTCACATATGAAGTGAAACTTGGTGTCTATGTGCTTTGTCCTTTTATGAAAAACATAATTTTTAGATAAAGCTATCACCGAGCTATTATCACAGTAAATGGTTGGGCCCTGTTCTTGTTCATGCCACAAATCTCTGAGAACTCTTCTCAGCCATACTGCTTGGCATGTTGCTGCTGTTGCTGCCACATATTCTGCTTCTACTATGGATAAAGCAACTACTGGTTGCTTCTTAGAAGCCCATGAAATTGCTCCTGATCTCAAATGAAACACATATCCTAATGTGCTCTTCCTATCATCAACACTTCCAGCCCAATCACTGTCAGTGTAACCTGTCAACATGAAATTTTCATAAGAGGAGTATAAAATACCATACCCCTTTGTTCCATTCACATACCTTAGAATCCTCTTGGTTGCCTGCCAATGAGTTTCTTTCGGTATTTCCATGAACCTGGAGATTAAACTAACAATGTGCATTATATCTGGCCTAGTTGCAGTCAGCTACATGAGGCTGCCAACTATGCTTTTAAACAATTTTGGATCAAAATCCTAGCTGCTATCTTCTTTGCTCAATTTCAACCCTATGATAGTTGGAGTTACAACTGCCTTATTGCTCTGCATGTTGAATCTTTTCAACACTGTTTCAATATATTTTTCTTGGGAAAAGAAAATATCATTTTCACTTTGGTCTACTTAAATTCCCAGAAAATATCTTAGAAAACCCAAATTAGTATTTCAAATTCACTTTTCATGACTTCTTTAAAATCAGCAATGAGAGAAGCTTCATTTCTAGTAAAAATTAAATCATCTACATATAAAACAACGATAAGAATTTTACCGTCATTTTCCTTTATGTAGAGTGTGGGTTCTCCATCACATTTCTCGAACCCATTCTCAATCAGGTAAGCATCTATCCTACTGTACCATGCTCTTGGTGCTTGCTTCAGCCCATAAAGAGATTTCTTCATCTTGCATACTTTATGCTCTTGGCCTTCAACTTCATAGCCTGGAGGTTGTTCAACATAAACCTCTTCTTTCAACACTCCATTCAGGGATGCAGATTTTACATCCATCTGATAAATCTTCCATTTGTGTTGTGCTGCAATAGACAACACAGTTCTCACTGTTTCCATCCTTGCCACTGGTGCAAAGGTTTCATCATAGTCTCACCCTTGTTGCTACTTGTAGCCTTTAACAACAAGTCTGGCTTTATGCCTTTTGATCTTGCCTTCAGCATTTCTTTTGGTATTATAGACCCACTTAACTCCAATGACTTCTTTTCGTTTAGGGAGATCCACTAACTCCCATGTCTTACTCTTCTCAATTGCACCAATTTCTTCATTCATTACTTCAATCCATTTATCTTCATTTACGACATCTTCAAAATGAATTGGGTCATCAACATGATAATATAAAGAGAATAAAGAATTCAGATCGGTATTGTTACTTACCTCTCCTTGTTCATAAATCTCACTCAGATTTCTGAATCTTGGTCTTCTTGGTGTGCTTGGAGTTCCATTCGAACTTGAGGGCGTTTCTGATCCCTGTGGTGTGCTTGGAGAAGCATGTCCTTGACTTCTCAAGGCTATTCGAATTCTAGCTTGTGGTGTGATTTGTTGTGCTTGCGGTGGTGGAGGAGGATCCACCGAAGAAGGGTTATTAGTTGTTGTTTCTTCTTCTTCAAGAGAGAGACACAATTGTCTTCATGTTCACTGTCTTCTCTAAGCTTCCATCACAAGCTTCTTCTTCAATGAACTGCACATCTCTGCTTACTATCAATTTCTTGGTGGATGGACTATAGAGTTTGTATGCTTTTGACTCATCATAGTAGCCAATAAAGACACAGTTCTGCCCCTTACTTTCAAGCTTCCTCCTTAGCTGATCCAGTACATGTGCATATGCTACATAGTCGAATACTCTCATGTGAGTGACTTTTTGCTTTCATCCACTCCATGCTTCTTCTGGAATTTTGTTCATGACAGCTTTATTCGGGCATCTATTCAAGATGTATGATACGCAAGTGACAACTTCTGCCCAATACTCATGCGGCAAATGTTTTGCCTTCACCATACTTCTGACCATGTCCAAAATGGTCCTATTATACCTTTTTGCAACACCGTTTTACTAAGGTGTATACCTCGTGGTAAATTGATTTTGTATGACATTCTCGTGGTAAATTGATTTTGTAAGAACTTTGATATAGTGCCCACACTGCTTGTCAACAAGATTTTTGAAGTGGCAGAATTTCTCAAACACTTCACTCTTATGTTTCAACACGTACACCCATGTCTTTCTGGTGTAATCATCAATGAATGTCAAAACATATTTGTTTCTAGCAAACAAAGGTGTTTGCATCAGTCCACATACATCAGAGTGAACAATTTCCAAGGGTGATTTTTCCCTTATACACTTTCCTGCTGGAAATCTTTCTCTGTGTTGTTTGCCCAAGATGCAACCTTCACAAAGATTGTCCAGTTTTTCAATCAATGGTAATCCCTTTACCATTCCCTTTCTGTGCAACAAATTCAAGCCTTCCTTCAAATATGCTCTAATTTTGAGAGGAAACATTCTATTGTTGGTCATCTGCACCTCTGCAATGATCTTCTTTCTTGGAGGTATGTCTCTGATTGTACACACATCATCTTTGAAGAACACATTGTAACCTTTGTCAATGAGTTGTCCAATGCTCAAAAGATTACATTTTAGACCAGGTACATAGTATACATCTGGCACAATCTTTTGTTCTCCATTTCTTGCTAGGATACTGACTCTTCCCTTACCCTTGATAGATATCTTACTATCAGTTCCTGTTGTTACCTCAAATTTAACATTTTCATCAAGATTGGAAAACTTTGCTATGTTTCCAGTCATGTGATTACTACAACCTAAGTCTAAGAACCAAACATCATATTTTTTGTCTTGTGCTATGTTACATGTTAACAGCACAATCTCTGGGCTCTTACTTCTTCTTTTGAAAAATTAGAATTTTTCCTATTATTCATGTCATTTTTATTTTTCCTACATTCATTGGCATAATGGCCTAATTTCTTGCAATATTGACACTGGACTTGGGATTTATCATACCTTTGTCCATGAGATTGTTGTTTACTTGAACCTTCATCCTAGTTCTGATTGAAGCTCCTTCCACTTGTGCTAGCAGGATTGTTTCTGCCTCTGTTTTGGCTTCTTCCTTGACCTCTGTTATTTGCTCTTCCTTGACCTCTGCTTCGGCCGAAAGACATCTGAGTCTTGAATGCTTGCTCCAATGAGGAATCTATTCCTTTGCTCAGTTTGTTCATGAAACATCAGAGAAGCACTAAGTTCATCCACTGTGAACTATGAGAGATCCTTTGTCTCTTCTATTGCTACCACTATAGCTTCAAACCTTGAGGGTAAACTTCTCAAGATTTTCTCTACAATCCCTCTCTCTTCAAGAGTTTCACCATGAGATCTTATTTGGGTAATCAACCCAATAACATCAGTGAAGAATGAATCTATTGTATCAGATTCATTCATTAAGAGAGTTTCAAAGTCTCTCCTCAGCATCTACAATTTTGATGTCTTCACCTCCTCCATGCCTTGATAGGTAGTCTTGAGAATATCCTAGGCCTCCTTAGACTTTTTTGCTGCTGTAATTCGTGGGAAAACACTCTCATGTACAAATTGAAAGAGATAAAAGAGGGCTTTGGAGTCCTTCTTCATGTTATCCCTTAACAGGTCTCTTTCTGCTGCTGTCAAAGCAGCCAACGCTACTGCATCTACAGGTTCAGGGTAGCCATTTTCAACTAGCTCTCATAATTCCTAAGAAGCAAACAAAGCTCTCATAGTTATAGACCAATAACTATGATTCTTCCCATTGAACTGAGGAAGTTGGGAATTTGTCAATCCAGTTCCATCATCTGCCATCTTAACTGTATAAATAAAGAAAAGAAACTAACTGTGTAAAACAAGAAAAAATTTCTCAGCTGGAGAAATCTGCTCAATAAGCTTCTTACAGCTCCTGCAGTGAAAAAACAAACTCTGTTTTTTCTCACTGAGTGCCTAGACTAGCTCTGATACCATGTTGGATTTTTCTGTGTAATTCCTTAACAAAACAGAGGAAATAGAAATTCCTCTTTTACAACACAGATCTTTAAATAAAATTAAAAACTCAAATTTTAGACAGGCACACAGATGAAATACAAATTCTATTTCATAAAACAAACTGTTGTTACAAAATAAAAACTCCTCAGAAAAAGGTTCTCGATTCACTGATTAAAACCTTCAATTGGCTACTACACACGCAGCGCTTCCAAATTTCTCTCTGTATCTCTGTTCTGTGTTTTCAGCCTTCGGGAAATAATAAAAAGATTACATAGCTACCGCTTTTACAATGCTCATAGCATATATTTATAAGCATTACATAATATAATATATATTATAAATATCTCATATTTATAATATATATAACATATAAATGACCAATAGTTAAAACTTAAATGTACTAAGGTAATAAAACATTTGCCCAGTGTAAAAAATTTAAAACATATATCCATTGTCGTGAATAAACAACTATTAAAACAAAACATTAAAAAAGAAATTTTTGTTCCATATTCTGTGGGGTGCTTGGAGAGCATTCCCGTGAGTTCTCATACTCCCCCCGAAATTACTTTGTGAGTGGTGAAAGGTGGGCCCAGCTGAGGATGACATCAGCTGTTCCGTGGGGGTTGCTTCCCCCTTTGTTTCTCGAGATCTTCAGATCCTCCGGAATGGCTTGCCGCCTCAACTCTTAAGTGCATTAAACATTTGCTGGTGGAGTTTTAATGTGGTTTTTGCAGCTGATAAAGATGGAGCTTCCACTGCTTCCATACTTATGTCGTCGTTCTTAAACTTGCCATCAACCATTACTTCGCCGCCTTCCAATCCCTTCACATTAACTCGTTGTTCTGTTGATTTATGAGGGGCAGTTGGAATTAATTTCCAATCAAATAAAGGTTTATATGTTTTTTTTATGTTGAGTATTTATTTAAAATTCTTTAAATTTTATATAAAATGATATTTTGAATTTCAATTTTTCTTATCATCATATTATTGAATAATTTGTAAATTTAAATTTAATAAAAGAGAATTTAAATTTAAATTTTTTCTGGCTAACCACTTGAAAACAAGCTGCAGAATTGGGATATGGTCATCTAGCTATCATTTGGAATGATTATATAAACAAATTGTATAAGACATGTATCTCAAGGGGCAATGCTTCTGATTCCTCAAATGAGGTGTATTTATTTTTTTTAATTTAGTGACCTCTCCATCCATGTGTTGTTTTAATTTTGTTTAGTCTTGGAATATTTTATTAAAGATAAATATTTTTGGTTGAGTTGAAGTGGGAAGACAATACCTTCATCTAGGAAAATTTAATCAAAAGAGGTTTTCATTGATCAAGTAGATGTTATGTGTGCAATAAATTAAAAGAGACTTTTCATTTACTCATAGGGTCTTACAATTCTTATCTTTAAATATTTCGTTGGAATACAATTCTCTTGAATCTTGAATTCATTAAGGCACCATTCTTTTTTTATTTTTTTGGAGTTGTAGAAAAACCTTGATTTTTAATAATTTTCCTTATGATATTGATAAAACTATTTTTTACATATGTTTTTATTTAATTAATATGAACCTATTCCTATCAAATTGCATGACATGAAGTCTAAATTCATGAATTGCATGAAAAAACCCCTGCAGGCTTCTATGATAAAGTTTCTAAATTACAAGATTGTAGTTGTGGAGCTCAAATTGTCCTTTCTCAAGATGTTAATATTCAAATTAGATGGAATTGTCGCATAGGCACTAATATCTCAACATAAGTTATTTCTCTTTTGGGTTTATTGTTTTATGCTAGATGGTTCCATCTTGACACTCTAGAGTTGCATTGTGATTTTGGAGCTCAAATTGTCCTTTGTCAAGATCTTAATATTTAAATTAGCTAGAATTGTTGCACACGCACTAATATCTTGACATAAGTTATTGCTCTTTGTGGTTTATTGTTTTTTGCTAGATGGTTCCATCTTGACACTTTGTTTATATTAGGTGACTCAAAAGTAACAATCAATTGGATCAATGAATGATTACCCTTGGTTTCTCCAGTTACTTTGCAACTGTATGGGTTGGATAAAGGAGCTAAAGAATTGCTTCAAAGAAATTACATTTTCCTGCATTTACAGGGGACAAACTCTAGTGGTTGAGTCATTATAGAAATAGGGTCATGGACATAAGATGGTTGAAATACATTTCAATTTTTACTTTCAAGATGATTTACAAAGCAAAGGCTAATTTTTGAATATCTTATGTGGCATATCTTATATAGGTTTTTTTGAGATCTTCTTTTTCCTGTTGCTAGTAAACTTGTTAGTCTTTTCTTTTCTTTAAAAAAAAAGTTTTTCTTTTCTTTTTCTATTTTAGAGTATTTCTTTAAAATTATTTAAATTTGTATATAAAATGATATTTTGATGGTCAAAGTTTAATTTTTTTTTTTTTTTCAACATTGTATTTTCTTACTTAAAATTCTATAAAATTATATTTTGATGGTCAAATTTTCATGTTAGTGATTACATTATTAAACAATTTATAAATTTAAATAAAAAAAATATAAAGATGAAAATTTAAATAATTTCATTTTTGTGTGTTCTGTATTAATTTAAAACTCTATAAATATTTATACAAAAACGATATTTTGAAACTTAAGGTTCACTAACTATATTAGTAAATAATTTATAAATATAAATTAAAAATATATATTATAAAATAATAATAAATTTAAAATATGTATTATAAAATAATAATAAATTATAAATATATTTAAAAGATATGTATTATAAGTTTATAAGGGCATGTTAATTGGTTTTAATTGGTTATGAGTGTGTTACGAAGTATTGTGTAAACTATGAGATTCAATGATGAAATTCCTCATAGGTTCATTAAAAAAAATATCTATATAATAAAATAATGATAATATGCATATAACATTCATAATGATGAAAATAATGACCACCCTCCTCTATCCTAATATATGAAGATTATTGGATAAAATTAGATTGTGATATAATATATTTCATTCAACATTTTCTTCTGTTTTTACTTTCATATATAAGAGTGAATATAGAAGAAATGTTCGATAAACCACGTTATTATAATATGTTTGAGAAATCTTTACACAATGTTAAATTCTCTTACCTTTAGAGTCATTCTCACCTTTTTATTTAGTGTTTTAAACATAATAATAATAATAATAATAATCATCGTCATCTTCATAATTAATATTTTATTAATAATAATATTAATATATTTTCTTTAACATTTTGATTTTAAAGTATATTTTATTTAGCTTTAATATTTTCTTTTTAAGATGGAATATATATATATTTTTTAACATGGAATATATTCATTAGATTATCTAAATCTATTATATTTATTTTATCTAATCTTTAACCTAAACTATTAAAAAACATTGTTATTTTTTAAACTTTTGTTTTTAAGACATAAGGTATTCACAAAAGATTATCTAAATTTTCAATTTTTCTAAATTAATAATATTAAGATTTAATTTGGATATTGTAATCAACCATCCACATTTCTAAGGTTTAGAAGAGAGTTACAAATAGATTAGCTTCCAACAATAACTATCTTGGATTTTGTTGGAAAACCAATTGTAAAGTTAAGAAGATAGGTCCAAATAGATTATCTTCCAACAATTACTATCTAGGATTTTGTTGGAAAACCAATGGAAATTTGGACGTTGCAAAATTTTCTATTTAAAATTGTTGAATAAATAGTTTACAAAATATTCTCATATAAACTTCAATAAAAATTCATATGGTTATAATAAGCATAACTATTTGATATTTAGCCATATAGCTAGATTAAATTCATATTATTTCATCAACCAAGGATGTAATCATGTACCAATAAAAATCCTTTAATTTCTATTCTCATTTAACAATAAAAATATTTTAAATTATATTCTCATTGTTAATAAGGAGTTGGGTTTATTCATGCTCACGATAGTAATATGAAACAAATATAATAGTAATTTTCAGATATTATAACAACCCTTTTGGTTACTTCTCTCGTAATTATCACTATGAATTTTCAATTCATGTAAATATTGTGGAAATGTAAATACAATAACTACTTGAGAGGAGTCGACACGAATTCATAGGTCTAAGGAGTTTCTTGGGAATTGGTTAATTTAGGTTATTTATTTAATGACCACTATTTTTCCTAACTAAGTTTCTAATTGCCTACAAAAAAAATATGGAGGTTGAATATGGGCTTCCTGATTGAAGGATAAGCCCATACCACCTCTTCCCTAAAGGGGTGTGCTGGGTGGTCAACACACATAAGGGCATACCAAGAGTTGGTGGAAGAAAAGAGGAGTCGATGGGAAAAAAAGATGGGATTCATTTAATTGGAATTGAGAATAATATTAGGGAAACACTCAAGGAGTGAACTACATGTAGAAAAGGCGTTGTTGATATTGGAAAGGATCACAAAAAAACTTGTTTGTTGTGAACTCTAATATGCCAGGTTAGGCATATGGGAATTGCGAGTGAAATCATGGGGTAGAAGAAGAACATTGAACAAAAACATTGGCACTAGAGTGAGAACACACTGAAGAGAATGGTTAAAGAGACATAAGTAGATGGAGACACAACGTAGTCTAGATACCCATTGGGTTAAGTGGGTGGAATTGTTGTGTGCTTTGGATTCCTACAAAAAAGAGGGTTAACTTTATGAGTTTGAACGACAATGAAGAGAAGATAAGAGAAGAAGTTGGTAGAGACACTATGCATTATGGAGTCCTATGAGGTGGAGCAAGTGGAACATAGTGTAATCTAGATTCCTGGCTAGCATCAGGTAAAATTAGTGTGTTTTTGATATCATGTGCTAAGTAGGTGGAGACAAGGTGGTCTCTGGATTCCTGTGTGATTAGAATGATTGGAAACAATGTGAATTCCCTTGAGAATTTACCTCCTTAGACTCTGAATCCAGCTTGGGGGTGGTCATCTGCAAGAAAGATTATAGTATAGCTCGCATATGGTTTGGTGGAGAGTTGAAGTCCCTCCCTTAGTTACCAATCATCTAGGTATTAAGATACATGAATTACTTGTAATATTGTGCATATTTGTGCATTGTGAATGTTGTATAATTTTTTTATAAATAATGGTGTATACAAATTTAAGGAGGAATATGTATTCTTGGTTATTGATAATGAGATGCTTATGTGAATTATTTCCTAATTTTGAGAAATTTTTAAGACTTCCTTGTGTTTATGAAAAATGTCTTTTATTCTAAAACTCCTTAAGTGGGAACTCTTAAATGTTACATGTACATTAACCTTACAGTAGAAATGGTGTTGAATTACTACATGTATTCTAGAATTGAATGTGCTAAACATGAAAAGAATGTGATATTTCTATTGTCTTTGATGAGATGTCTTATGTGCATTCTTTCATAGTTAAGAGGGTCTTGGATCCCTATAATTGTTGATGTTTCATGAGAAATAGTGTTATTTACAAATCGCTATGGGATTTCCTGAAAATTTTAGCTGATTGTCACTTAAGGTGATTTCCATTTCTCAATGCACTAGAAATGACAAGGATTATGTAACATACATACACACAACATTTCCCAAACTATTTTTTTTCTTCTAATAAATACTTTCCTCATAAATTAACAACATCCTCATTCAATTTTCATTTATATTTATATTTAATCAATACACTAGAATTCCAAATTCCCTTGTCTATAGTTAATTGTTAACACATATTGGTATTCCTAGTTATGGAGTTGAATCATTACAAGTGTCAACTATTCTTTATGACTATATTGTTATAATGTTTAAGAACATATATTTACTTTGGTGTGGTAAACACCTAGATGGTATTATCATTAATGAGAAGGTTATGTTGAACCATTATCCCTTAAGATGTTTCTCAATAATTTACTTGGCTTCCATCTATCAGGTGTAAAAGAACTTGGATAACCGATGCGACAGGGGGTAAATGGCTCTCTTATTGTCGTTTATCTGTGGGGTTGTGATATGATGGTTCACATTCCTTACAGAACGATTAGGGTAAGCACGAACCCAAACCCTCGCCACTAACGTTGGCCATTCATTCTTTAAGGATTTCGAGGGGAGAGCTCTACAACTTCAAGAGACTCTATTTCCTTTAACTTCTCCAGACACAAGTAGTAGCATTTTTTCTATAGATAAGTTTTAATTTATGATATTACCAGTTGATAGTTTTGTGTATTGTTTTAATCTTTTGATTCCTCAATGGTGTTCCTGCCTATAGGGTTCCCCACGAGCTAGTTATCACTTATAGACGCAAAACCGAAAAACACTAGGTCCTTTATAAGTGAGGTGTAAGTATTGGATCTAGTATTTTATGAATTTATTTATGTACTGATGTTTTCCATCACTTACTACTCTTGTTCGGTCTACAAAGGAAATTATTCGGCTCTACAGGGTAACCAAATTCTAGGTATTTCTTCATTCTAACCCGTTCTTCTTATTCCTTTCCTACTACAGTTTGTTAATTATTCCTAATTTTAGGGTTCCATTCATTTTTCCATAGGTGATAAATTATCACCACTGCTGAATTTAAGTGAGAAAGATGACTATTTGTCATGTGACAGGTTTTCCCTTTCATAAGCCCTTACTAGTTTCCTATAGGTACTCCCGTTGATTTTTCTGCATGGTCAATTTGTAAAAACCAGACGTGATGGGAGCGACACTATGTTTCTAATCATACCAAAAAATTCTCAGCAGCTTTGATAATTGAGGCCTGTAGTTTTCCTTGAGATATAAAACATATGGGGATTCATCTTGTAGGGTTTGTAACCCGAACCGAAGGAATTCAACTACAAATAAGTTTTGGACAAGGGGCCTATTCAATATTGCACCTTATTTGAGGGTTTTATGTTTATAGATGCTCCCTTTTGGATTTTCTTCAAAGCAGTTCATATATGTATAATTGTTTTCAGTTGCAATGCACACATATTTATATAATTTGACATTCTTGGTACGTTTCTTCCTCTATTATAATAATTCTTTGGTTACACAATTTATTTTAAAGAAAATGAGGTTTCTGTAAAATTATAGCCCCTTTTCTTTTCTAGAGTCCAATGTAAATATATGCTTACTTTTCCCATTCAAATTTTCTAGTATTTCTTCTTACTGTTTTATTGTAGCGTTTGTATTATAGAATAGCCTACCCATTCTAAGATCTTAAATGACCCTAGGCTGTTTAGATTCACCAGCTGGTCTAATTTTTTGTTTTTGTTCTTTTAGTTGGTGCATAGGGGCTTTTGAAGAAATTCCAGCATAGCCTTTTGTCGAAATTCAGGGTACTACAATAGAATTTATTGTATGCAAATATATTTTTTTCTATTAGTGTTATAATGAAAGACATGATGCTATTATCCTTTATTAATTGTATCATGACATCCCTAGAAGGTAGAGTTTACCCTTTTTGTATCTGGTATTTAGTTCCTTTGTTAATTTATCAGATTTTATTGTTAGTCTAGGATTGAACAATACCTTGTGGTTTCTAGGACCTGTCTCGACCCAATGGACTTGTGAGTCTAAAATATTTGGAGCAAGGACTTCTTGAGTATGAATTTCTAATTTGTGAGTCTGAACTAACTTTGTTCCACAATGTTTTTTATTGTGGTTTGTCAATATTTTTTTTAATTTCCAAGGTTCTCTTCCCAACATAATTGATTTTAGCCTTACGATATTGCCAAGATATGTGCCCAGAATTCATATAGGTACTATAACAAACACACAAATACATATAGCCAACACCTATCTGTTTTGAGCCACATGGTTTTCCCCAAATTCCCTAACCATATAAGGAAGAGAAATCAATTTCCCTTTTAGAATTATGTACAGTTCTTTTTTAATTCAAAATCCATCAACCTTTAAAAATTATTTTTTCTTTTATAAAAGTAAACAACAACGACAAGATAAATATATTCAAACTGAGAACAATTTTTTTTTTTTGTTACTATTTGAATTGTCCATTAACTTCACATAACCCTTGAAATATTTTTCCCATTATCATCAACACATAAAACACAATATGCACCAAATCAAATATTTTCTGGAAAAGAAAGAATATACTTATCTTTTCCAATCAAGACAGTCACAGAGTTCGACCTGGGTAAATACCTTTGCATGCAGCCATCAAGAATGAAAATGACGTTCAATTATCCCCCCAAGTTCCAAGACAACATACAAACAATGACCTCAAATATCAGTTCTTTGACATTAAGATTACCCTGTCGATTCAAGAACCTTTCAAACTTACAAGTACTTCTCAGGATTTCCACTAGCCCTTAGTCAAGCTCAAGAAATTTCCTAGCTAGCAACGTCCTGCCCACCTGAACAAAGTCTTGTTCAATGTTTCTGCACACCACTTTTTCTCTCTTCCCTCCCATAGGATTCCTTTGGTGTTTTCCTTGTTCCTCTTATCTCCTCCCTTAGGATTTTCCATTCATATATTTATCTCTATGGAGAGAGAGAGAAAAAGGTAACTGCCTCTAACTGTCTGGAAAATGAAATTATCCTTTTGGGTCTTTCCACGTGAATTCCAAGACTTATCATGATTTATTTATTTTTATTTATTTTTCAATAAAAATAATTAAAAAAAAGTTTTAAATATTTAAAGTTTCACTAGGATTTTCGCATAGCCCATGATTTATTAGGTCTTTTTGGTAAAAGTAAATTAAATATCTACTTTTCATCGAGGGGTGTTACATCTTCCCCCCCTCGAATGAAACACCATCCTCGATGTTTCTTGGACTACAAAACAGGTTTTAATAGTTATCACACACAAAATATTTGTTTCATATTCTAGGTAGCCTTTTCTAGATGGAGTCACATGGATAAATGCTCACTTATGTAGTATGTTTTTTTTTCTAATCGAGAATGTGCACATGATTACTCTGTTTGTTTTGATCTACACCCATGGTCATTATGGTTATCATCAGTTTCTGTCAATCATCATTTAAAAATGTATATATACATATATATTATAAATTTTATCACAAACACAATCAATTTTTGTTTAGGTACCTAACACGAGTTCTCAACATGTACTACAACCCCGCAATGGTTAGCAGCCTACACTCAATAATAGTAGGAGAATTGTTTTAACTCAACAACAATAACAAATAATCCTTTAACTTAACCCAATGCTTTTTTCCAATTTGCAAGGACTCCATTATGTGATTCCACTGTAAATTTTGGATTATGGAAGTACTAATTTATTTGTACCATTTGTATAGTGGTATTAAGATTTATAAGATACCATTTTTTGTTCAATTTTGTTTTTGATAGATTTAAACTAATGTATTGTTGTACTGGGTAGTATTACCATGCTTTTAATTATATGCACTAATCATACATAAGTAGAGGCTTAGGATTCCCTTTTCTTCTAACCATTTTCAAGGAAACTATATGATTGTTTACTTATCCAAGTGAACCTCATCCTAGGTTTTTTTCTACTTTCCTTTAAGCATAGACCAGGAGTCCACTTTGCAGTAGCCTTCAATTTTGGTTCCTTTCCTTTCTGTTTTCTACCTCTTGATTAAGTTACACACAAATTTGTTCGCATGTGTAGTCATATAATTTCTCCTTTACTCTCCTAGTTAATTTATTATACATATTTTGTAATTTCCATCTACCATATGTTATTCACTTTGACCTGCAAGGTCCTTTGAAATTTTTAATAAACAAAAATTTTATCCTCATAGGATATTTATCTCATTATTCCACTCAATAATTATATTTGTTATAAATCCCACTTCTATTCTTTCTTAAGAATATTTCCTTACATTTCCCAATGGTAGCTCTTCACCAATGATCTGCCCTTAGGAAGCATCAACTTCCATAGTATAAAAGGTGTCATAATAATCCATTACCAAGGTTTAAGGACTTTAATTATTATCATTGTTCTTTTCTCAAGTGAAACTAAACATGTCCTCAATAATTGTTTACCGATTATTTCATGAATTTTTTTTTGTTAGCATTTTATAGTTCAATTAGTTTCCTGATCTTATTTTTCTCCTCCTAATATCTCTTAGTATACCAACAAGGCCCAAAAGCATAAGTCAATTTTGAAATAATTCATTATAACGCTCCTAGGGCACACCAAAATTAGTTCGGAAATTCTTAAATTCACCAATGATAACAAGAATTTTTATGTAATCAAGTCTTACAACCATGCTTTCAACGCATCTCTCTTATGAGTTGCTCATTATTATCTTCTTGGGGTTACATCCTTCTATGTATTGCAAATTATTGCCTTAGTTTTCTAGAGGATACAGTGTTCTTTTCCCTTACATTGACATGGTGATTTGTGAGCATATTTTCATGCTAAAATTTCATCTATGTCTATAAATATCATATTTAATTTCCTTAAGGTACTCATACAGTGGCATACTATGTTTTTCGTATAACTACATCACCTAACAACAAGCATAGGTAATTCTTGTACCTACATGCTACTAGCACACTCTTTATCACAAATTTACCTTTTTATACAATCATGTTTTTTTTTCATTACCTTACTTGACTACTCGTTGATTTCCTATCACAGTCTGCTTGTATTCACTATCCATTCTTCAACCCATTTTTAGACAATTGACTCTTAGAAGTTTTAATATAGATGTTCATGGTCATTTGTGCTTAACATACACACACACACATACTCTTATGTTGTCTTTTTGAGTTTATGATGTTGGCCAAAATATATTAAGGAAAGGTATCAGATCAACAAGGATCTGGTTAAGGTTTTTCCTCATCGTAATTTACAACTATGTTATATATATATATATATATATATAATTTTTTTTACAATTCTATTAAATTTCCCAAAAATGAGGCATGCATATATGTCCATTCATCTTATTATATCAATCCATCCCAATCTTCAAGTATTGGATCAATCATCTCGATTAACCAAAAATCTTCATGTCATCCCATTTTTCGATCATATTAAACCTCCTCAATTGTGAGGAATTTATAAAATAAATAAATATCGAATCATCCTATGATTTAGCATTGCAAGTATGTAGTTCTCAAAATTCTTGAAATTGCCTTTAATCTTGTTTACTATATTTTGCTCAATTTTGATGTAAAACTGATATCCTCCTGGATACCAACAACATTGTTCCAATGCACCTTTACATTTATTTGGGTTATTATCATCCTTAAAATTCCTAATTATATTGCTTTATTATTTTTTAGACTAATTTTACTCCACCCGTTATCATTACCTACCTCCATCTTGATGGTTTTCAAACAAAGATTTTACCTAGCAATTTCTCTATAGTCCTTAATTGCTTGATACGTTGTTTTGTAATTTATTTATTTTGATTCTGATTGTTTTAAAGAAAATATACCTCATGGGTTATGTTTCACGCCTCAACTCTTGACTCGTTATGTATAACTTGTTTGGGGAGAAATTTCTTCTCTTTTTTTTTTCCACCCATACTAAAGGTTTAGCTATCGAAAAATCACTCTTTTACTCTAAGAGGTGAAAAGGATTTCTACTTTGAAAATATGACAACTATAAAATTTATAATATCTTTCCACAAACCAAAATCTTCTTTTCCCCAAACTTAAAGTGTTCCAAAGATTCCCTAGTGTATAAGTTCATTAATTTCCTTTACCAATTTTTATCAATCTTAAGATTCAAGCTTACCCATGGAAATTGATGTTTTCTTCATTGAACTTATTTATATCTGAACTATATTGTTAGCATATAAGTTTGTATCTTTTATGATTATAAATATCAATTTTTAGCATGTATCTTATTGATGTTTAATTTGGTGAACAAGATTCCAACCCTTTCAACCAATTTCCAAGGACAACCCCTATGCACACTTTATAATCAAAAGTGTTCTATTTTCTCCATTCAATTTTTGACAAATTTATCATTTAGTATGCACGAAATGCTTCCTCGGGTATTCCAATATACTTTATAGACACTTTAAGATGTTTCACACTGTTGCTAATATTTTCCCGTTTTCGGCTTGCTTGCCATGAATGGATAGGATTAGTCCTTTATTGGGACTCGAAGGTCTATCTCTACTATCAACTACTTACTAAATTTATTCTTCTATAAAATTCTTGGTCAACATCCAAGATATGTACAAGAAGGTAGCTTACACTAATCAATAAATTATTTCTCATTGTAATTATTTCCCCTTTTTCCTTCCTGTCTCCTCCTTCGATGGGTTTTAACCATAAAAAATGTTGATGAACATCAACCTTATATGTTGTTATAATTTATTATTATTCATTAAGGTAAATTTTAGCCCAAAAAGTGCCCATGAATTTTTCACATAATGTCCGTGTCATAATTTATAAACGAATCAAAATCGTTTAAGTTTAAAAAGAGGTACATGTAAATATTTTGGAGGGAAAAGAAAAAAAACTGCTTTCCTTAACTATATTTTTATCTTATCTCCTTGTAGGTTTACTCAAATTTCAAGTGTAGATACTCGTTGGATATAGAATTAAATTTTGCATTCAATGAGTACCCATCCTTCATACTTTTGAAAATACCAACATTAATAAAAATTGAAGATACATTAAAAAATCAGTTCAACACATTTTTTTAATGTATCCTCAATTTTTATCAATGTGTGTCTTCTCAAAAGTATGCATGATGGGTTCTCGTTAGATGTTGAATTTAATTCTGCATCCAAAGAGTGTTTGCATTTTAAATTTGAGTAAACCTATAAGGAGAATCATAAGCTAAAAATACAATTAAAAAATTTAATTTTCTTCTTTCCCTCCAAAATTCATAACTCTTATTTTATTATTTTTCCTTGGGAGGCCACTTTTAGGCTGAAATTTCCTCTAATGATTATTTTTTCAGATCAACCAAAAGGGCTTGCAACCAGTAATAACCAATCATTAAGTAAATGATCCTTTACTTTTAAGAGGATTTTAGTTACAACACCCTCTCTTCTTCCTTCTTCCTTAAACATAGCTAGATAATGCTTTATAATTATAACAATGTATTATTAATTTATTTCATTTGTTTGTCTACACACGTTTTTCCTCCTCATTACCTCCAAGAAGTTATTTTCTTCCCCAGGCGCCCAACATATTAGCTCTGGTAGGTAAGAATACCCCAATAATAATTCAATTAGTGCAATAAAGTTTATTCCAAGTACTCATGGCAAGGATATTTCACATCTTTTTTCTTTGGTTCTATCGGGGTTTATTTGTTTATTTATCTGAAAAGAAGTTGTGATATGTTATTTCGATGTAGTCTGTATCATAGGCCACAACGATGAATACTTAAGCTCCAATACCATTTGTAACATACATACACACGAAATTTCCCAAAATAAAAAAACGTTTATATTAATTACTTTCGTCGTCTTAGCAGCATCCTCATTAAATTTTCATTTATATTTATATTTTACCAATACACTGGAATGAAAAATTCCCTTGGCTATATTTAAATGTTAACATGTATTGGTATTCCTAGATATGAATTTGAATCATTACAAGTATCGACTATTGTCTATGACAATACTATCATAATGTTTGAAAACTTCTATTTACTTTGGTGTGGTAAAAAATGGCTAGTATTATCAGTAATGAGAAGCTTATGTTGAACCATTATCCCTTAAGATGTTTCTCAATCATTTACTTGGCTTCAAGATGCCAGATGTAAAATCAATTGGATAACCAATGCGGCAGGGGGTAGATTTCTCTCCCATTGTCACCGATCTACATGGTTGTGATATGATGGTTCACATTCCTTACGGATCGGTTAGGGTAACCGCTGCCCCAAATCCTTACCATTGAACTTGGCCATTCATTCTTCAAGGGTTCCAAGGGGAGACCTATACAACTTCTAGATACCTTAGTTCCTTTAACTTCTGCAGACACAAATAGTAGCATTTATGATATAGCTAATATTTTCTTTATGATATTACTAGTTGATAGTTTTGAGTATTGTTGTAATATTTTTATTCCTCAATGGTGTTCATCCCTATAGGGTTCCCCACGAGATGGATATTACTTATAGCTGCAAAACCTAAATAACCCTGTGTCCTTCAGAAGTGAGGCATAAGTATAGGGTATGGTATTTTACAAATTTATTTACATATCGATGGTTTTCGTCACTTACTACTTTTGTTTGGTTGAGGAAGGAAATTATTCGGCTCTATAAGGTAACCAAATTCTAGGTATTTCTTCATTCTAACCATTTTTTCTTATTCCTTTCCAACTACAGTTCACTAGTTATTCCTAATTTTGGGTTTCCATTCCTTTTGCCACAGGTGAGAAATTCTCGCCATGACTGAATTTAAGTCAGAAAGTCGACTATTTGTCACCTTCCAGGTTTTTTGTTTCCTAAGCCCTTACTCGTTTCCTAAAGGTACTACAATTGGTTTTTCTGTATAGTCAATTTGTAAATACCAAATGTGATGGGAACGACACTATGTTGTTAATTTTCATGAAGACTTCTTAGCATCTTTGATAAATGAGGTTTGTAGTTTTCCTTGAGATATACAACATATATGGGTTCATCTTTCATATTTTTTAACCCAAACCGAAGGAATCATCTATAAATAATTTTTAGACAAGGGGCTTATTAAATATTGCACCTCATTTGAGGGTTTTTTTTTTTTATAGCTGGATTTTCTTTTAAGCGGTTCATATCTGTATGTCAGTTGCAGTGCACAAATATTTATATAATTGGCTATTCCTGGTTACGCTTTTGCCTCTGTTATAATTATTATTTGGTTCCATATTTTTTAAAAATAAAATAGAGTTTCTGTATAATTCCAACCCCTTTTTATTTTCTAGAGTCCAATGTAAATATATGCTTACTTCTCCCATTCAGAGTTTATAGTCTTCCTTCTTATTGTTTGACTGTATCATTTGGATTACAGAATAACCTACCCATCCCAAGCTCTTAAATTACCCTAGGTTGTTGAGCTTTACCATCCGGTCTAATTTTCAACTTTTGTTCTTCTTGGTTGATTGGGTGCTCAAAATTATGCTAAAAAATGAAATTTGTCAGAAAGGCGTGGCACCTAAATTAATGCATTGATATTGTCGTTATGAATCTGTCACAACTCATTTCATAGAAAATTGACACCGTATGCTCCCAGAAACATGTTCTGTCCACTTTCTCAAATAGGAAAATTAAAAAAAACAGTGTAGTAAAACCTAGTCAGTAGTCCGTACAGATGACTAGGCATGCCTACGTTTCAGGGTGACTGTGCATGTTGAATTTTCCAATGGTTTTCATTGGTGAATGTGCTCATGCCAATTGACACTTTGTTATTGTTTTGAAATGTCAAGTTTTCATTGGCGTTTTAGTGGCCAACCATAGGTGGCCACGTGGCATAGCTAGGGGCTGCCACATGGCAGCCCAAGGGCCACCAAAATTGGGTCAAGTTTGAGCAGAGCAGGCGGGGGTCGAACCCGCAACCTCCAAGTGATGAGAAGAGGGCCTTTATAAATGTGCCATAACTTTTTTCATTAATATAGATTGGTTTCAACATTATTTTATTAACATATTAACTGCGCCATGGGGGGAGGGGGTTGGGGTCCAGCCCCAACCTTGGTCACCACCAGGGGCGGGACCATGGGTAGGAGGCTAACCCCGCATCCCTCACAAATGGTCCTCAAGTGTAACAACAAATGTGACTCCATAACATGTGGCCACTACAGTTAACTGCTCCAAGACCAACGCTCAAACCTCTGGTTGGCTAACCACGAGGGAAATTTCCACGGTAACCTTGCCTGTGACTACCATCAAACCGTTTGCCGAAAATTGCCAAATGTAACCACCGGGATAGGTCATATTCCAAACCTCCCATGTGACAACCCTTAACATTGATGCTGAAATTTAGCAAACCACGTGGGATTTTATTTATAAAATTTTTTTTTAAAGCATATGCATTATATTTTAAATCCATACTTTAGGCATTAGAGGGAAAATTAATGCCCAAACAATTTCACCCTGTTTTTGGCAGAATTGGCTCTCCATTAGTGCTTTTGGGGGAACAATTGTGGGTTCGGTGCCAGATTTTGAGGGTTCTGTAGAAATAATAGTGGAGGAACTATGGGAGATCATAACTTGATCAATTTTTGACCAAATTCGAGGCAGAAAGAGGCTACACAAGAATTTTTGGGCATTCTAGAGTGGATGGAACATGTTTCAGCGTTGTTTGAGCATTTTAAACATATTTAATCACACTTTTGAGCATAATAGAAGAAGGCCAAGCCATTGGAAGCTGGACCAAGGAGACATAGCTCAGGCGGGGTGAACTCCTTCATCATGTGCTATTATGTTACTGTTTATGGTGATGTTCATGTTTGTTAGATGTTGGTTTTAGTGTTTTTTTATTATTAATTTTCTCATGAAATTCACATAAAAACTCATGTTAAAATTGGAATTAACCTCATAATCCTCAAGAACTTTGTTTATATTTTGAATTAGATCTTAGCACAACAAACACTAATATTCCCATTCAGATCAAGTTGGTATCAGAGCACTAGGTTTACTTGTGCAAGGAGGATTTAATTTTTTTTCAAGTGTTTAAATACTTATAAAGTTGAAGCTCAAGAGAGGAGAAGGAAAGCTTGTAGGTGCAAGTTCTCCAGTTGGAGTACAGAGAACGAGGGCATAGTTGCCACCATTTCCACCACAATATTCACCTCTTATTGTACATGAGACTTCAGTAAGAATGTCTCATGAAGGGGGAAACGATAACATGTCATAGGTTGAGAAGGATTTCAGAAAGGCTTTCTTTGACATGAAAGAGATGGTGAATGTCCTCTATGAAGAGAGGAACACAAGGTTTAAGAGTGAAAGATACAGGCCTCTAATAGGAGAGGGTTCTCCATGAGGAGGAGGTAATGGAAATTGTGATAAGCCACCATATACTCCACCATCATCCTCAGCACCATCTTCACCTTCGTCTTCATTCTCTTCCACTACTACAACCCTTACTCATACTCATCCACATACCTCAAAAGGAATTGGTAAACAACCCTTCTTAAAACTTGATATTAAATTTGAACTTCCTATATATAATGGTGAAGTTAATTCAAAGAAGCTTTTCAATTGGGTTCATCAGTTGGAGGTATACCACAAGATTAAAAACATTCAAGATGATGACACAAATATTCAGCTAGCTTCCTTGAGATTGGAGAGTGTAGCACTAGTATGGTGGGAAGCCAAGACATAAGAAGAGATGAAAAACCATGGTAAGATTTCAATCCCTTGGTTTGATTTCCTTGCTACAATTTGAGGGAAATTTTACCCTCCAGCATATATACAGAAAGACGTAATGGACTGGTAGCATTTTAGACAGCTAAAGGGACAAAGAGTTCAAAATTATAAACAATAGTTTAGGAGAAGAGCACTAGTTTTGGGTGTCACTTTATCTTCTCAAGAAACTTAGTTACATTATATTATGGGTTTGCACAATTATCTTAGAAATACTATTCTCACATTCAATCCCACAAACTTAGATGAGGTTTGTGCTCAAGCCACACATCTAGAAGCGAGAGGGAAACATAGTGTAGATGAGAAAAGTGATAGTTTCCTTGAATATGAAGGTAAAGGAAAGGGTAAGTTTAATGGAAAAGGAAATAGAAATGCTTCTATTAAATTAGAGAAAGAAAAAATCACATGCAAACATTGTTTGAAATATGGCCATGATGAAGACCATAATTGGAAACTCCATCTATAGTTGAATCCAAACAAACTTAAAACCAAAGAGAAGGAGAAAACAACTGCAATCATTAGACATGACTTAGGTTCATATTCAGGAGATGAAAACAAGATTAAAAAAATAAGTTTGAAAGGTAAGAACATAGCAAGCACTAGTTCTTCATGTTGTTCTAATGTAACTCAAGATGATGATATGAGAATTGAAATCTTTCATATTAGATTTGTTTCAAGGAATACCAAAATAGACACTATTTGATAGTGGTTCTCAAGATAATTTGATTTATGAAGACTTAGTTTAGAGGTTAAATATAGAAATGGTTACCCATCCAAGAACTTATCCTTTAGGCTAGATATGCAAGAATGAAAACTGACAGGTAACAAGGAAGTGCATCCCAAGGTTTGTAATCAATTCAAACTTTCTTGACGAAGTTGAACTTGATGTAGTTTCGTTTGAGATTGCAGGGATTGTTTTGGGAAGTCCTGATATTTATGATAGAAGGGAAATATTTAATCACCATGAGGATAAGTACCACTTTTTTAAGAATTTAATTGATTATATAGTTAGAGCACATAAGAAGAAGATGAGTTTGTCTCTTATGCACGTAGGACAAATCAAGAGAATTTGAATGCAAGTCAAAATTTCGCTTTGATAATGTTCAAGCATAATGATGTTTTGAATGTGATGAAAAGAGATCTTGAGGTATTGCCAAAATCCCCTTTCATGTAAAAATTTCGAACCTTGACCTGTGGGTTATGGCCCACGATCTGAACTAAAAAGTTCACTACGTAGCAATAAGATCGTTTTAAGAGGTTCAAACCATATACTCCACGCCCAATCAATACGAGGTCTGTGCAACACAGATCACAATTGAACGGTAATTATTCTCAATCACAATTTTGCCAGACTTAAGGAGCATCTTCCTTTAAGTTTTTAAACGCATGGGCTCCTCTTGCTCGGATTTATTGCAATAATAAACCTCCATACAACTACAAACAATGCACAACAATAGAAAACGGTTCCTTCGTAGATGGCACATAGGTAAATGTTCAAATACACAGAGATCTACAATCAAATCAATACGCGGCTATTTCATATTGACTACAAACTATGACGCCCATGACATCCTATTGGGCCTGCACATTTCCCATGGCCGCCCTCTTCAAATTGCAGATTACAATATATAAAAATTGAAATAGCGTGGATCACGATAGATCCAAAATATCCTCCTACACATAATCAACGATTCCCTAGAATTGATTCAATGAATCCCTAAGACCTCGTAAGAATCTCGATTCATGCTTATCTCAATGCAACGATCACGTCTTTGTATATTTGTGCTCCATTTTTACCTTCCACAAGGCTCACTCTCCTTAAATCTAGAAATGATGTGGCTTCTAGACGTGATGTTGGTTGATGTAGATTGATGCTCCTGCATCAGAATGAGATCTTTCAAGAAGATGCATAAAATGAACAAGATGATTTCATTGAAGTTGATAATGGTTTTAATAAGATTTTTCAGGGATCTAACATGTTGCCTTTGAAAAGAGGTAAACAATATGTGAAAGATTTGCAGCAGTCCACATCATTGTCGAACAGTGATGGGAACAAGATTCTAGTGCTGAATGGTGCAAAAATCAAAGAACAAGCACCAAAGAAAGATGAAAAATAAGGCATAGGTTGGACACAAGTAATTATTTTGGGTTTAAAAATGGTACATGGAAATGGCGAAAACACTTGGTCAAAGGTTGACGCAAGTAGAAGCCAAGACAAGCTAAAAATCGCCATCTCGACAGTGCTCGAGGTGAACTTCAAGTTATTCAAGTTTTCTTTGATTGAAGATGGATGTGGGAACAATTTTATCTCTTCAAGGACACTTTTTTGTTCTAAAAATTTTGGGAATTTGTAGCAGGGTGGTATCTACAACAACAAGACAGGGTCTCTAGAATCAAGGGAAAAGGTTAGTTATTATGAAAATATCAAATTGTTGCATTTAGGAAAATTCTAGTGGATTGAGACTGGAAGGGTGAGGGTGATGTACCCTCATCCACATGTTTAGTAATGAAATATGTTTTGGGCTCCAAAATCTTCCAGTGGGGAGGAGTGATCAGGTGCTCAAAATTATGCTCAAAAAATAAATTTGTCGAAAAGGTGTGGAACCTGAACGACCGCGTATATCTAGTCGTTCTAAATCCAGCGCAACTCATTTCACAAAAAAATCACACCATATGCTGCTAGAAAAATTTTCTGTCCAATTTTTCAAATAGGAAAGAAAATGTAGGACAACCTAGTCAGCAGTCTGTACAGCTGACTAGGCATGCCTACGTGGCGGGGTTACTGTGCAGGTTGACTTGGTTAATGTTTTTCATCATGGAATTAGATCAGGTCTAGTGGCACTTTGTTATTAGTTTGAAATGTTGAGTTTTCATTTACTTTTGAGTGGCCAATCATAGGCTGCAACGTGGCCCAGTCAGTGGCTGCCATGTGGCAGCCCGAGGGCCACCAAATTTGGGTTAAGTCCAACCCGAGCAGGTGGGAGCCAAACCCATGACCTCCAAGCGATGAGCATAGGGCCTTCACCAATGTGCCTTACCTTTGTTCCTTAATATGCATCGGTGTCTAGCCCTGGCCCTGGTCATCACCAGGGGTAGGACCATGGATGAAAGGCTAGCCCCCCACCCCCCCCCCCAAACGGTCATTAATCGCAACAAAAAACATGACACCTCAACATGTGGCAACTACAATTAACCTCTCTAAGATCGCCGCCCGAACTGCTGATTGGCTAACCACCAAGGTAACTGCCAGGGTAGCCTTGCCTTGTGATCACCACCAAACCGTTTGTCGGAAACTGCCTACTATAACCACCGGGACAGGCCGTTAGCCTAACCTCCCATGTGAACACCCTTAACATTGATGCAAACAGTTAGCAAACCCATACTTTAGGCATTAGAAGGAAAATTAATGCCCCGACAATTTCGCCCTGTTTTTGGAGAAAGTGGCACTCCATTAGCTCTTTTGGGGGCGAAATTGTGGGTTCGGCGCCAAATTTTGAGGGTTTTGTAGAACGAATAGTGGAGGAACTAGGGGAGATCATAAATTGATTAATTTTTGACCAAATTTGAGGCAGAAAGTGGTTACACAGGAATTTTTGGGCATTCTGGAGCTGATGGAACATGTTTCAGAGCTGTTTGAGCATTTTAAACATATGTAATCACACTTTTGAGCATAATAGAAGAGGTCCAAGCCATTGGAAGCTAGACCAAGGAGATGTAGCACATGAGGGGTGACCTCCTTCATCATGTGTTGTTGTGTTATTGTTTATGGTGATGTTCATGTATGTTAGATTTTGTTGTTCAGCCTTTTGTTATTATTAATTTTCTCATGAAATTCACATTAAAACACATAAAAACTCATGTTAAACTTGCAATTAAACTCATAATCCTCAAGAACTTTGTTGATATTCCGAATAAGAGCTTAGCACAACAAACACTAATATTCCCATTCATATCATTGTTGGTGCACATGCTCTTTTAAAGAAATTCCGATGTAGCCTTTTGTTGAAATTCAGTGTACTACACTAGAATTTTTTTGTATGCAAATAATTATTGTTGTTGTTAGTGTTATAATGAAATACATGCTAGTCTAGTCCTTTATTAATTCTATCATTAATTCCTGTGAAGGTAGATTTTACCCTTTTTTTATCTGGTATTTAGTTCCTTTGTTAATCTATCTTATTTTATTGTGTGTTCAGGATTGAACATGACCTAGTGTTTTGTAGGACTTGTATCTACCTAATGGAATTTTTACTTTAAACTACTCAAAGAAATGATTGTCTGAGAACAAATTTCCAATTCATGAGTCCAAACTAACTCTGCAATGTTGTTTATTGTGGTTTTTCAATATTTGTTTTATTCCAAAGGTTATCTTCCATACCAAATTGATGGTAGCCTTACCATATTTCCAAGATACGTGCCCAGAATTCTTACAAGTAAATATAACCAACATATAGATATATATAGCCAATTCCTATATGTTTTGAGCCACGCGGTTTTCTCCAAATTCCCTAACCATAAAACGGAGAGAAATAAAATTACCTATAAGAATTATGTACAATTTTTTTGAATTCGACATTCATCAACATTTAACATCTCTTTTATTATTTTATAAAAGTAAACAACAAAAACAAGCAAATAACTATATTCAAACTGAGGACAAAGATTTTTTTTTCGTTACTATTTGAATTGTAAATTAAGCTCACATAACCCTTGAAATATTTTTTCCGTTATCATCAACATAGAAAACACAATATTTACTAGATCATAGAGGTTCTAGAAAAGAAATAATATACTTATCTATTCCAATCAAGACAGCCAGGGAATTCGACCTAGGTAAATACCTTTCCACCCAGCCATGGAGAACAAAAATAACATCCAGTTCTCCCCCTGATCTCTTTTAGTTTTATGAAAAAAAAAAAACAATGACCTTAAAGGTAATTTATTTGACATCAAGACTACCTAGTCCAGTCAAGAACCTTTCAGTCTTACAGTTCCTTCTTAGGATTTCCACTGGCCCTTAGTCCAGCTCAAGAAATTTCCTGACTAGCAGCGTCCTACCCACCTGAAAAAAGTCATTTTCAAGGATTCTGCACTCTACATTTTCTCTCTTCCCTCCCATAGGGTTCCTCTATAATTTTCCTTTTTACTCCTATCCCCCACCCCCCCTGAGTTTTTCCATTTAGATAGTTAAGTCTAGGGAGGGAGAGAGAGAAAAGTAACTGCCTCTAATTGTTTGGCAAATGAAAATATTGTTTTGGGTATTTCCATGTCAATTTGAAGACTTATCATGATTTATTTATTGATTTATTTTTAAATAAAAATAGTTAAAAAAAACTTATAAATATTTAAAGTTTCACTAGGATTTTCACATAGGCCTTTATTTACTAGGTCTTTGTGGTAAAAATAAATTAAATATTTACTTTTCACCAAGGGGTGTTACAGATTCTCTGTTGCTTGAAGGTTGTTGGAGGCTGAAAATTGGTGTTTGGTGCAACATGAGGTAAATGGATATATTTATATGTAAACAACTTCTAATCCTTGGATGATAGAGATCATGACTTCTATTCTAGCCGATTAAGATGCAGAATTCATATATACAAATATATGTATATAAAGAGTTTTGGATTTCAACTAAGGTTAGAGGATAAGTTGGAGGCCTTCTTGTGAATGAACGAAAAAAAATTGATGTCACATTACACCTCCCTGGCTGAGTGGTATGCATTGGTTATATTGTAGTGGTGTTGTTGATGAAGGGCAGGGAAATTTTTTTCCTATCATTCATCGTGAATTTTTATGGCATGTCAAGTCTCTTCTAGTGTGTGGTTTATAACTACCATTGGGTCATGCGAGTTGTAGACATGCGCATGATGAGTATATATCCCCTTATTTGACATGAAAATTCATGTCGCGTCGTACCTAGTTGAAAAATAGTCCTGATGCATTGTGGAGTTGTTGCATGGTGCTAGGACCGGAAAATCCCCGTCCGAGAGAATGGTGAATAACATGATTCTTCCACAAAACAAAATAGGGTTGAGCCATGTGGGTCCCGTGGGTTAAGCTCAGGTGGTCAAGGCCACACAGGTGAAATGAGACAACATGTAATTCCATGTAAGAGATTATGAGGAGTGGAAATGTGACATGGCATGGATGTTGATGTGGCACATCAATCATGTGACATGTGGCATGTGGAGTTGGATTTTCTAGACATGGAAACGACTGAATCCACCTAATACATGGAATCACTTTTTTTTCACTATGTGGTTGTGGGTGTCACATGACACATACATAGGGTTGTCGTGGCAGGGTGCACATCACCGAATGGCTTGGATCCTCTATAGAATATTTGGAGTTCCTTTTTATACTAGGTCAGGGAGAAGAAAAAAGGTGGAGAGTGCTAGACATGGAATTTTCCCAACACTTACCATGGAAAATTTTGTCATACCATGGAATTTTTGGAGCTAATGGCTCTTAGGTGAGGCACAATATCATGGAGACGCTAGGATGATATGATGTGGTAAATCCATGATGGAAACAGAGTGATGTGGCACAACCACAAAGGAATTTTGGGTTGCCACCTAGAAATAATTTCTAATGTGGAAAGGCGTCTAAAGACCCAGCTTCAAATGGACATAAATTTTAATCCAAGAGTCAGATTGAAACAAAATATATATCGCCAGAAATATCTCAACGAGATGAGCATGGTGGTATTGTCCAACATTAATTATGCTAATGTTGGTGATGTAACCCCATTTCCATAATGAGACAATGGAGGTTGGATTAATTAGAAGTAACACCTCCCATTAAACTTGGGAAGTCCAAGGGGGTTAGAGATAGATTTATAAATATGTATTCTTATTTTTTATTATTTTTTCCAAATTTATTCACCCCACCAACTATAGTTGTCTAAATATGATTAGAAGACTAGAATTCAACACATATGAATAACTTACTCTTGCAAACTTAAGTTTTAATACACAATATTAAGATCAATTTAGAAACTAATTTGATTGTTTTCTATCTTTCTTCAATGTTTGTTCTATGTAAATATTCTCTTTTACATATATGTAATTAAAAAACATAAATTTAATGATAAAATGGGTACACTTTGTAAATTAAAATGTTGAAATGTTAACTTTTAAAATAATTTCAGGGTAAAAATGCGAAGATGGGTTAAACTTTCATGAGAAACGTGTTCAAAAATTTCATTTTCCCAACAGTTCAGTTGAACTTTCTAGGAAGTTCAATCCATCTTTTAGGAAGTTCGGCCGAACTTTTAAAATGTTCGGTCGAAGTTTCAAAATTAATTCGGCCGAACTGTTTCTGTCATTAACATTGACGATGTGTTGATCATTGGGTAAACAAATTTTTGGCCGGAGATATGAAAACCAGAAACAAAAGTTCGGCCGAACTATTAGTTCCACCAGACTATTAGTTCGACCGAACTATTAGTTCCGCAAGACTATTACTTCGGCCAAACTTTTTATTATAATTCAGTCGAACTTTTTGTTATAAATATACCGGCCCTGAGACCACAACAAGTTTCAGTCAGTTTGTTTGTTATCGTTGCGCTGTATCACTGCTATGTTGTTGTCTTGTGGTGTTTTCGATTTAGGTCAGTTTTTTTATTACCATTGCGTTGTCTCGCTACTCTGTTGTTGTCTCACTGTGTTTTCGATTTCAGTTAGTTTGTTTGTTACCATTGCACTGTCTTGCTACTCTGTTGCTATCTCATTGTGTTTTCGAGCTCTGTTGCTGTCTCGCTATGTTTTCGAGCTATGTTGTTGTCTCACTGTGTTTTCAAGATTTGTTGTTGTCTCGCTGTGTTTTCGATCTCTGTTTTTTTCTTGCTATGTTTTCGATCTTTGTTTTCGATCTCTATTGTTGTCTCGTTGTGTTTTTTATCAATGTATTAGGTATGTTGCGCTATTGTGGGGGAGAGGAGGGGAGTAAGCGAAGGTGAGAAGGTAAGGTAAATTTGTTATTTTTTTTGTTTATTTCTTTTTTTGTTTTTAAATCAAATTTTCGATTTGTTGTGTTTGCAGTTTTTGTGCAGGTTCTGATATGCGTCCTCAATGATCTGCAGCCTCATCGTCTATTCTTCCTTCTCATTGAGCACTTTCTCGTTGTTTCCTGCCTCCTTGAAATGCGTTGAATTTCCAGGTATGGCTCATAATATGAAGACTTTTACCATGCTATGAGAAGTGATATGATGAAACTAGATGTGAAAGACCTTATCTAAGCTTACTTTAGTTGTATTGGAATAGCTAGTAACCATATTCGATTGGTGTCACTAACTTAGTTGTTTCACCTTAATTCTTAGGATATCATATACAGGCCATTACTCATAAACATGATGATATATGGTTAGTATGAGCACCATTACAATATTATTTACTCAATTAGATACCTTCAACACATCAGGACTTTCTAATACTTATAATTAATTCTAATTGTAATTATTTCTCTTATATAAACAATAAAAAATTTCATCACAACTAAAGCTTTTGATCTTCAAAACCCACCACTTTAATACATTCAATAAATAAATAATATATACATATGTAAACTATATAAAAATAATAAAATTTCTTTTTTTTTAAACCTGCAACATAAAAAGAGACCACATCACCTAGGGGAATTTGGAGTTCAAATTTTGAGTTAATTCAAAACTACAATAGACTATGCATCATTTGGAGGGAATCCAAATTTTAAATTGTAGATTTCATATGAACCTGCAATTTTGGATTTAGTGGTGAGGGATTATATAAATTAACCACTAGGTTAAGGTTTCATTCAGTGAGAAAATGGTAAGGGTAAGGGACCAAAATACTAAATGCTAACTGCGTTAGAAATTGGATGAATTCTGAATATTTTACTCCCATCGCCTATATTTTGGAATGTGGTTCAGTTTATATCCATGTTTATCTTTAATGTAGCCATGTGGTGATTTCCTGGTCCTTGCAGTTGGTATTATGACATGGAGGTGGTGTTATTATTATATGAGAGATTGGGATCAGTTTCCAGGAGTTGAATATTTAAGCAATGGGACACGTGGATAGTTATTTTAATACATAAAATATAATTTCACAACGCAGAATTTTGAAAATTATTTAAAAAAAGAATTTGAAACTTGTTAAATGAATATTTTAGAGATTATAACTTGAAATACACGTCTGTTATTGGAAAGTATTGAGCGGATTTGCGGGAAGTAACATTAAAATTCAGAGTAGGTTTCTTTGCGCCTGGCCTCAGGCAATGCTATTTTTCTCTTGTTATTTTAATAGGTTCATATTCCCTTATAAATTCTTTAGCGTTTTAAAATATGGCTTGTGACTTCCCAGACAGAAAAAAAAAAGGATGAAAGTTAAAATGGTGTTTTTTAGCTGCAGTATTCATTTAAAATTTTATAAAAATGATAGTTTAGAGATTGATTTTTAGTGTTTGTAATTATATTATTAAAAATTTAATAAATAGGAAAATAAAGGTTTATATGTTTTTTTTATGTTGAGTATTTATTTAAAATTCTTTGAATTTTATATAAAATGATATTTTGAATTTCAAATTTTCTTATCATAATAATTTGTAAATTTAAATCTAATAAAAGGGAACTAAAATTTAAATGTTTTCTGGGTAATCACTTGAAAACAAGCTGCAAAATTGGGATGATATGGCCATCTAGCTATCATTTGGAATTATTATATAAACAAATTGTATAAAACATGTATCTCAAGGGGCAATGCTTCTGATTCCTCAGATGAGGTGTATTTTTATCGGCTCACTTTAGCCGTGCATAAAAAACAGCCCTAACCCTAAATATGGCTGCCAATATCTTTATATATGCAATTAGTTGACCAAGAACTGAAAAAATCTAGATCTATGCATTAAAATACATTAAGCGGTAAATAAAATCAAGAGTTGCTCCATGCATGCAATAGACAAGACAAGAATGCTTTTCAAGATTTTTTGTATTTTTGACACCTAGGAAGGGAACATAGAAAGATGTTACTAGTCCCCCTCAATGGGATGGGTTCTTGTAAGTCCTCAACACTTCATATCTAAGATCTCTCTCTTGATGGTGTAGAAATCCCAGACAAAAAATGGAACTCAAAGGGAGCTCACAAGGAAAAATGGTAGCAAAATATGATTGATAATTTTTTTTTCAAAGAAATCTATGATTTAATATTTTTTTTTTTAACTTAGTGCCCTCTCCATCCATGTGTTGGTTTAATTTTATTTTGTCTTGGAATATTTCATTAAAAATAAATATTTTTGGTTGCATTGTAGTGGGAAGACAATATCCTCATCTAGGAAAATTTAATCAAAAGAGGTTTTCACTGATCAAGTAGATGTTATCTGTGCAATAAGTTAAAAGAGGCTTTTCATTTACTCATAGGGTCTTACAATGCTTATGTTTAAATAATTAGTTGGAACACACTTCTCTTGAATCTTGAATTCATTATGGCACCATTATTTTTTTTATTTTTTGGAGTTGTAGAAACACCTTTATTTTTAATAATTTTCCTTATGATATTGATAGAACTAGTTTTTACATATGTTTTTATTTAATTAATATGGTCCTATTCCTATCAAATTGCATGAAATGAAGTCTAAATTCATGAATTGCATGGACAAAATCCCTGCAGGCTTCTTCGATAAAGTTACTAAATTACAAGATTGTGGTTGTGGAGCTCAAATTGTCCTTTCTCAAGATCTTAATATTCAAATTAGATGGAATTTTTGCACAGGCACTAATATCTCAACATAAGTTATTTCTCTTTGGGGTTTATTGTTTTGTGCTAGATGGTTCCATATCGACACTCTAGAGTTGCATTGTGGTTGTGGAGCTCAAATTGTCCTTTCGCAAGATCTTAATATTCAAATTAGCTAGAATTGTTGCACACGTACTAATATCTCGACATAAGTTATTGCTCTTTGTGGTTTATAATGTTGCGGTAGATGGTTCCATCTTGACACTCTTTTTATATTAGGTGACTCAAAAGTAACAATCAGTTGGATCAATGAATGACTATCCTTGGCTTCTCCAGTTACTTTGCAATTGTATGGGTTGGATAAAGGAGCTAAAGAATTGCTTCAAAGAAATTACATTTTCCTACATTTATAGGGGACAAAATCTAGTGGTTGAGTCATTATAGAAATAGGGTCATGGACATAAGATGGTTGGAATACATTTCAATTTTTACTTTCAAGATGCTTTACAAAGCAAAGGCTAATTTTTTAATATCTTATGTGGAATATCTTATATAATTTTTTTTGAGACCTTCTTTTTCATGTTGCTAGTAAACTTGTTAGTTTTTTCTTTTTCTTAAAAAATGTTTTCTTTTCTTTTCTTGTTTTAGAGTTTTTTTTAATTATTTAAACTTGTATATAAAATGATATTTTGATGGTCAAATTTTCATGTTAGTGATTACATTATTAAACAATTTATAAATTTAAACAAAAAAATATAAAGATGAAAATTTAAATAATTTCATTTTTGTGTGTTGTGTATTAATTTAAAACTCTATAAATATTTATACAAAAATGATATTTTGAAAGTTAAGGTTTAGTAACTATATTATTAAAGCCCCACGGGGGTAGGCGAGTTGGTAATTGAAATGTGGTGAAGTTTGTTTGTAAGGCGAGCCCATACAGGAGGTCACGAGTTCAAATCCCCCAGACTAAAGCGAAGCGTGTGGAGAGGGGTGGGTGCATGTTCCCAGTGGGTATAGTGGTAGCGGTCAGAATCGACCCCGTGTAACGCAAGTCGCGAGGCTGCCCCAGTTGCCGATCCCACTGTATATATATATATATATATATATATATATATATATATATATATATTCAATAATTTATAAATATATATTATAAAATAATAATAAATTTAAAATATGTATTATAAAATAATAATAAATTATAAATATATTTAAAAGATATATATTATAAGTTTATAGGGCCATGTTAATTGGTTTTAATTGGTTATGAGTGTGTTACGAAGTATTGTGTAAACTATGAGATTGAGTGATCAAATTCCTCACGGGTTCACAAAAAAAATGATCTATATAATAAAATAATGATAATATTCATATAACATTCATAATGATGAAAATAATGACCACCCTCCTCTATCCTAATATATGAAGATTATTGGATAAAATTAGATTATAATATAATATATTTCATTCAACATTTTCTTCTATTTTTACTTTCATATATAATAGTGAATATAGAAGAAATGTTTGATAAACTATATTATTATAATATGTTTGGGAAATCTTTACACAATGTTAAATTCTCTTACCTTTGGAGTCAATATCACCTTCATATTTAGTATTTTAAACATAATAATAATAATCATCCTCGTCTTCATAATAATAATAATAATAATAATGTATTTTCTTTAACATTTTGATATTAAAGTATATTTTATTTAGTCTTTAAGAAAATTAATAAAAAAAATTATTTTTTACACTTTAATATTTTCTTTTTAAGATGGAATATATTCTTCTTTTTAACATGGAATATATTCATGAGATTATCTAAATCTCTTGTATTTATTTTAACTAATCTTTAACCTAAACTATTATAAAAATAATTGTTATTTTTTTAACTTTTTTTTTTAAGACATAAGATATTCACATAAGATTATCTAAATTTCCAATTTTTCTAAATTAATAATATTAAGATTTAATTTAGATATTGTAATGAACCACCCACATTTGTAAGGTTTAGAAGAGAGGTACAAATAGATTACCTTCCAACAATAACTATCTTGGATTTTGTTGGAAAACCAATTGTAAAGTTAATAAGAGAGGTCCAAATAGATTACCTTCCAACAATTACTATCTAGGATTTTGTTGGAAAACCAATGGAAATTTGGACATTGCAAAATTTTCTATTTAAAATTGCGAAATAAATAGTTTACAAAATATTCTCATATAAACTTCAATAAAATTCATATGATTATAATAATCATAACTATTTGATATTTAGCCATACAGCTAGATTAAATTCATATTCTTTCATCAACAAGGATGTAATCATTTAGCAATAAAAATCCTTTAATTTCTATTCTCATTTAACGATAAAAATATTTTAAATTATATTATCATTGTTAATAAGGATTTGGGTTCATTCATGCTCACTATAGTAACATGAAACAAATGTGATAGTAAATTTCAAATATTATAACAACCCTTTCATCTGCCTCTCTCGTAATTATCACTATGAATTTTAAATTCATGTAAATATTGTGGAAATGTAAATACAATAACTGCTTGAGAGGAGTGGACACGAATTCATAGGTCTAAGGAGTTGCTTGGGAATTGGTTTTAATTTAGGTTATTCATTTAATGACCACTATGTTTTCTAACGAAGTTTTTAATGGCCTACAAAACAAACATGGATGTTGAATATGGGCTTCGTGATTGAAGAAGAAGCCCATACCACCTCTTCCCTGAAGGGGTATGCTGGGTGGTCAACATGCAAAAGGGCATACCAAAGGTTGGTGGAAGAAAAGAGGAGTTGATGGGAAAAAAGAGGGGATTCATTTAATTGGAATTGAGAATAATATTAGGGAAACACTCAAGGAGTGAACTGCATGTAGAAAAGGCATTGTTGATATTGGAAAGGATCACAAAAAAACTTTTGTGTTGTGAATTCTAATATGCCAGGTTAGGCATATGGGAATTGCAAGTAAACTCATTGGGTAGAAGAATAACATTGAACAAAAACATTGGAACTAGAGTGAGAACACACTGAAGAGCATGGTTAAAGAGATGAAAGTAGATGGAGACACAACGTAGTCTAGATTCCCATTGGGTTAAGTGGGTGGAATTGTTGTGTGCTTTGGATTCCTGCATAACAGAGGGTTAACTTTGTGAGTTTGAATGACAAAGAAGAGAATAGAAGAGAATAATTTGGTATAGACATTGTGCATTATGGATTCCCATGAGGTGGAGCAAGTGGAACATAGTGTACTCTAAATTCCTGGCTAGCATCAGGTAGACTCAAGGTGTTTTTGATATCATGTGCTAAGTAGGCGGAGACAAGGTGATCTTTGGATTCCTGTGTGATTAGAATGATTGGAAAAAATGTGAATTCCCTTGAGAATTTACCTCCTTAGACTCTGAATCCAGCTTGGGGGTGGTCATCTACAAGAAATATTATAATATAGCTCGCCTACGGTTTGGTGGAGAGTTGAAGTCCCTCCCTTAGTTACCAATCATCTTGGTATTAAGAAACATGACTTACTTGTATTATTGTGCATATTTGTACATTGTGAATATTGATTAATTTTTTTATATCATAATGGTGTATATAAACTTAAGGAGGAATATTTATTCTTGGTTATTGATAATGAGATGCTTATGTGAATGATTTCCTAATTTTGAGAATTTTTTAAGACTTGCTTGTGTTGCTGAAAAATGTCTTGTATTCTAAAAATCCTTAATTGGGAACTCCTAAATGTTACATATACTCAGTTAACATTACAATAGAAATGGTGTTGAATTACTGCATGTATTCTAGAATTGAATGTGCTAAACATGAAAAGAATGTGATATTTCTATTGTCTTTGATGATATGTCTTATGTGCATGATTTCATAGTTAAGAGGGTCTTGGAGCCCTATAAATGTTGATATTACATGAGAAATAGTGTTATTTACAAAACCCTATGGGATTTCCTGAAAATTTTAGCTGACTGTCACTTAAGGTGATTTCCATTGCTTAATGCACTAGAAATGCCAAGTATTATGTAACATACATACACAACATTTCCCAAACTATTTTTTTTCTTCTAATAACTACTTTCCTCATAAATTAACAACATCCTCATTCAATTTTCATTTATATTTATATTTAATCAATACACTAGAATGCCAAATTTCGTTGTCTATAGTTAATTGTTAACACGTATTGGTATTCCTAGATATGGAGTTGAATCATTACAAGTGTCGACTATTCTGTATAAACAAAATGTTATAATGTTTAAAAACATATATTTACTTTGGTGTGGTAAACGCCTAGATGGAATTACCATTAATGAGAAGGTTATGTTGACCCATTATCCCGTAAGATGTTTCTATATATTTACTTGGCTTCCATCTATCATGTGTAAAAGAACTTGGATAACTGATGCGACAGGGGGTAAATGGCTCTCTTATTGTCGGTTATCTATGGGGTTTTTATATGATAGTTCAAATTACTTATGGAAAAATTAGGGTAAGCACAGCCCCAAACCCTTGCCACTGAGGTTGGCCATTCATTGTTCAAGGGTTTCAAGGGGAGAGCTCTACAACTTCAAGAGAATATATTTCCTTAAACTTCTCCAAACACAAGTAGTAGCATTTTCGGTATAGCTAAGTTTTAATTTATGATATTACCAATTGATAGTTTTGAGTATTGTTGTAATCTTTTAGTTCCTCAATGGCGTTCCTGCCTATAGGTTTCCCCATGAGCTAGTTATCACTTATAGACACAAAACCAAAAAAAACACTAGGTCCTTCAGAAGTGAGGCATAAGTAGTGGTTCTAGTATTTTACAAAGTTATTTATATACCGATGTTTTCCATCACTTACTACTCTTTTTTGGTATAGGAAGGAAATTATTCATCTCTACAAGGTAACCAAATTCTAGGTATTTCTTCATTCTAACCCATTTCTTGTTATTCCTTTCCAACTATAGTTCGTTAATTATTCCTAATTTTATGGTTCCATTCATTTTTCCAAGGGTGAGAAATTATTTCCACTGTTGAATTTAAGTCAGAAAGACAACTATTTGTCATGTGACAGGTTTTCCCTTTCATAAGCCCTTACTGATTTCCTATAGGTACTCTAGTTGATTTTTCTACATGGTCAATTTGTAAAAACCAGATGTGATGGGAGCGACACTATGTTTTTAATCGTAACAAAAAATTCTTAGCAGCTTTTATAAATGAGAGCTGTAGTTTTCTTTGAGATATAAAACATCCGGGGATTCATATTGAAGGGTTTGTAACCCAAACCGAAGGAATTCAACTACAAATAAGTTTTGGAAAAGGGGCCTATTCAATATTTCACCTCATTTGAGGGTTTTATGTTTATAGATGCTCCCTTTCGGATTTTCTTCCAAGCGGTTCATATATGTATAATTGTTGTCAGTTGCAATGGACACATATTTATATAATTGGAAATTCTTGGTATGCTTCTTCCTATGCTATAATGATGGTTTGGTTACATAATTTTTTTTAAATAAAATGAGGTTTCTGTAAAATTGTAGCCCCTTTTTCTTTTCTCAAGTCCAATGTAAATATATGCTTACTTCTCCCATTCAAAGTTTATAGTCTTTCTTCTTACTGTTTTATTGTAGCATTTGTATTACAGAATAGCCTACCCATTCTAGGATCTTAAATGACCCTATGCTTTTGAGATTCACCAGACGGTCTAATTTTTGGCTTTTGTTCTTTTAGTTGGTGCACGGGGGCTTTTGAAGAAATTCCAGCATAGCCTTTTATCGAAATTCAGGGTACTACAATAGAATTTATTGTATGTAAATAATTGTTGTTATTATTAGTGTTATAATGAAAGACATGATGGTATTTTCCTTTATTAATTCTATCATGACATCCCTAGAAGGTAGAGTTTACCCTTTTTTTATCTGGTATTTAGTTCCTTTTTTAATTTATCAGATTTTATTGTTAGTCTAGGATTGAACAATACCTGGTGTTTTCTAGGACATGTCTCGACCCAATGGACGTGTGAGTCTAAAATATTCGGAGCAAGGATTGTCTGAGTATGAATTTCTAATTTGTGACTCTAAACTAACTTTGTTCCATAATGTTGTTTATTGTTGTTTGTCAATATTTGTTTTATTTCCAAGGTTATCTTCCCAACAAAATTGATTTTAGCCTTATGATATTGCTAAGATATGTGCCCAGAATTCATACAAGTACTATAACCAACACACAAATACATATAGCCAACACCTATATGTTTTGAGCCACATGGTTTTCTCCAAATTCCTTAACCATATAAGGAAGAGAAATCAAATTCCCTTTTAGAATTATGTACAATTTTTTTTAATTCAAAATCCATCAACCTTTAACATTTATTTTTTCTTTTATAAAATTAAACAACAACCATAAGATAAATATATTCAAATTGAGAACAATATTTTTTTTGTTACTATTTGAATTTTCCATTAACTTCACATAACCCTTGAAATATTTTCCCCATTATCATCAACACATAAAACACAATATGCACCAAATCAAATAGGTTATGGAAAGGAAAGAATATACTTATCTGTTCCAATCAAGACAGTAAGGGAATTCGACCTGGGTAAATACCTTTCCATGCAACCATCAAGAATGAAAATGACGTCCAATTATCCCCCCGAGTTTTTTCAGTTCCAAGACAACATACAAACAATGACCTCAAAGATCATTTCTTTGACATCAAGATTACCCAGTCCATTCAAGATCCTTTCAAGCTTACAAGTACTTCTCAGGAATTCTACTAGCCCTTAGTCAAGCTCAATAAATGTCCTAGCTAGCAACGTCCTGCCCACCTGAACGAAGTCTTGTTCAATGTTTTTGCACACAGCTTTTTTCTCTCTTCCCTCTCATAGGATTCCACTAATGTTTTCCTTTTTCGTCTTATCTCCCCCCCTTAGGATTTTCCATTCATATATTTATCTCTATGGAGAGAGAGAGAAAAAGGTAACTACCTCTAACTGTCTGGAAACTAAAAATATCATTTTGGGTCTTTCCATGTGAATTCCAAGACTTATCATGATTTATTTATTTTCATTTATTTTTCAATAAAAAAATTAAAACACAGTTTCAAATATTTAAAGTTTCACTAGGCTTTTCACATAGCCCTTGATTTATTAAGTCTTTGTGGTAAAAGTAAATTAAATATTTAATTTTCACCGAGGGGTGTTACATTCTTCCCCCCTCAAGTGAAACACCATGCTCGATATTTCTTGGACTACAAAATAGGTTTTAACATTATCACACACAAAATATTTGTTTCATATTCTAGGTAGCCTTTTCTAGATGGAGTCACATGGATAAATTCTCACTTATGTAGTATGTTTTTTTTCTAATCGAGAATGTTCACATGATTACTCTGTTTGTTTTGACCTGCACCCATGGTCATTATGGTTATCATCAATTTTTGTCAATCATCATTTAAAAATGTATATATACATATATATTCTAAACTTTATCACAAACACCATCAATTTTTGTTTAGGTACCCAACACGAGTTTTCAACATGTACTACAACCCTGCAATGGTTAGCATACTACACTCAATAATAGTAGGAGCATTGTTGTAACTCAACAACAATAAAAAATAATCCTTTAACTTAACCCAATGCCTTTTTCCAATTTGGAAGGACTCCATTATGTCATTCCACTATAAATTTTGGATTATGGAAATACTAATTTATTTGTACTATTTGTATAGTGGTATTAAGATTTTTAAGATACCATTTGTTATTCATTTTTGTTTTTGATAGATTTAAACTAGTGTATTTTTTTACTGGGTAGCATTACCATGATTTTAATTATATGCACTAATTATACATAAGTAGAGGATTAGAATTCCCTTTTCTTCTAACCATTTTCAAGGAAACAATATTATTGTTTACTTGTCCAAGTAAACCTCATCCTGGGTTGTTTTCTACTTTCATTTAAGCATAAACTAGGAGTCCACTTTGCAGTAGCCTTCAATTTCGGTTCCTTTCCTTTCTGTGTTCTAGCTCTTTATTAAGATACAAACAACTTTGTTCGCATGTGTAGTCATATAATTTCTCCTTTACTCTCCTTGTTAATTTCTTAAACATATTTTGTAATGTCCATCTACCATATGTTATTCACTTTGACTTACAAGGTCCTTTGGAATTTTTAATAAACTATAATTTTATCCACATAGGATATTTATCTTATTATTCCACTCAATAATTATATTTTTTATAATTCCCCCTTCTCTTCTTTCTTAAGATTATTTCCTTACCTTTCCCAATGATAGCTCATCACCAATGATCTTCCCTTAGGAAGCATCAACTTCCATAGTATAAAAGGTGTCATAGTAATCCATTACCAAGGTTTAAGGACTTTTATTATTATCATTGTTCTTTTCTCAAGTGAAACTAAACATGTCCGCGTTAATTGTCTACCGATTGTTTCATGAAATTTTTTTGGCTAGGATTTTATAGTTCAATCAGTTTCCTGATCTTATTATTCTCCTCCTAATATCTCATAGTAGACCAATAAGGCCCAAAAGCATAAGTGAATTTTGAAATAATTCATTATAATTCTCCTAGGGAACACCAAAATTAGTTCGGAAATTATTAAATTCACCAAGGATAACAAGATTTTTTATGTAATCAAATCGTACAACCATACTTCCAACACATCTCTCTTATGAGTTGCTCATTATTATCTTCTTGGGGTTACATACTTCTCTGTATTGCAAATTATTGCCTTAGGTTTCAAGAGGATATAGTGTTCTTTTCCCTTACATCGACATGGTGAATTTGCGAGCATATTTTCATGCTAAAATTTCATCTATGTCTATAAATATCATATTTAAGTTCCTTAAGGTACTCATATGGTGGCATACTACGTTTTTCATATAACTACATCACCTACCAACAAGCATAGGTAATGCTTGTACCGACATGCTACTAGCACACTCTTTATCACAACTTTACCTTTTTATACAATCATGATTTTTTTTCGTTACCTTACTTGACTACCCATTGATTTCCAATCACATTCTGCTTGTATTCACTATCCATTCTTCAATCTATTTTAAGACAATTGGCTCTTAGAAGTTTTAATATAGATGTTCATGGTCATGTGTGATTAACACACACACACACACATATATATACTCTTATGTTTTCCTTTTGAGTTCATGATGTTGGCCAAAATATTTTAAGGAAAGGGATCAGATCAACAAGGATCCGGTTAAGGATTTTCCTCATCGTAATTTACAACTATGTTATCTAGTTTTATATATATATATATATATATATATATATATATATATATATATATATATATATATATATATAATTTTTTTTTTTTACAATTCTATTAAATTTCCCACAAATAAGGTGTGCATCTATGTCCATTCATATTATTATATCAATCCATCCCTATCTTCAATTATTGGATCAATCATCTCAATTAACCAAAAAATTTCTTTTCATCCCATTTTTTGATCATATCAAACCTCCTCAATTGTGAGGAATTTATAAAATAAATCATTATCACATCATTCAATGATTTAGCATTGTGAGTATGTAATTCTAAAAATTCTTGAAATTTTCTTTAATCTTGTTTACTATATTTTTCTCAATTTTGATGTAAAATTGATATCCTCCTAGATACCAACAACATTGTTCCAATGCACCTTTACATTTATTTGGGGTATTATCATCCTTAAATGTCCTAATTATATTGCTTTATTATTTTTTAGAATAATTTTACTCCACCTGTTATCATGACCTATCTCCATCTTGATGGTTTGCAAACAAAGATTTTACCTAGCGATTTCTCTACAGTCCTTATTTGCTTGATACGCTATTTTGTAATTTATTTATTTTGATTTTGATTGTTTTAAAGAAAATATACCTCATGGGTTATGTTTCACACCTCAACTCTTGACTCGTTTTGTATAACTTGTTTGGCGAGAAATTTTTTTTTTTTTTTTCTTTTTTTTTGTCACCCATACTACAGGTTTAGTTATCGAAAAATCACTCTTTTACTCTAAGAGGTGAAAAGGATTTCTACTTCGAAAATATGAAAACTATAAAATTTAATAATATCTTTCCACACACCAAAATCTTCTTTTCCCCAAACTTAAAGTGTTCCAAATATTCCCTAGTGTATAAGTTCATTAATTTCCTTTACCAGTTTTTATCAATCTTAAGATTCAAGCTTACCCATGGCAATCGATGTTTACTTCATTGAAATTTTTTATATATGAACTATATTGTTAGCATATAATTTTGTATCTTTTATGATTATAAATATCAATGTTTACCATGTAACTTATTGATGTTAAATTTGGTGAACAAGATTCCAACCCTTTCAACCGATTTCTAAGGATAACCCTTATGCACACTTTATAATCAGAAGTGTTCTATTTTCTCCATTCAATTTTTGACAAATTTATCATTTAGTATGCACGAAATGCTTCCTCGAGTATTCCAATACACTCTATAGACACTTTAAGATGTTTCACACTGTTGCTAATATTTTCCCATTTTCGGCTTGCTTCCCATGAATGGATAGGATTAGTCCTTTATTAGGACTCGAAGGTCTATCTCTACTATCAAATACTTACTTAATTTATTCTTCTAATAAAATTCTTGTTCAACATCCAAGATATGTACAAGAAGGTAGCTTACACTAATCAAGCAATTATTTCTCATTGTAATTATTTCCGCTTTGTCCTTTCTATCTCCTCCTTCGAGGGGTTTTAACCAAAAAAAACTTTATGAACATCACTCTTATATGTTGTTATAATTTATTATTATTCATTAGGGTAAATCTTAGCCCAAAAGTGCCCATGAATGTTTCACATAATTTCCATGTCATAATATATAAACCAATCAAAATCCTTTAAATTTAAAAAGAGGTACATGTAAATATTTTGGAGGGAAAAGAAAAAAAATACTTTTCTTAACTGTATTTTTATCTTATCTCCTTGTACGTTTACTCAAATTTCAAGTGTAGATACTCGCTGGATGTAAAATTAAATTATGAATTCAATGAGTACCTATCATGCATACTTTTGAAAAGACCAACATTAATCAAAATTTAAGATACATTAAAAAACCGTGTTCAACACATTTTTTTAATGTATCTTCAATTTTTATCAATGTGTGTCTTCTCAGAAGTATGCATGATGGGTACTCGTTAGATGTTAAATTTAATTCTACATCTAATGAGCATATAAATTTAAAATTTGAGTAAACCTATAAGGAGATAAGCTAAAAGTACAATTAAAAAAAGTAAATTTCTTCTTTTCCCTCCAAAATTCATAACTCTTATTTTATTATTTTTCCTTGGGAGGCCATTTTTAGGCTGAAATTTCCTCTAATGATTATTTTCTTAGATCAACTAAAAGGGCTTGCAACTAGTAATAACCAATCATTATGTAAATGATCCTTTACTTTTAAGAGGATTTCAGTTACAATACCCTCTCTTCTTCCTTCTTCCTTAAACATAGCTAGATAATGCTTTATAATTATAACAATGTATTATTAATTTATTTCATTTGTTCGTCTACACATGTGTTTCCACCTCATTACCTCCAAGAAGTTATTTTCTTCCCCAAGTGTCCAACATATTATCTCTGGAAGGTAAGGATACCCCAATAATAATTTAATTAGTGCAATAAAGTTTATTCCAAGTACTCATGGCAGGGCTATTTCACTTCTTTTTGCTTTAGTTCTATCTGGGATTATTTGTTTATTTATGTGAAAAGAAGTTGTGATATGTTATTTTGATGTAGTCGGCCTCATAGGCCACAACGATGAATCCTTAAGCTCCAATACCACTTGTAACATACATACACACGACATTTCCCAAACTAAAAAAATGTTTATATTAATTACTTTCCTCGTCTTAGCAACATCCTCATTAAATTTTCATTTATATTTATATTTTATCAATATACTAGAATGAAAAATTCCCATGCTATAGTTAAATTTTAACATGTATTGGTATTCCTAGATATGAATTTGAATCATTACAAGTATCGACTATTGTCTATGACCATACTATTATAATGCTTGAAAACTTCTATTTACTTTGGTGTGGTAAAAAATGGCTAGTATTATCAGTAATGAGAAGTTTATCTTGAACCATTATCCTTAAGATGTTTCTCGATCATTTACTTGGCTTCAAGATGCCATGTGTAAAATAACTTGGATAACCAATGCGGCAGGGGGTAGATTTCTCTCCCATTGTCACCGATCTAAATGGTTGTGATATGATGGTTCACATTCCTTATGGATCGATTAGGGTAACCGCTGCCCCAAATCCTTACCATTGAACTTGGCCATTCATTCTTCAAGGGTACCGAGGGGAGACCTATACAACTTCCAGAGACCTTAGTTCCTTTAACTTCTGCAAACATAGATAGTATCATTTACGATATAGTTAAGATTTTATTCATGATATTAGTAGTTTATAGTTTTTATTATTGTTGTAATATTTTGATTCCTCAATGGCGTTCATTCCTACAGGGTTCCCCATGAGATGACTATTACTTATAGCTGCAAAACCTACAGAACCCTGTGTCCTTCAGAAGTGAGGTGTAAGTATAGGGTATCGTATTTTACAAATTTTTTTACATATCGATGGTTGGCGTCACTTACTACTCTTGTTCGGTGGAGGAAGGAAATTATTCGGCTCTACAGGGTAACCAAATTCCAGGTATTTCTTCATTCTAACCCCGTTTTGCGTATTCCTTTCCAACTACAATTTGCTAGTTATTCCTAATTTTTTATTTCCATTCCTTTTACCACAGGTGAGAAATTCCTTCCATGACTAGATTTAAGTCAGAAAGTCGAATATTTGTCACCTTCTAGGTTTTCTATTTCCTAAGCCCTTACTTGTTTCCTACAAGTACTACAATTGGTTTTTCTGTATAGCCAATTTGTAAAAACTAGACGTGATGGGAGTGACACTATGTTGTTAATTGTCATGAAGACTTCTTGGCATCTTTGATAAATAAGGTTTGTAGTTTTCCTTGAGATATACAACATATGTGGGTTCATCTTTCATATTTTTTAACCCAAACTGAAGGAATCATCTATAAATAATTTTTGGACAAGGGGCTTATTAAATATTGCACCTCATTTGAGGGTTTTCTGTTTATAGCTGCTCGCTTTTGGGTTTTCTTTTAAGCGTTTCATATATGTATGTTAGTTGCAGTGCACACATATTTATATAATTGGATATCCTTGGTTACGCTTATGCCTCTGTTATAATGATGCTTTGGTTCCATATTTTTTAAAAATAAAATAGAGTTTTTGTATAATTATAGCCCCTTTTTCTTTTCTGGAGTCCAATGTAAATATATGCTTACTTCTTCCATTCAGAGTTTATAGTCTTCCTTCTTATTGTTTGATTGTATCATTTGGATTACAGAAGAACCTACCCATTCCAAGCTCTTAAATGACCCTAGGTTGCTAACCTTCACCATCTGGTCTAACTTTTTACTTTTGTTCTTCTTGTTTGATCAGGTGCTCAAAATTATGCTCAAAAATGAAATTTGTCAGAAAGGTGTGGCACCTGAATGATCGCATTGATGTCATCATTATGAATTTGTTGCAACTCATTTCACAGAAAACCGACACCGTATGCTCCCAGAAACACGTTATATCCACTTTCTCAAATAGGCAAATTAAAAAAAAAAATGCAGGACAACTAGTCAGCAATCTGTACAGATGACTGGGCATGCCTACGTTGCAGGGTGATTGTGCATGTTGAATTTGCTAACGGTTTTCATCATTGAATGTGCTCGTGCCAACTGACACTTTGTTATTGGTTTGAAATGTCAAGTGTTAATTGGCATTTAAGTGGCCAACCACAGGTGGCCACGTGACCTAGCTAGGGGCTGCCACGTGGTTGCCCAAGGGCCACCAAAATTGGGTCAAGTTTGAGAAGAGAAGATGGGGTTCAAACCTACGACCTCAAAGCGATGAGCAGAGGGCCTTTAGCAATGCGCCATTACTTTTTTCCTTAATATACATTGTTTTCGACATTGTTTTATTAAAATATTATTTCACCATGGGGGGAGGGGGTTTGGGTCCAACCCCAACCTTGGTCACTGCCGGGGGCGGGACCATGGGCAGGAGGCTAACCCTGCACCCCTCACAAACTGTACTTAAGTGTAACAACAAATGTGACACCATAACATGTGGCCACTACAGTTAACCACTCTGAGACTGCCACCCAAACCTTTGGTTGGCTAACCACGAGGGAAACTTCCACGATAGCCTTGCCTGAGACCACCATCAAACAGGATACTGAAAATTTCCTATTGTAACCACCGGGATTGGTCATTCGCCTAACCTCCCATGTGACAACCCTTAACATTGATGCTGAAATTTAGCAAACCGCGTGGGATTTTATTTATAAAAAAATTATTTAAACCATATGTGTTATATTTTTAAATCCGAACTTTAGGCCTTAGAGAGAAAATTAATGCCCGAATAATTTCACGCTGTTTTTGGTGGAATTGGCACTCCGTTAGCGCTTTTGGGGGCAAAATTGTGGGTCAGTGCTAGATTTTAAGGGTTTTGTAGAACGAATAGTGGAGGAACTATGGGAGATCATAACTTCATCAATTTTGACCAAATTCGAGGCAAAAAGAGGCTACACAAGAATTTTTTGGCATTCTGGAGTGGATGGAACATGTTTCAGGGCTGTTTGAGCATTGTAAACATATGTAATCACACTTTTGAGCATAATAGAAGAGGGCCAAGCCATTGGAAGCTGGACCAAGGAGACGTAGCTTGGGCGGGGTGAACTCCTTCATCATGTGATATTATGTTATTGTTTATGGTGATGTTAATGTCTGTTAAATGTTGTTTTTTAATGTTTTGTTATTGTTAATTTTCTCATGAAATTCACATAAAAACTCATGTAAACTTGCAATTAACCTCATAATCCTCAAGCACTTTGTTTATATTTTGAATTAGATCTTAGCACAACAAACACTAATATTCCCATTCAGATCAAGTTGGTATCAAAGCACTACGTTTACTTTTGCAAGGAGGATTTAATTGTTTTGCAAGTGTTTAAATACCTATAAGGTTGAAGCTCAAAAGAGGAGAAGGAAAGCTTGTGGGTGCAAGTTCTCTAGTTGGAGTAAGGAGAAGGAGGGCATAGTTGCCACCATTTCCACCACAATATTCACCTCTTGTTGTACCTGAGGCTTCAGTAGGAATTTCTCATGAAGGGGGAAATGATAACATGTCATAGGATGAGAAGGCTTTCAAAAATGCTTTCTTTGACATGAAAGAGATGGTGAAAGTCCTATATGAAGAGAGGAACACAAGGTTTCAGGGTGAAAGATATAGGCCTCAAATAGGAGAGGGTTCTCCACGAAGAGGAGGTAATGGAAATTTTGATAAGCCACCATCTACTCCACCATCATCCTCACCACCATCTTCACCTTCATCTTCATCCTCTTCCACTACTATAACCCTTACTCATACTCATCCACATACCTCAAAAGGAATTGGTAAACAACCCTTGTTAAAACTTGATATTAAATTTGAACTTCCTATATATAATGGTGAAGTGAATGCAAAGAATATTGTAAATTGGATTCTTCAGTTGGAGGTCTACCACAAAATTAAAAACATTCAAGATGATGACACAAATATTCAACTAGCTTCCTTGAGATTGGAGGGTGTAGCACTAGTATGGTGGGAAGCCAAGACACAAGAAGAGATGAAAAACCATGGTAATATTTCAATCCCTTGGTTTGATTTCCTTGCTACAATTGGAAGGAAATTTTACCCTCTAGCATATATTCAGAAAGACATAATGGACTAGTAGCATTTTAGACAACTAAAGGGACAAAGAGTTCAAAATTATAAACAATAGTTTAGGAGAAGAGCACTAGTTTTGGGTGTCACTTTATCTTCTCAAGACACTTAGTTACAGTATATTGGGGGTTTGCACAACTATCTTAGAAATATTATTCTCATTTCCAATCCCACAAACTTAGATGAGGTTTGTGCTCAAGCCACACATCTAGAAGCGAGAGGGAAACATAGTGTAGATGAGAAAAGTGATAGTTTCCTTGAATATGAAGGTAAAGGAAAGGGTAAGTTTAACGGAAAAGAAAATAGAAATGCTTCTATTAAATTAGAGAAAGAAAAACTCACATGCAAACATTTTTTGAAAAATGGCGATGATGAAGACCATAATTAGCAACTCCCTCTATACTTGAATCCCAACAAACTTAAAACCAAAGAGAAGGAGGAAACAACTACAATCGTTGGACATGACTTAGGTTCATATTCAGGAGATGAAACCAAGATTACAACAACGAGTTTTAAAGGTAAGAACATAGAAAGCATTAGCTCTTCATGTTTTTCAAATGTAACTCAAGATGATCATATGAGAATTGAAATCTTTCATATTAGAGTTGTTTCAAGGAATACCAAAATAGACACACTATTTGATAGTGGTTCTCAAGCTAATTTGATTTATTAAGCTTTAGTTAAGAGGTTAAATATAGAAATGGTTACCCATCCAAGACCTTATCCTTTAGGCTAGATATGCAAGAATGAAAACTTGCATGTAACAAGGAAGTGCATCCCAAGGTTTGCAATCAATTCAAACCTTCTTGATGAATTTGAACTTGATGTAGTTTCACTTGAGATTTCAGGTATTGTTTTGGGAAGTCCTTACCTTTATGATAAGAGGGAAATATTTCTTTAAAATGAGAATAAGTACCATTTGTTTAATAATTTAATTTATTACATAGTTAGAGCACATAATAAGAAGATGATTTTGTCCCTTATGCACGCAGGACAAATGAAGAGAATTGTGAATGCAAGTCAAAAAATTTCTTTGATAATGTTCAAGCATAATGATGTTTGGAATGAGACCTTTCAAGAAGATGCATAAATGAACAAGATGATTTCATTTAATTTTATAATGGTTGTAATAAGATGTTTTAGGGCTCTAACATATTGCCTTTGAAAAGAGGTAAACAAGATGTGAAAGATTTGCAGCAGTCCACATCATTGTCGAACAATGATGGGAACAAGAGTCCAGTGCTGAATGGTGCAAAAATCAAAGAAAAAGTGCCAAAGAAAGATGAAAAACAAGGCCTAGGTTAGACACAAATAATTCTTTTGGGTTTAAAAATGGTACATGGAAATGGCGAAAACACTTGGTCAAAGGTCGACGCAAGTACAAGCCAAGACAAGCTAAAAATCGCCATCTCGACAATGTTAGAGGTGAACTTCAAGTTATTCAAGTTTCCTTTGATTGAAGACAGATGTGGGAACAAGTTTGTCTCTTCAAGGACTATTTTTTGTTCTGAAATTTTTGGAAATTGTAGCAAGGTGGTGTCTACAACAACAATACAGGGTCTCTAGAATCAAGGAAAAATATTAGTTATTATGAAAATATCAAATTGTTGAATCTAGGAAAATTCCAGTGGATTGAGAATGGAAGGGTGAGGGTGATGTACCCTCATCCACATGTTCAGTAATGAAATATATTTTGGGCTCCAAAAGCTTCCAATGGGGAGGAGTGATCAAGTGCTCAAAATTATGCTCAAAAATTAAATTTGTCGAAAAGGTGTGGAACCTAAACGACCCCATATATCTAGTCATTCTGAATCTGGCGCAACTCATTTCATAGAAAAACCACACCATATGCTCCCAGAAATTTTTTTTGTCCAATTTTTCAAATAGGAAAAAAAAATGCAAGACAACCGAGTCAGCAGTCTGTACAACTAACTAGGTATGCCTATGTGGCGGGGTTATTGTACAAGTTGACTTGGTTAATGTTTTTCATCATGGAATGAGATGAGGTATAGTGGCACTTTGTTATTGGTTTTAAATGTTGATTTTTCATTTTCTTTTTAGTGGCCAATCATAGGCTACAATGTGGCCCAGTCAATGGTTGCCATGTCGTAGCCTGAGGACCACCAAAATTAGGTCAAGTCCGAGCCGAGCAGGTGGGAGAAGAACTTGCGACCTCCAAGCGACGAGCATATGGCCTTCACTAATGTACCTTTCCTTTATTCCTTAATATGTGTAGGGGTCTAGCCCTAGCCCTGGTCATCACTTGGGACGAGACCATGGGCAAGAGACTAGCCATTCCCCCCCGCCCCCCAAAATAGTCATTAACTATAACAACAAACGCGACACCTAAACATGTGGCAACTACAATTAACCTCTCTGAGACCGCCGCTTGAACTGCTGGTTGGCTAACCACCAAGGTATCCTTTCCTTGTGATCACCACCAAACTATTTGTTGGAAACTGCCTACTGTAACCGCCGGGACAGGCCATCAGCCTAACCTCCCATGTGACCACCCTCAACATCAATGTTGATGATTAGAAAACCGCACAAGATTTTATTTTAAAAATTTATTTAAACGTACACTTTAGGCATTAGAAGGAAAATTAATGCCTTGACAATTTCGCCTTGTTTTGGCGAAAGTGGCACTTCATTAGCTCTTTTGAGGGCGAAATTGTATGTTCGGTGCCAGATTTTGAAGGTTTTGTAGAACGAATAGTGGAGGAACTAGGGGAGATCATAACTTGATTAATTTTTGACCAAATTTGAGGCAGAAAGTGGTTACACAGGAATTTTTGGGCATTCTGGAGCTGATGGAACATGTTTCAAAGCTATTTGAGCATTTTGAACATATGTAATCACACTTTTGAGCATAATAGAAGAAGTCCAAGCCATTGGAAGCTGGACCAAGGAGATGTAGCACATGAGGAGTGAACTCCTTCATGATGTGTTGTTGTGCTATTGTTTATGGTGATGTTCATGTATGTTAGATTAAGTTGTTCAATCTTTTGTTATTGTTAATTTTCTCATGAAATTCACATAAAAACACATAAAAACTCATGTTAAAATTGCAATTAACCTCATAATCCTCAAGAACTTTGTTGATATTCTGAATTGGATCTTAGCACAAGAAACATTAATGTTCCCATTCATATCATTGTTGGTGCACATGGTATTTTAAAGAAATTCCAGTGTAGCATTTTGTTGAAATTCAGGGTACTACACTAGAATTTTTTTGTATGCAAATAATTATTGTTGTTGTTAGTGTTATAATGAAAGACATGCTATTCTAGTCCTTTGTTAATTCTATCATTAATTCCCGTGAAGGTAAATTTGACCCTTTTTTTGATATGGTATTTAGTTCCTTTGTTAATTTATCTTATTTTATTGTGAGTCTAGGATTGAACATGACCTGGTGTTTTGTAGGACCTGTATCGACCTAATGTAATTTTAAATTTAAACTACTCAAAGCAATGATTGTCTGAGTATTAATTTCCAATTCGTGAGTACAAACTAACTCTGCAATGTTGTTTATTGTGGTTTGTCAATATTTGTTTTATTCCCAAGCTTATCTTCCCTACCAAATTGATGGCAACCTTACCATATTTCCAAGATACGTGCCCAGAATTCTTACAAGTACATATAACCAACATATAGATATATATAGCCAATTCCTATATGTTTTGAGCCACATGATTTTCTCCAAATTCCCTAACCATACAACAGAGATAAATAAAAGTACCTATAAGAATTATTTACAATTTGCTTTAATTTGACTTTCATCAACCTTTAACATCTCTTTTATTATTTTATAAAAGTAAACAACAAAAAAAACAAAATAATTATTCAAACCGAGGACAAATATCTTTTTCCGTTACTATTTGAATTGTACATTAATCTCACATAACTCTTGAAATATTTTTTCGGTTATCATCAACATAGAAAACACAATATGCACCAGATCATAAAGGTTCTGGAAAATAAAGAATATACTTATCTATTCCATCAAGACAGCCAGGGAATTCGACCTAGGTAAATACCTTTCCACCCAACCATGGAGAACAACAATGACAAACAGTTTTCCCCCTGATATCTTTTATTTCTAGGAAAAAAAACAAATAATGATCTCAAAGGTAATTTATTTGACATCAAGACTACCCAGACTAGTCAAGAACCTTTCAGACTTATAATTCCTTCTTAGGATTTCCACTAGCCCTTAGTCTAGCTCAAGAAATGTCCTGACTAGCAGCATCCTACCCACCTGAATAGAGTCTTGTTCAAGGATTCTGCACTCTACATTTTTTTTCTTCCCTCCCATTGGATTCCTATAAAGTTTTCATTTTTCCTCCTATCCCCCCCCCCCCTTGAATTTTTCCATTCAGATAGTTATCTCTAGGGAGAGAGAGAGAGAAAAGTAACTGCCTCTAATTGTTTGGCAACTGAAAATATCGTTTTGGGTCTTTCCACATCAATTCAAAGACTTATCATGATTTATTTATTTTTGTTTATTTATTGATTTATTTTTAAATAAAATAATTAAAAAAACTTTTAAATATTTAAAGTTTCACTGATATTTTCACATAGGCCTTTATTTACTAGGTCTTTGTGGTAAAAATAAATTAAATATTTACTTTTCACCAAGGGGTGTTACAGGTTCCCTATTTCTTGAAGGTTGTTGGAGGCTCACAATTGGTGTTTGGTGCAACACGAGGTAAATGGATATATGTATATGTAAAAAACTTATAATCCTTGGATGATAGATATCATGACTTGTACTCTAACCGATTAAGATGCAGAATTCATATATACAATATATGGATATAAAGAGTTATGGATTTCGACCAAGGTTAGAGGGTAAGTTGGAGGCCTTCTTTTGAATGAACGAAAATTTTGTATGTCACGTTACACCTCCCTGGCTGAGTGGTATGCATTGGTTATATTGTAGTGGTCTTGTTGATGAAGGGAAGGGAAATTTTTTTCCTGTCATTCATCGTGAATTTTTATGGCATGTCACGTCTCTTCTAGTGTATGGTTTATAAATACAATTGGGGCATGTGTGTTATCGACATGCACATGATGAGAATATATTCCCTTACTTGACATGAAAATTCATGTCGCGTCGCACCTAGTTGAAAAATGGTCCTGATGCATTGTGGAGTTGTTGCATGGTGCCAGGACGAGAAAATCTCTGTCTGAGGGAATGGTTAATAACATTATTCTTCCACAAAACGAAAGAGGGTTGAGCCATGTGGGTCCCGTGGGTTAAGCTCAGGTGGTCAAGGCCACACAGGTGAAATAAGAAAACATGTAATTCCATGTGAGAGATTATGAGGATGTGGAAATGTGACATGGCATGGATGTTGATGTGGCACATCAATCGTGTGACATGTGGCATGTGGAATTGGATTTTCTAGACATGAAAATGACCGAATCCACCTAATACATGGAATCACTTTTGTTGCACTATGTACTCATGGGTGTCACATGACACATACATAGGGTTATCGTGGCAAGGTGCACATCACCGCATGGCTTGGATCCTCTATAGAATATTTGGAGTTCTTTTTTATACTAGGTCAGCGAGAAGAAAAAAGCTGGAGAGTGCTAGACATGGAATTTTCCCGACACTTACCATGGAAAATTTTGTCATACCATGGAATTTTTGGAGCCAATGGCTCTTAGGTGAGCCACAATATCATGGAGATGCTAGGTTGATATGATGTGGTAAATCCAAGATGGAAATAGGGTGATGTGGCACAACCACATAGGAATTTTGGGTTGCCACCTAGAAATATTTTCTAATGTGGAAAGGCGTCTAAATACCCAACTTCAAATTGACAGAAATTTTAATCCAGGAGTCAGATTGAAATAAAATATATATCGCCAGAAATATCTCAACAAGATGAACGTAGTGGTATTGTCCAACGTTAATTATGCTAATGTTGGTGATGTAACCCCATTTCCCTGATGAGACAATGGAGATTGGATTAATTAGAAGTAACACCCACCATTAAACTTGGGAAGTCCAAGGGGGTTATAGATAGAGTTATAAATATGTAATCTTATTTTTTATAAATTTTCCAAACGTATTCACCCCACCAACTATAGTTGTCTAAATATGACTAGAAGACTAGAATTCAACACATATGAATAACTTACTCTTGCAAACTTAAATTTTAATACACAATATCAAGATCAATTTAGAAACTAATTTGATTGTTTTATATCTTTCTTCAATGTTTGTTCTATGTAAATATTACTGAATGTTTTTTCTACGTAAATATTCTCTTTTACATATATGTAATTAAAAAACATAAATTTAATGATAAAATGAGTACACTTTGTATATTAAAATGTTGAAATGTTAACTTTTAAAATAATTTCAAGGTAAAAATGCGAAGCTAGGTTAAAATTTCGTGAGAAACGTGTTCAAAAATTTCATTTTCCCAATAGTTTAGTTGAACTTTTAGGAAGTTTAGTCCAGCTTTTAGGAAGCTGGGCCGAACTTTTAGAAAGTTCGGTCGAAGTTTTGAGATTTATTTGGCCAAACTGTTTCTGTTGTTAACATTGACGACGTATTAACGACGTGGGTAAACAAATTTTTGACCGGAGATATGAAAACCGACAACAAAATTTCAGCCGAACTATTAGTTCTGCCAGACTATTAGTTTGGCCGAAATATTAGTTCTGCAAAACTATTAGCTTGGCTAGACTTTTTATTATAATTCAGTCGAACTTTTTGCTATAAATATACTGGCCCCGAGACCGCAACAAGTTTCAGTCATTTTGTTTGTTACCATTGTGCTATATCGCTGCTCTGTTGTTGTCTCGTGGTGTTTTCGATTTAGGTCAGTTTTTTTGTTACCGTTCTGTTGTCTCACTGCTCTGATGTTGTCTCGCTCTGTTTTCTATTTTGTTTAGTTTGTTTGTTACAGTTGTACTGTCTTGCTACTCTATTGATTTCTCATTGTGTTTTCGATCTCTGTTGCTGTCTCGCTGTGTTTTCGAGCTATGTTGTTCTCTCACTGTGTTTTCAAGATTTGTTGTTGTCTCGCTTTGTTTTCAATCTCTATTGTTTTCTCACTGTGTTTGCTATCTCTACTATTGTCTCACTATGTTTTCAATCAGTGTATTGGGTATGTTGTGTTATTATGGGGGAGAGGAGGGGATTAAGAGAAGGTGCGAAGGTAAGGTAAATCTGTTATTTTTTTTGTTTATGTTTTTTTTTTTTTTTCAATCAAATTTTCAATTTATTGTGTTTGCATTTTTTGTACAGGCTTTGATTTGCGGCCTCGGCGATCAGCAACCTCGTCATCTGTTCTTCCTACTCCGTGTGCACTTTCTCGTTGTTTCCTGCCTCCTCGAAATGCACTGAATTTCCAGGTATGACTCATAACATGAAGACTTTTACCATTGATATGAGAATTGATATGATGAAACTAGATGTGAAAGAGCTTATCTAAGCTTACTTTAGCTATGTTGGAATAGCTAGTTACCATATTTGATTGGTGTCATTAACTTAGTTGTTTCACCTTAATTCTTGGGATATCATATACAGGCCATTACTGATAAACATGATGATATAGGGTTAGTATGAGCACCATTACAATATTAGTTACTCAATTAGATAACTTCAACACATTAGGACTTTCTAATAGTTATACTCACTCATATCTTGTACAACAATATACTACAAGTGGGATACCACTAGCTTACTCCTTATCTCTAGGATAAACTGCTTACTATACTTTGACTCTGCATACCCAATAGTAGTACGTGGCATATCCATCTCCATCTGGTCATGATACTTCAAAAACACATAGGTATAGGAACCTCAATCATTCTTTTTGGAGTGGTGCTGCTCCCCATCTCCACCAATGCAGTCCGACATTTCTTTCCCTTGTCCATGCTCAGTCATTAGCCACTGAAGCTTGTTTCATTTTTATTCTCAGAGATAGATAAAGGGGCAAGACCTATATACAATACAGTTATATACAGTGAGATCACTTTAAGTGGGTAGCTACCTTAGAGTTTCATGTTTTTTCTATCTATGTTTATTTCACTATTTATTAGTTACATCTTAAATGAGCTTGTTTACTCTTATTACCTCTATATCTTACTGCATTATTGATCACACCTTACATATCCATTGATTTATATGAAGAGTATGTGAAAGAGCTTATCTAAGCTTACTTTAGCTGTATTGGAATATCTAGTTACCATATTCGATTGGTGTCATTAACTTAGTTGTTTCACCTTAATTCTTGGGATACAATACACAGTTTATTATTGATAAACATGATTATAAATGGTTAGTATGAGCACCATTACAGTATTAGTTACATCTTATATAAGCTTTATGATTACTCTTATTACCTCTATATATTACTACATTACTGATCACACCTTACATCTCCATTGATTGATATGAAGAGTATGTGAAAGAGCTTATCTAAGATGACTTTATTTATATTGGAATAGCTAGTTACCATATTCGATTGGTGTCATTAACTTAGTTTTTTCACCTTAATTCCTGGGATATCATATAAATTTTAATACTAATAAACATAACGATACAATGTTATTATGAGCACCATTACCGTATTATTTACACATTATATAAGCTTTATGATTACTCTTATTACCTGTATATCTTACTACATTACTGATCACACCTTACATCTCCATTGATTGATATGAAGATTATGTGAAAGATCTTATCTAAGCTTACTTTAGCTATATTGGAATAGATAGTTACCATATTCAATTGGTGTCATTAAATTAGTTGTTTCACCTTAATTCATGTGATATCATATACAGTTTATTATTGATAAACATGATGATATAGGGTTAGTATGAGCACCATTACAATATTAGTTACATCTTATATGAGCTTTATGATTACTCTTATTACCTCTATATGTTACTGCATTATTAATCACACCTTACATCTCCATTGATTGATATGAAGAGTATGTGAAAGAGCTTATCTAAGCTTACTTTAGATATATTGGAATAGCTAGTTACTATATTCGATTGGTGTCATTAACTTAGTTGTTTCAGCTTAATTATTTGGATATCATATATGGGCTATTATTGGTAAACATAATGATACAGAGTTAGTATGAGCACCGTTACAGTATTAGTTACATCTTATATGAGCTTTATGATTACTCTTATTACCTCTATATCTTACTACTTTACTGATTACACCTTACGTCTCCATTGATTAATATGAAGAGTATTGGATTCCATTTAGCTATGGTATAGAGTTAATCTTATCCCTAATGAATACTAATACATGACCTTCGATTAGATGTTACTTATGGCTATAACACACCATCATTACCTTCTTAAGCTGATATGTGATTCATTACTATCACCATCTATAACATATGACTAGATGACTCATTATAATATTATTACCAAGCAATTTTGTGTATGAGGTTATTGATTACTAGTACCTGTTTTGGCATGGAAAATGATGTTAGTAGTCCAATACTATCACACTTGTATTGAATGTAATAGACTGATTCCAAAGCTCACATGGGCAATAGGGTATGTTGTATTACTTGATAAGCTTATATCACCATGGATTTGATTATGTCCTAAGTATGGACATAAGTAGATTTGTTGTATTACTTCATTGAATCCTTAATTTATATTAACAAGCACTTATATATATCCTTCTTTCAGATTGGGACTATCAGAAAACAATGCTTTTTTTTCAATTAAAGAAATTCACTTGGAGTAGCTCTCAAGTCTATATAATTTTTCTAATTTATCTATCTGTCTGTATTTAAATAATTTTGTATGAGAAAACCATGATTTTATTTTTTCAATTAAATAAATGAAATTGTATTTAAATAATTTTGTATGAGAAAACAATGATTTTTTTTTTGTCAATTAAAGAAATGCATTTGGATTAGCTCTTAAATATATATATATATATATATATATATATATATATATATATATATATATATATATATATATATATATATTGTATCAGAAAGAAATGATTTTTTTATTTATTAAAGAAACACATTTGGAGTCATTTCTCCCATAAACTTTAAGGAAAACCATGTACATGTCATTTCTCCCATAAACTTAAGGAAAACCACGTGCATTTCATTTGTCCCATAAACATTTTTTTTTTAATTAAAGAAATGCATTTGGAGTCATTTCTCCCATAAAATTTAAGGAAAACCATGTACATGTCATTTCTCCCATAAACTTTAATTTAATATATCTTTAAGTAAAACGCTAGTGTTTTTGGAAACCATGTACATGTCATTTCTCCCATAAAATTTAAGGAAAACTTTAAGGCAAACCATGTACATGTCATTTCTCCCATAAAATTTAAGGCAAACCATGTGCATGTCATTTGTCCCATAAACTTTAAGGAAAACAATGTACATGTCATTTCTCCCATAAAATTTAATTTAATATATTTTTAAGGAAAATGCTAGTGTTTTTGGAAACCATGTACATGTTGTTTCTCCCATAAAATTGAAGGAATTTGTTAGTGTTTTTGAAACCATGTACATGTCATTTATCCCATAAACTTTAATTTAATATATGTTTAAGGAAATGCTAGTGTTTTTGGAAAGCATACAATGTTATTTCTCCCATTTGCTAGTGTTTTTGGGAACCATGTACATGTCATTTCTATGTCATTTCTCCCATAAACTTTAATTTAATATATTTTTAAGGAAAATGCTAGTGTTTTTGGAAACCATGTACATGTTATTTCTCGCATAAACTTTAATTTAATATATTTTAAAGGAAAATGCTAGTGTTTTTAGAAAACATGTACATATCATTTCTCCCATAAACTTGGCATTTGCTAGCATTTTTGGGAACCATGTACATGGCATTTCTCCCATAAAATTTAAGGCAAACCATGTAAATGCCATTTCTCCCATAAACTTTTAGGAATTTGCAATAAAATTGAAGGCATTTGCAATAAATTTTCATTTGATATTATTTTAAGGAAAATTGTAGTGTTTTTGAAAACCATGCATATGCCATTTTTCCCATAAACTTTAAGGCATTTTCTAGTGTTTTGGGGAACCATGTACATGTCATTTCTCCCATAAACTTTAAGCCATTTGCTAGTGTTTTTTGGAACAATGTACATGTCATTTATCCCATAAAATTTAAGGCAAACCATGTACATGTCATTTCTCCCATAAAATTTAAGGAATTTGCAATAAATGTTCATCAAATATATTTTATTGAATTTGTTCATTTTTTCCGGGGATAAAAAAACCCACTAAACATGGTTAAAAAATGGACATTATGCATAGATGTTTCTTGCTATCCCAATCTAGGGAAAGCAATGATTACATAAGTTCTTTGCAATATTGTGACTAACAAGGTCCTCTAAAGGAAAATGAATATACCAAGAAGAACAACAGAAAATGAAGCATATTATATTGCATAGATAGAAGTATTTGGAACAACGAGGGAGTATGGATCAAATGGAATTGTAGTTTTCACCAATTCTGAACTTGTATGCAACCAGATGAAAGATGTGTACCAAGTTAAGAAAGAGAGGTTAAAACAACTGCATGGAAAAGAAAACAATATTGTTAGGCAATTTTAATTTTTAAGTATAAGACATTGTGAAAATGTTAATAAGATGTCTTGTGATCTATTTTGTGTGGAAATTCCAATTCAAGATTCATCTTTCAAATATGAATTAGTATTATATGGGGAAATTCCAATTCAAGATTCATGTCTCAAAGATGAATTACTGTTGAGACGCTCTCCTTCAAAATTTATTGATGAACATTGTAACATATCTTTGATATGTGTGTGTTTTTACTTATAAATGTGTCATTTTTAATGACCATGTGTTTTTTTCAATTATATACCAAGTGTGCTCTCACCATGTAAGCATAACTTGGTGAAATTCATGTTTTATAAAATTAAAATGTGCAGGACTTCAACAAATTTTTGTTTAAAGTGAGTTTTACACATCAATTTGTTCTTTGAAAGTTGTGTTTTAAATAATTTTTATTTGTGCTCAACATTTGTGTACTAAATTACACTAATTTTTTGAATTCCTTTGAATTTATTTTAAATAGTAATTTTAAAATTAATTTTAAATGTCTATTTTAGATATCCATATATATATCATGGAGGATGAAAGGTGAAAATCAATGGAATCTCATGCCTCTACGAGAGATGGGGATCATGGATCGAGGGATGTTCATGGTATTTATATTAAATGTGCATGTTTTTAAATTAAATTTTAATATATAATCTTATCTCCATACATACATGTATACATGTGGAATTGATTTTTTTATTGAATATATATATATATATATATATATATATATATATATATATAATTTTATCCCCATGTGCATACATGTATATATATGGAATTGATTTTTTATCGATTTTGTGAGTTAAATTAGTTTTTAATAAATTTATTTTTTTTATTTTTTAGGAGTTCGGAAGACAAGAGTATCTACTCCAACAATGGAGCTTGGTCATGGTTCACACAATCGTGGTATGATTCACGCAATCTAATCAATCATATTTACATGTATTTATATGTATGTATGTATTTTTTAATTAATTATAAATTCATATTTTTTTATGAATCTTCCCTCTCGTCACGTGAGGGTGGTGGTGGTACACATTTCCTTGGTGGCCAATTGCGTGAGGGTGGTGATATGCATGCCCCCGGTGGTCATGTTAGTTCTCAACCAATCAGTGGTCATGTTGGTTCTCAATGTTCTCAAGGTGGGCATGATGTTGCCCAACCATCTCGAGGTGGCCATTAATTTGAATATTATTTTTATTCAATTCTTCATTTGTTAAATTATTTTTATAATTTTTTTATGTTTAAAAAGAAAATTTGTACACATTTGTTCACATTTATTTTTATTTATACATAATTTTATATGCTTATGCAGAGGGTGAAAATGTTGCTCGAAAAAGACGTAGGTCAGACTTTGTTATTCAAGAACAAGGTTGTACACCAACCACGACTTATCCTTCTGACATTTCTGATTTACCTTGGGAAAAAAACATCTAGTAATGCACATTACAAAGGTGTCAACATATTTATTCAAAATTGAAAAAAAATCTTGTGTCTTTGAAAATCCATGCTGAGAGTTGAGAAAACTTAGAAATAGTTACTCACTCTTTAAGCACACTTGTAGATGTGTAAAAAAATCTTTGGCCAACCACTACTACTCTTGTAGAAGTGATGAGGAAAATAAATGAAACAGTGATGGGTCCTAATACATGGGAGGATGTTAAACACAGAGTTATAATAGAAATGGGCAACGCTATGTTTAATTTCCAAGAAGGGCCAAAAATAAAGATTCTAAAGGTGCAATATTTCAAGCACCTGATATAGCTTGCCATTTGTATGATACGCACCTTTCTTCCTATGGAATAATACCATGGAACGACGAGGTTCCTCTTTATTTTGAAAAATTATTTTGTGCAGAATTATTTTTGAGAATGAAACCCAATTATAATGACTTTCCCTCTAAATGTTTTGGTCCTGGGAAAGGTATATTATGTGACCATAGGGGCGCTAAGCGTGATGTTGAGTTGCTTTGTGTTAGGTCCCTATATTACTATTATAGTCTCTTATTGTTGTTAGTGTAACCCCCTTATTATTATTGTTGTACCCCTGTAACTCCAATATTGTTATTATTTTGCCCTTACATTATTATTGTTAGGTCGGCTAGGATTATATTGTGATCCCATGGACTCCTATATATAGAAGGAGGTTTTTTCATTTGTGTCTTCCAATAATTGTTCATTTATGTAATGTATTGGAGGTCTCCCCATCGAAGTGGCTAATTTATGAGTCGTTGATCTCTCTTCTCTTCTATTTTTGGAGTTGGTTTCATAACATTTCGTATTAGAGCTTTGGATTCTAGGGTTTCATTGCTCCAAACAGGTCATCATGGAATTTGTTCCATAAATTTATTTTTTTACGAAGGCTCAAAAGCTGAAATTTTTACAGATCAAATCTACAATCCTAAGGAACGTTGTGTAAAAATTTTAGATCTTGGTGCGAAATATTTTCATAGGTATGATCAATGGAAGTAAGGGTTTTTTTAGGCTTCTGAATTTCACCTAAAACAAGTCATTTTGGAATTTACGCTATAATTTTTTTTATATAAAGGTTTAGAAGCTTAAATTATTACAGAGTGAAGTCAATGTTCTGAGGAACCTCCTGTATAAATTTCAAATCTTGGTTCACAATATTTTCGGATATATGATTTATGGAAGCTAGGGTTTTTTCAGGCTCTTGAATTTAATCTCATAGAGGTGACCGTGGGAAAATCGTCATAACTCTCTCTATGAGAAATGGATTGGAATTCTGTAAGAATTATAAGGAATTAAACGGATTTTAGTTTCCTATATATCAATTTCAAAGTCGAAGGAGGAAACAGTGGCACAAGGCATGGTGTACAAGTTCGCTATACTAAACTAGTCCATAATTAGTAAATTATGGGAGATTGGGCATAAATTTGGCTTGAAGAATCCAAATTAAGTTAGACCTGTGGCATTCTAAATAATATTTAGAGGGATACTACATGACCATATTTCAGATATTGAAGATCTGAAATCCTAGAGATAATTCAGTTTTAATATCGAGCTCCTCAAAATCAAGAAAAGGTGTATATTTTTTTTTTCGAATTGCATAAGTGTTGTTTGAAGAATCAATTTGAATTGATTCCAAGGACATATTGTAGAATAGATATCAGTATTGGGTTCTAAAATGCTGCCTAAATAAAATTCAATGCCCATTAAGCCTTCAGAAGGCTCTAATATGACCAATGAGGATGAAGAAGCGCAACATGACATATCAAAATTACAAGAGAAATTGCACCAAATTTCGCTCTCACAAAGAGCAACAAAAAATGAAATGGAAGTTTTGAAGAAAGGTGTGGAAGCTAAGATGGATGGTTTGAGGAAAGGCATGGAAGGTTTGAAGAATGGCATGGAAGGTAAGATGGATGGCATGGGAGCTGGGATGGAATCTAAGATGGATGACATGGAAGAAAAAATGGAAAAAATGAAGAATGATCTAAAAGCAGACATGGAAGGTTTGAAAAAGTTGATATAAGAAATTTTTTCTAATTGTGAAAATATAGTAGAGGAAACTCATGATGAAAACAAAATAAATGTTAATCATTATTTCATAAACTCTAATGTTGGATGGAAGACCCACCATATTCCAAATATGGAGATGAGGAAGTTTGATGGCAAGGATCCCGTAACATGGATACTACAGATGGAGCAATATTTTGATCTCAATAATGTGCAAAACACACAAAAGGTACACATTACAAATTTACATTTAGAACAAAATACATTTGTATGGTATTGATGGCTTTTCTCCCGTAAAAAAAATATATCACTTGGTCAATTTTTACGGAGGAAATGATAGCATATTATAAAGATACAAAGAGCAACACCTTCTTTAGCCAATTGATAAATCTCAAACAAAAGGGTTCAGTGGTCGAGCACATTGAGGACTTCCAAAAATTTAATATAAGGGTAAATGATATTCCATAGGAATGCAGGATTGATGCCTTCATAGGGACTTTAAACGATAACATCCAACATGAAGTTCACGTTTGGGAACCTGGTTCATTAGAGAAGGCATTCAGATTGGAAGGAAAAATTGAATGTAAAATTATGGCGACAAGGAAGCCTACCACTCACATCTATAAATATGGAAGTATGGCTACTCCTAGACCTACACAACCTACAAGGTTGACACCACAACAATTGGAAGAAAAAATGAAAAAAGGGCTTTGCTACAGTTGTGATAGAAAATACACTAAAGGTCATAAGTGTGCTGAGAAGAAATTATTTTACATATATTGTGAAGAGGAGGAAGAAAATGAAGAAGAAATCTTAAAAGAAGAGGATATACACCGCGAACCAACCCTAGAAGAAGAAGAAATGAGTTCGACCATATCATGTAATGCATTGTCAGGTATTACCACTCCTCAAAATCTCAAGATAGAAGGACATATCAAGAAGAAAAAGGTAATAGTATTGATTGATTCGGGTAGTACCCATAATTTTATTCATTGTAAGGTATCCAAGAAATTGAATTGTTTCCTATACCCAGCACCAGAATGTCAAGTGATGGTTGCAAATGGAGGAATTATAAATTGCTCTGGAAAATTTCATAATATCAAGCTAACCATGGGGGAATATGTATTGAATATTCCAATGCTTTCCATTCCAATGGGACGTGTTGATGGTGTACTATGAGTACAATGGTTATAATATTTGGGGACGATATCTTTTAATTTTCAAGAACTTTTCTTGAAATTTTTTTCGGAAGGAAAGGAAGTCAAATTACTGGGTATTGCAGGGAAGCCAAGAAAGAAAATAATCTCTAATGTCATGACAAAGCTTCTGAAGAAAGAACAACAAGGCGTAATTGCACAATTATAATCACTAGAAGTTCCAACATCAAAATCATCAATTTCTCCAGATCTCCAAAAATTCTAGGACAATCATTCCAAGGTGTTTGAAACTCCCAAAGAACTCCCACCGATTCATGATCATGATCATGCTATTCATTTGATTCCAACAATTTTTCCTCCAAACATCAGGCCTTACATATATCCTTATGTCCAAAAGAGCGAAATTGAACGTGTGTTTGCAGAAATGTTAGAGGCTGGTATAAATCAACCTAGTCAAAGTTCTTTCCCTGCTCCAGTAGTATTGGTTCACAAGAAGGATGGATCATGGTGCATGTGTCTGGATTATAGGGAGCTCAATAAGCTCACTATTAAAGATAAATTTCCCATTCCTGTGACTGATGAATTATTGGATGAATTACATGGAGCAATTTATTTTACCAAGTTTGATCTCTGTTCAGGATATCATCAAATTATAATGAAGATGGCAGATATTCCGAAAAAAAGCATTTCGAACTCATGAGGGTCATTATGAATTTTTTGGTCATGCCTTTTGGCCTTACCAATGCACCTTCTACATTTCAAGCGTTAATGAATTCCATTTTCAAACCCTTCCTTAGAAAATTTGTGCTAGCATTTTTTGATGATATACTAATCTACAACAATTCTTAAAAGGATCATGTTCAACATGTTGACAGGGTGCTCAAACTATTATAGGAGAAACAATTATATGCAAAAAAATCCAAATGTTTCTTTGGAGTACAAGAGGTGGAATATCTTAGTCATATTGTATCTCATGAGGGTGTTAAGGTAGACCCTAACAAAATTAAAGCCTTAGTAGAGCATGATGAAAAGACAAAGCATCACATTTGCATTGAAGATGCTAAGGTTATTGTGAGGGTGGACCATTTCCACCACTGAAAGTTTAGGGAGGCCCTTGAAATTGAAAAGAGGTCGATCAAACTTAACAAAGATGATGGGTGGAGTGTGAGCAGATGCTGGATCCCTGCCCTTCATTCTTAGTTATTGGGTTTCTTCCCTTTTGTTTTTCCTCGGTTCGTCTCTTCCTCTCCTCTCGTCCCGTTTTTCTTTTCTCATTTTTTATTCCTTATTATTGCTATTTATCTATTTATTCATTTATTCTTTATTATTTAGTTACTTATTATCTATTTGTTTATCATTATTACTTTTATTATTTATTTTTAATTTCATTTTTATTTATTTATATTTAATCAATTAATTAATTGATTTATCTATTCAAAAAATAAAAAATAATTAATTAATTAATTTAGTTTCAAATAATATATTGAATTACATTCAAGTAATATATATTTATTTATTTTTAATATATTTGTTTTATTATTATTATTATTATTATTTATTTTTATATTTTATATTTATTTATATATTTATTTATTTATTTATTTTTATTTATTTGTTTATTTATTTTATTTTTTATTTATTTTTGAATATAAGAACTTAGATTAAATAATAATAATAATAATTATACGATTGTTATTTTTATTTTTATATTTTTATAGTCAAACTAGCCATTATTCTACAACGGCTAATTGGAGCTTCATTTTGAATTTAAGCTAAGTTCTTGATCAGATTTCTCATATTGTCCTGATGATGAACCACACTAGCTGGTTCAAAACATGTCGACACAAATTTCTCGAATGTAATTTTCACCGAAATATTTGATACATAAAATTAAATCCATTAAGGAATGGAAAGTCCCCACAACCATAAAGCAATTGCGAGGATTTCTTGGGTTAACAGAGTATTATCGCAAGTTTTTTAAGAATTATGGGAGAATAGCAACACCTCTAACAACATTATTGAAGAAAGATGCATTTTCATGGACTCCTGAAGCAATTAAGGCCTTTGAACATGTTAAAGAGGCAATGTGCCTAGCACCGATCTTAGCTATGCCAGACTTTACAAAAACATTTATTGTGGAATGTGATGCCTCGAGAAATGGAATTGGTGATGTTTTAATGCAGGAAGGAAGGCCGATTTCTTTTGAAAGTCATCCAATCAAAGGAAAGTATTTACAGAAAGCTATTTATGAGAAGGAAATGTTGCCAATACTACATCCACTAAAGAAATGGTGACCTTACCTAATGGGAAGGCACTTCAAGGTAAAAATTGATCATGATAGTCTTAAACACTTTTTGGAACAAAGACTATCTTCAAAAGAGCAAAAAAAATGGGTCACAAATATGTTGGGTTATGACTTTGAAATCATATACAAAATAGGGAAGCTAAATGTTTTCGCAGATTCACTCTCAAGAAAGGATGAAGAGGTGGAAGCATTGCTTTGTGCCATTTCTATTATCCAACCAGATTGGATAACCGAAGCAAGGGATGAATGGAAGAAGGATGAAGAAGTGTGGATACTCATTCAAAATTTGCAGTAAGATCCTAGTACATCTAATACATTTAGTTGGAAAAATGATTCCTTATGGTACAAAGATCACTTATATATTTGTAAGAATTCCCAACTAAAACAAAATATTCTTTTGGAACTGCACACTTCTCCTTTAGGAGGACACTCGGGATTCTTAAAAACTTACCACATGGTGAAGAAAGAATTTTTTTGGGATGGCCTTAAAACTAATATTCAAAATTTTTTGGCGGAATGTTTGGTTTTCCAGCAAAATAAAATTGAGATAATTAAGACCCTAGGTCTTCTACAAACTTTATCCATTCCAAGTCAACGTTGGGATGATATTTCAATGGATTTTATCATAGGTTTACCTAAGTCTCAATGAAAGAGTATCATCATGTTGATAGTTGATAGAATTACCAAGTATGCACACTTTTGCGCATTATCTCATCCATTTAAAGCAAGTACAATTGCTACTGCATTTATGGAAACAATTCAAAAGTTACATGGAAATCTAAATATTATTTTAAGTGATAGAGATCCCATATTTACTAGAAATTTTTGGACATAATTATTTTCTTTTTTGGGTACTCAACTAGCTCATAGCTCATATTATCATCCTCAATCTAATGGTCAAACTGAGATAGTGAATAAATTTTTGGAAGGATATCTTCTTTGTTTTGTATATGATAAGCAAACACAATGGGTCAAGTAGTTACCTCTCGTTGAATGGTGGTATAACAATTTCTTCCATACTGCAAAAAAAATGTCCCCATTTATGCAACTTTATGGATATCGTCCACCATCCATCACATCATATTTAATAGAAAATTCTAAGGTTCAATCAGTGGAAAATCACATCGAGCATCAACAAGAAGTTCTCCAACTATTAAAGGATAACCTAAATTTGGCACAAAATCGAATGAAACAACAAGAATATCAACATCACTGCGAGAGAAGTTTTGATGTATAAGACTGAGTATTTTTACGGCTACAACCACACAAACAAATTTCCCTCAAGCAAGCTAAGAAGGATAATAAATTATCGCCAAAGTATTATGGTCCTTACAAGGTGTTGCTAAACATTGGTACTATGGCATACAAATTGGAGCTTCCTGCTTCTTCGCGAGTGCATCCAGTTTTCCATGTTTCATGCTTAAAGAAGGTTATAGGTGACAAACTTCTAGTTCAAACAATATTGCCAGAACTTTATGAGGAAGGAATAATCATATTGTAACCTGAAGTAGTCATGGAAACAAGAACTCGATAACTACAAAATCGATCAATTTCAGAGTATCCTGTCAAGTGGAATAACTTACCCACTGAAGATTCTACTTGGGAGGATGAGAATTTTATACAAAATCATCCGGAGCTAGTCAAGCGTTGAGGACAACACTTTTTTGAACGAGAGGGGCATGTTAGGTCCCTATTTTACTAATATAGTCCCTTATTGTTGTTAGTGTGACCCCCTTATTGTTATTGTTGTACCCCTGTAACCCTAATATTGTTATTATTATGCCCTTACATTATTATTGTTAGGTTGGATAGGATTATATCATGATCCCATGGACTCCTATATATATAAGGAGGTTTTGTCATTTGTATCATCCAATAATTTTTCATTCATGTAATGTATTGGAGGCTTCCCCCTCGAAATGGCTGATTTCTAAGGTGTTGATTTATCTTCTCTTGTATTTTTGGAGCTGGTTTCATAACACTTCACCCCGAGCCACAATTCGTAAGATGACCTCGTCGTGTGGAAACTTTGTGGTCAAAGATGGATGCCACTTCTCAAATTAGTCGAGAAGAAAGGGATGTCATCATAGACAATGTTCAGAGTGGACTTGGTAGAATTGATATTTGTTTGAATCAACAAAGAGCACAAGAGAATTCACATGCTAATTTTGTCTATCATACAGATGATGAGATAGAAAACATGAGTATTGAAGATCTTAGAACATATTCAAATCATTGTCGCAATGTTTGGCGGGACTTAATTCTTCATGAGGAAGAGGGTATGGGATCAGTATGTGTTAATGGTTAGGGTGAATATTTTAATATGTACAATTTGTGATAAATACATATACATGTTTATTTGTATATGTTAATCTAACAAAAATGTATCATATGTGAACACCATTTGCAATTATCACACTTGATGAATGAATATTTTAATATTATGGGTGAAGCTTCAGGTTCTCACAATCAAGATGATATGTTGGCAAATGTTAGTGTTTTTTAAGTGTTCATGATGTTGATGTACAATTATTAATCTATTATTATATCAATATCATGATAACATATTTTTAAAATAAATAATTGTGTACACATGTACATGTATATAACTAAATGTGAATAGATTTCGATTCCATCAAATGTTTTTGCAATGGAGGCACCCTCTTCTTCCCTATTAGGAGATGTGTCAAATCCACCATCACAAGTATGAATAATTTTTCACTTAAATATGTTTTTAAGTTATAAATTGAAGTTAATTTTTCATTACGAAATGAGATCTTTATCTTGAGTTTTCTTTACAGTTTTAAAATTGCTGAATTTTAGGTTTGTGGAGATGATTTCTGCTCGGACCCACCCTCTTCTTCCCTATTAGGATATGTGCCAAATCCACCATCACAAGTATTCAAATTTTCACTTATTTTTAAAAGTTGTATATTGAAGTTCAAAAGTTCCATTACAAAATGAGATCTAGATCTTGAGTTATTTTACAGTTTTAAAATTTTTGAATTTTAGGTTTGTGGAGATGATTTTCGTTTGGAGCCACCCTATTTTTCCCTGTCAGGAGATGTGCCAAATACACCGTCACAAGCATTCAATTTTTCACTTATGTTTAAGTTATAAATTGAAGTTTAAATGTTTTATTAAAAAATGAGATCTAGATCTTGAGTTATTTTACAGTTTTATATTTTTTGAATTTTAGGTTTGTGGAGATTATTTCCATTCTCCAAGGAATCTAGCGATGGAGTGTATGATGGAGATAGGAACATCCACACAATTTGAACAAGAAGTTGTCTAACCTTTTTTTTAATATTATTGCAAATTAGTTTATGCATTTTCATTTGAAAAAATTTAATATATATATATATATATATATATATATATATATATATACACTTTACTATGGAGGATGTATTGATGGACGACCAACACAAGACAATGGAGAGGGAACTACATGAGGTATTGCATGGATTTTTTTTTTCATTTTGTTTTTTTACATGAAGTTCTACATTTTCATTCAATTTTAAAACATTAAATTTAAATGTTTACATGTTGTGCATAGGTTCCCCATTCTTCAGAGGACAACACAATGAGGCTTAGGACACTGCTGAAAAAGACACTGGATCCATCTCTATTTGATTGATGATACACATGCGCAACATTTTATTTGATAGAGAGTCTTAAATTTAATTTGCTATATAGATAGTCTTATTTATGAAATCATATTTACTTTTCTATATAACTTGATACTTGTAACACTATACATTTTTATATATATTTACTTTTATTGTTCATGATATAAATTTTGGATATATTTTACATTTTCGATATAGTTGAACTACATTTACCTTTATCAAGAATGATTTTAATTTTTGGATAGTTACATTTGGCATGTGATCACATGTTGTGATATAATGTTTTGTTTTTAAAACTCAAGTTGTTTTGTTATTTGTTAAATATAAAATGAATCTAGATAGAAATTTCAAATTACAAAATACATGTGGTACATGTCTTCAAAGTACATGTTATTCATTTGAACATGTGTGAATGTTATATAATTAGGATGTATATTAAATGTGATATTTAGGTATATTTTTCATGATCACATGTGTCATTTAAAACAATCATATATGGTTTTAAATATTTAACTTCATGAATATATGTAAAAATGATTGAAATACAATACATATCGATGTATATATCTAAAAACAATAACACTATACACTATTAAATATATATTTACTTTTATTGTTCATGATATAAATTTTGGACATATTTTACATTTTGGAATATTATTTGATCTACATTTACCATTATCAAGAAAGATTTTAAATTTTGGATAGTTGTCACATGTGTATAAAATTCTCGTGCGCATGTACCAAAACAATGTACATCTACAAACACTTGTACATATAACATAAAATATACATATTATAATAATTGTAAAACTTAAGAATGCACAAAAGAAAGGCTAGTTCAATTTCTAGTTGAGTTTGTAAGTTCTAAAAGATGAATCCAAGGAGAATATATTTTTGGGAAGTTCAATCAAAAAAATTCTAATGGAATTCCATCTTCAATGATCCGTTTATGATCAACTTTTGATATTTTCCATTTCTTAATTTTAACTTTTTTCTTTGATTGAACTTCTATCAACTTTATGTGTGCTGCACACACCAAGTGACTATATTGACAACTTATGACATCAGGTTCATAGTCTTGAAAGTAAACAAAATCGTGACTTTGATGATTTTGTTGGAAAAATAACCTTTCAGTATAATAGACCCTTTGTCATATATAAATACATTATCATCATAGTTTTCCAATAATTTCATATTTCGTTCAGTGTAACACATAAAATAATACTTCACATTTTCATCGTTGGTAATAGGTGCAACTACAACAAAAACATCTCCTGCATAATAAAACAAACTTACATTTAAATTTAGATCATAATTAACATGAAAATTTAACTTTAAAATTAACGTGTGTACTTGATTTTATTATCTATTTCTAGATCTCTACCATTTGAAAGCAATTGAAATGTTACATTCTCTAACAAGATCAGAAACTCGATCACCTTAAAATGATACTATAGTCTCCTCCGATCGCATTTCTTCAAAGTTTGCAATAGAAATTTTCCCCTTTGTATTTAATTTTGTATGTTTCCAATATTTTACAGACATTTTGTTTTCACAAACATCATTGGATTATGTGTTGTCCATGTAAATATGACAAAAAAAAAGAATATTTTATTTTATCAAATGCAAACACATTTCGGTACAACTTTGTTTTAATTGATTGCAATTTTTAAGTCCATTTTATTGTTTTAAGGTCATCTCAAATCGATGTATCTACATCTTGGACCCCAATATGACAAAAATACCTATATGAAAAATTCAATCAAGAATATAAATATGTTATTCAAAATACCATAAAAGATAATCATTGTGATAAATAATGTTTAAAATTAGAAATCCAATAAAAATTAGATCATCTACATATTAAAGTTATATATATATACCTTCGTACTTCCCTTGAATGATTAATATCATGGCTTCTTGCAACATTTTACCATTAAACAACTTGTTCAGTTGAGACAAGTCGGTTTGCAGAGTGGTCCATTTGATATCTTAGAAGTGTTCATTTTATACATGCCCTTGCACCATCATGTTCTCTTTTTCCATGGCCAGTCTCAAAGAAATTCCAACAATGTTTAATTAGGTTTTCATATGAATACGACACAACCAAAAGAATGATCGTGAAGATTTGAATTGACCTGCGCCTCCATCTGACCATATCCATTGTGTTGGTGTCCCGTGTTTTGATAGTTTGGAAAATAAAAAGACAAGGCAACATCAGAACCAATATTTAGAGTTTTAGGATCTAGTCCTCCTGTTCTCATAGAGGGATCTCTCAAATTTATTTGTTTGCAACAGTTTATCTTGTTTTCTTTGGGTATTGGTTTTAGACTAGTTATTAAGTGCAAGTGTTTGTTTGTTTATTTGGTTGAAAGACATAAGAAAACATGAAAGGTCTAGGAAATATAGATAGAAAATGGAAATGATAGATTCATTGGGTAATGGAGTCAAGAAGAGGTTATAACAAACTTATCAATGGATATGGGATATCATAGGGGAAATCTAACTTGGCCACGGGATCCTTTGGTTTTTGGAATGAGATGGACATCAATGATTTGGAAAAAGAAATTGAATTCTCAACAAAGGGAACTTGAAAACATAACTTGAACAATAAAGAAGTATTTGATAAACAGGGCTAACCATAAATTCTACAAACCATTCTTTAAGCAAATAATGACTTCAAGACAACTTTCAAAATGAAATCTAAGATTTGAGAGCACATCATATTTCCTCAAAGATTTTATTTCGAATGACTTAGAAAACATAAAAGATTTACTGATAATTGCAGTCATAGAAGAGGGAACACCTAACACATCTATGATCACAACTATAAAAGACCTTCAAAACAATTATTCAAGCAAGGACAAAGGGCATGATCAAAACATACCTCCTTGACTAACTCAAAACAATGGTACTTCAAAGGGAGACTTCAATAATAGCTTTCAAGTGATAGCAGACAAGTAGGGAAAACCATAAATCATGCTAAAACCAACTATTTGAACTATTATAGAAATAAACAAGCATGAGGAATAAAGAGAGACATTGAAGACTCTAAAATACCTCAGCAAAAGAAAACATAAAACAGTGACGGATGAACAGGTCTAAGGTGCTTCTAGGAGTCATTTCTTAACCTAAAACTTTCATCCTATTGTAGTAAGCATTTATGGAACAAATGAAAACAGGAGAAAACATTAAACAGTTTAGAATAATTCACCAATAGCCAAGCTCATGGATCCAATGATAGAGCCTTCTCAAGAACAAGCATGCAACATCATCATCAAGCTTCCAAGACTTCAATTTCTTATTCAACTTCAGACAAACTATGTATTATTTTAGAGAGTTTCAGTATTAAAACTAGTGAGCAATCAACCAACCTATATCTCATCTTCTTCATAAATATTTATAGAAGAAATGAGGAGGTGGAAGAGTTTTAGGATTGAAGTGTAATAAATTCTACACTAAATGAAATTCCTGGCCTCGAAAACCATGCAAGGCATGAGGCAGGAATGCATCGAATTACAATTCTATATCATTTACTCTGTTAATGTCTTGTAAGGCTTAAAATGGTTAAAAATATTAACTTCGAGGGCTATTTATCCTTTACAATAACTTCACTAACAGTTTTAGAATTTATTCTTTCTTTGGTAATAACTGTTCAAGCATCTTTATGCAAATATCTTATGTTTCGGCAATAAGTAGGCCTTCCTTAATTGCTTTGAGGCTGCAGGTGGATCTTTGGTAGCTGGGGAATTCAATTGGCCCCTCATGTGGCAGTGGAGGCTGCTCGGACTGATAGATTTCTTTGTTTTCCCTAAAACACCTTAAATTTACTTTAGATTTGTGTTTTAGGCCTAATTTAGCGTAATCCTTGTCTTCCGGTCTTCATACTCTGTTGGCTGTGGATAAGGTATTTGATTTTCTGAGTTTATGCCTTAATCCTTTTTAAAACTTCGATTCAAACCTTTAAAACCATGATACTCTTTAATATTTTATCTTCAATGTTGATTTTCTTCAATAAATGGTCTCTAACTATGTCTTTTAGCTGTGTTGCAGGTGCACGAAGGGCGTTCATAATATTACCAATGTTCATGAGACATGGTAAAAATGGTTGTTTGAACCCTATATTTTCATGTTCTTCGTTAATAATGGCCTAGGGGATCGTCATCCTCGGCCTTTGATTTCCTTTTAAAACTATGGAGAAAGCTTGAAAACTTGCACAAAACACAGAAAAGTTTAGAAAATCCATGAAGGAATGGGGTAAGGTTGCTTTGGAGGTTAGGTTAAATTGTGGCCGTCGATCTGGACTAATCGACAATCAAGATTGCTCGTTGGGTTGATGGGGAGGCAGTTGGATGAAATGAGGGTCAAATTAAGTCTAGGTTGTTCGATCAAAAAGATGAAGGGTGGAGATTGCTCGGTGAAATGCAATGGGGAAAAAATGGAAGGACAAGTTATAATATAAACCGTTAGACTAGGATAATCAACTACCAGGATTAAAATCAAAAGAACACTGTGGGGATAGTGGTTTGGCAGAAAACCGGTAATGGTTTTCACGCGGCTCTAAGGTGGTAATGTGGTTTTAGCTTTTGGAACGTGATATAGGTCTGCGTTCGACACGTGGATTTTTAAAACCGCCTATATCGCGTAAAATTTGCGCACTGTGAAATGGGCTCAAAAATCATGTGATATGGATTATAGGTCGTTGGATTGGATGATCCATATCCAACAGTGTAGGTAGAGCATGATATATGAAGAGCTGCGGGATAATAGAATAGGTGGGGTCTAAGTGATGTCAGCAAGATCATCGCGCAATGGAGGGGTAAGAGGGCTATCCGACCACTGAATTTCTTTGGTAGACGTTATAATTTGGATAAGGGGGAAATATGAAGAAAATGTAAAGGGCGGAAAGATGGATCCTGATGACCTTAGATCTCTAAAGATCGACGGTCAAGATTTACTTTTAAAACCTTTTGTTGGAAACAAGAATTGTAAATGAATGGTAAGGTTTTCAAAGGAAAATGGTGGAGGAACACAAAAAGGGAGGGCCTACTATTTTATATAAGGGCGGAAAAAAGGACGAATGTGGGCTGTTGATCTGCAGAGATCAACGGTGGATCTTCACTGAGCAACTTATATTGTCAGGCTGTATAAAATAATAGAGGAAGTCAGGTTTTAATCTGGACCTTCGGATCTATGGAATGGACAGCCCAGATCCAATCACGGGATCACCAATCGGTGGAGGAGAGAGGAAGGCTCATAAGAAAATTTGCGATGCGATTACATATTGACCGTCATATCTGGGAGTCAGATCGATGGTTGAGATTTAATCTGAGGGATAAACGCGGAGAAAAATGGGTGGAGTTACGATTAATCTGGATTGTCGGTTCTTATGGATTCGACGGTCCAGATTGGATCACAGGATCTCAATCAGAGTAGGGGAAAGGGAACACAATGAAGAAATGATGTGGTGCGATTATGCGCTAACCGTCAGATCAAGGTGAGATCGACGGTCAGGATTGGATCGGGGATCGCCAATCAGGGGAAACACGGCGGTACTTAAAAATTCTTGTGATTGGCAGTGATGCGAGCCAGCGCAGGCCGTCGGATCATCAAAGAGATCAATACTAACGGGTTTTTAGCAGTCTTTTCTTCAGGAAAACAGCAGATTTTTCAGGTTAAAAAGGGAAACAGCAGTGAAGATTAACTAAATTATTAGTTATCTTCATGAAAACTTCAGGGATGATAGGTTCTAAAAGGGGAAATATCTCTTGTATTTTTGAAGAACAAAATTAGCCACCTTTTGGTATTACAGAATTTATTAGTGGCTAACACATTGTTCATTGAATTTTATTTCACAACTTTTCAAGGAGTCATAAATCTTTTCAAAACAATTTTGTACAAAATATGTATCAAGTGTACGATCGTCACTGATATAAAAGTGATATTCTTTAATAACATGTCGATTTTCAGTGGTTATTTCTATATGATCAAAATTTTGTTCAACATGTCTATATAGAATATGAACAAGCATGGAGACTTGGTCAGAATGATAATATTCACTCTGTATTTTGTTTTATGGAACAAATATGTATTTCTCTGCAAAATCAACTATTGACACGGGATTTTTTGAATTTCATGTCCTTCCATTGAGCTCTATGGGAATTCTTGGTGTATTTATAAATTTATACCTAAAAAAATCTCGAAAACTCTATCACAAAAGATTCTTCTTCTTGTAAATCAATTCTTTTATCACTTGTAGTACTACGTAAACCAATCCATGTATGAATATATTCCTATCTCTTCCATTTCACCTTTTTTTTCAAAAATGATCGATGATCTATATCATTATGATATTTGTTTTTAAATTTAGTCAAATTTCCACAATCATTGCATTTTTTACCACCAACACATTTATTTTGGTAAAATAACTCATGGCTTTCTCTTCCACATATAATTTGAGATATAAAATCATGGATAGTGGAAGGAGGAAGTAAATCTTTCCAAAATGTTTTACCAAAATTAAGGAATGTGTCATAATATAATTGAAATTCCACATGATAACGACAACAACAAGTGTCGCATACAATGATAGGTTTAACATACCATGGGTCTTGTTGCACAAAATCACTGATTGAGACATTAATCTCAAGATTCTCTTATATGAACTTGTTGAGCAACTCTATCTGAGTGGTGTTCAAAAAATGTTTTGCATGTTCTTCATATTGATTTTGTGTTATTCTTCTTTGCATCATGTCCCTTGCTTTTGGTGAAACACATGAATTTTTCATCCAATATTCATATATTATTTTTTTAACATCTTCTCCAAGTTTATCTTTGTATGGTTTCCTACAAATAACTATCCAAGAAACGATTTCATCATTTACATCTATTTGCAATTGAAATTTCCGATGTTTGTGCAAATATTTTCTTAAGGTTCCTAATGCTTGTGCCATAGATTTTACCGAGCAATTCTCTTTAGTACTTGATGAAACCACTGCCATTTGTATTGTTCTACATGCATCTAAAGCACTTTTCTTTCTATATCTTCCAATTTACTTTAGAGCACTATTTATATTTTGTATCACATTTTCCTTCATTTTTTTATGTTTTGTTGATTTTTGAATACCCAATAAATTTGTAGCCTCTTTTAATTTATTTGATGTTAAGAGACTTTTCAACATTTGGGCTTGAACTGCCATAGTTTCATCTTTGAAGAACAAATCAATAATGTGCTTAACATGATATCATATAACATGGTAAGTCTTTTTATCTCCATATATGTGAGTGTCAACATTTTCTAACATCTCATCATCAATATTGATTTTCTCTGTACCTATTAGAATTGAATGTACATAATGAGTTTACATATTCAATAAATAATTAAATTAATAATATGTATAATTTCAATAATACACATTCACATATATGTACATACTTGGTGATTCAATTTCTTCACTTGAATTTCTTTCAATATTTCCAACATCTTCAATCATTGGTTCAATATCTCTTTCACTTTCTCTTTCAAAATTTTCTATCTCATCATCAATGTTTTAAGGAATACCTCTCTCTGTTTACATTGAAAAATATTTTTCAAATTAGTTCATCAAATAAAAATTAAGTTTCACAATACACTATTCAAATTTTAAATATCAAATTTATAATATTTACATTTACATACCTGCTTCAACTTCTAGTTGAGGTTGATTTTATCTTTCAATATTAGAGTGTTCTTCTCTCTTTTTTTTGTGATATTTTCTCCCATGTTCCCTATAGTCCTCAGGGTCTCTTGTTCGATCATATTTTCTCTTGCAATTCCTTTGATTTCCCATGATAATTTAGTATGAAGCTCAAAAAATTGCCTTCAAATTCCTGTAAAAAAAACTCACTAGATCAAAATTTAGACAAAAACTCAATTAAAAAAAGTATCAAAAAATATTTAATTAAAAAAAAAACTCATTTTACAAATTTTTCACAAAATACATACTTCAACCCAAAACACTCACTTTAAAAATTCCGCCAAAAAAATTTATTTTAAAAATGAAATGAAGCTCAGAATATTTCCTTCCAAGTCCTGCAAAAAAAAAATCATTTAAAAAATTAGACAAAAACTCACTTAAAAAAATCATTATAAAAGATTTGTACTTCAACCCAAAACAATTACTCTAAAAAATGTCACTTTAAAAAATACCTCCAAAAAATGTCCTTTGAAAACTAAGCCCAACCTATAAAAAAATGTCACTTTAAAAAATACCTCCAAAAAATGTCATTTGAAAATTAAGCCCAGAAAACCTCTAAAAAAATGTCACTTTAAAAAATACCTCCAAAAAATGTCCTTTGAAAAGCCCAAAAAACCTCTAAATAAATGTCACTTTAAAAAATACCTCGAAAAAATGTCCTTTGAAAATTAAGCCCAAAAAGAATCCTTTGAAAATTAATCCCAAAAAATGTCCTTTCTAAATTCAGCCCAAATGAAGAAATGTGCGAAAATATGTGAAAATAAGGATTCTATTTTCGGCGATTTATATAGTTTCGAACTATTTTTTTGGAGGGGCTTCATTGAATTTTCCAACCGACATAATTTGCGAGTAAAATTTTGGCCGAATTTGTTTGTCATTAGAATTAACGGGACGAAGCGAAAAAAAACAATTTGGCCAAAATATTTTAAAAGTTCGACCGAACTAACACGTCTGCAACTATGCATGGTCCTAAGTGAACCTACACTGGTCTCCAGCTCCATGCCTGATCCTTGGAAGAAGAAAAATTGCAGGAGCTGAGCAACGCCACCAAGACCTAGGGTTTGATGGTTTCTGAGAAAGCTACCCAAGGCAGACCTTCCTCCCAGCTCTTGAGGTTCCTTACTATTCTTGGAGCCCCCAGATGCTCCCTAATGACAGAAACCAGCGGGGGGACAGTAGTTCACCCCACCACTAGCTCGCATTCAATAGGAGTGGCGGAAAAGGCTGATAACAACTGTCAATAGAACTTTGGCCTACTTCATGACACAACAGGGGCATCTCCCACAACAAAATCTACCTCCACAGTAGAAGAAGAAGCAGCAATTGTCACTTCTTCCACATGCATACCCAAAGCTACCACTAGAACTAAGATCGAGCTCCCTATGCATCAAATCAATGAAAGAATCCAATACATGAAGGACCACGCCTTGATAGGCAAGTTCATGGGTTTCTGGCCCGCAGGAAAAGCGCTCTTAGGGTGGATATCCTCCAAATGGAAACCCAATGTCCATATTGATCTACAGTTATGTGCCAAGGGTTTTGTCAGTGTGATATTCACCTGCATTGAAGACAAAAACAGGATCATGGAGGGAGGGCCATACTTCTTCAACTCGATAGGTCTATACCTACGCAACAGGGTAGAACACTCCAACCTAGACAAGCAAGACCTCACTTGGGATCCAATTTGAATTAGGCTCTACACCCTTCCCCAGGACCACTGGGATGAGCTGACTCTTCGGGATATCGATAATGCCCTTGGAGAATTCATTAAAATGGCAAAGGAGACAAAGATCAACAAACATGTAGCCTATGCAAGAATCTGTCTCTACATGAACATCGCAGAATTTCTTTATGGCGAGGTAATTCTTCTGCATGATGACTTTGAATGGATTCAAACTATATATTGTGAACATGTCCCTTTTAAATGCCGAAAATGTCATCAACAGGGACACCTATTTCAGAGACTGCCCCCTAAATCAAAAGGCTACACAGAACAATGAATCAACCAATCAAGATACTGACAAGTTTATGAAAGTTGCTACAAGGAAAAGGCACAACAGAAGGTCAAACACAAACTAGAACAAAAAATTCCCAACAACAAACAACAGCTTCGAAGCACTAGCTCAGCTGAATGAAAATGAGAACAAACCTCCCAAAGACTCAGGGAGATCTTCGCAAGAGACTCCCCAGACCTTCAATATTCAGCAAACCAAGTTCCAACCGGAAGCCTATATGATCCCCCAAACCCCTTTGCATGCAGGGGACAACTTGGAAATGAAAGGTAAAGGAGAAGCTCTGATCACAATCTCAGAAGCAATGGAGGAAGAACCAGAGAGCATCGACTTTGGGGATTTTGACATCACTGGGCTAGAAGAAGCATGCAACAGAAAATATATTCAATCTATCCCCCCACACCAGATCCAGAATCTGGAGGAAATCCTATCCCAAGCTCAACAGATCCCTTCTCTCAGCATTCAAGGAGGTACGTTCCTGAATACCAAATACATCCTAAAAGAATCTCACAAACAAGGTAGAAAAAAATACTTGGAGAGAACAGTCACCGCTGGCAAAGAGATGGTAGAGTCAAGGAGATTCCCCAATTTAACTAGATTCTACTCTATAATCCCCAACCCCCCTCAATGAATATCATCTCATGGAATATCAAAGGGCTTAATAGCCCCTCAAATCACAATATCATCAAGAAAATAATTAATAAGGAACACCCTGTAGTACTCTACATGCAAGAAACCAAATGCTTCAGCTCTACTTTGGACACAATCTTTAAAATACTATGGAAAGGATGAAATACCCTTGTAGTGGATGCTAATGGGGCTTCAGGGGGCCTGAAAATCATCTGGTTTCCACATGTCATCACCTTAGAGAACTACCATGCCAAAAGAAATTTTATTCAAGCCTCATTTCACATGATTGTAACCACAATCCATGGACTTATCATGAAATTCTACTTCCCCCAACCACTCTAGCAAAAAATTGAGCTTCTAGAAAACATTGCAGATCTCAACAGCCGAAATTTTCACCCACTTTGGCTACTTGGAGAAGACTTCAACATGATAACCAACCTTCAGGGAAAAAAAGGAGGAAGGCCTCACCTAGATATGGATAACACTAAGTTCAAGAACTTCATCCAAGCCAATCACCTCATAGATATCCAAACTTCCAATGCTATCTTCACTTGGAATAACATAATAGGGAGAGCTCATCAGATCACCTCCATACTAGACCGGTTCTTCATCACGGAAGATTTCATACATCTAGGAGGAGATATTGTAGCTACCATCATATCGTCCTCTGGCTCAGATCACTAGCCAATACAACTTCAATGGCTCATACCCTCAGTGCCCACTCCTAAACCCTTTCACTTTGAACATTTTTGGCTCACTCATCTATGGTTCAAAGACCTTGTCTCAGATTGGTGGGCCTCCCTCACACCACCCGGAGTACAAAAATGCATCAGTTCCAGATGAAACTGAAGATGCTCAAAGGAAAACTGAAGGTGTGGAACAAGAAAACATTTGACAATATCTTCAAAAATAAAAGAGAACTGGAAGAGAAAATGAAGCAGATCCAAAAAAAATCATATATGAAGGACATTCGGTAGACTCGGAGAACAAGGAAGAAACTTTAACATCCAAGTTATAAGAGAGAAGAATACAGGAAGAGACCCCATGGAAACAGAAATCCCGGAGATGCTGGCTTAAAGATGGAAAAATAAACACAAAATTTTTTCACCACTCCACCATCCAGCACAGGATGGACAACAAAATCACAGTACTCAAAAATCAGAATGGGGAGCGAATAGAAAAAAAGAGGACATCATTGAGGAGTTGCGCAACCACTTCAACGATATCCTCTAAGAGCCCAATATCCACTGACAAGAGGCCATAGGTAGAATCACTCAACACATACCCAAATTGGTCAATGAATATCATAATAGGATGCTTCTTAAAGCCACCTCATTGGTAGAGGTTGAAAAAGTGGTCTTCCAACTAAAGGAAGGGAAAGCTCCAAGACCAGATGGATTCACCACAAAATTCTTTCACTTCTTCTGGGATACCATCAAAGAGGAGGTCTGGGGCATAGTCAACGAATCACGCACCACCCACTGGATTCTACCGGCTCTCAATGTTACCTTCCTCACTCTCCTCCCAAAGGAAGACAATTTCGCTTCTCCAAGTAAGTACAGACCTATAGCACTCTGCAATGTTATTTACAAAATAATTTCCAAGGTCATAGATAACAGACTGAAAAAATCCTTGCCATGCTGATATCTCTGGAGCAAACGAGGTATGTTGAACACAAGAAAATCCTTGATGGAATAATCCTAACCCACGAGATCATCCACTCTCTCAAAATTTCTAAAAAGCCTGATATGCTCCTCAAAATTGAACTCTCCAATGCCTTTGAAAAATTAGTTGGAACTATATCAAGCAAGTCCTCCTCACCTTTGGTTTCAGCCATACCTGGGTCCAATGGATAATGAACCTGATATCCTCCTCCTTTATATCCATTATGTTCAATGGCATTCCTTCGACAACCTTGAATCCCTCTAGAGGTATAAGAAAAGGGGATCCTCTCTCACCCTTCCTCTTTATTATTATGGCTCAGGGCCTTGGTTGCTTGATAAAAAGCTCTATCCAATCACGTACTCTTAAGGGAATTAATCTTCACAATCTACCTCCCATCTCTCATCAACAATTTTTGGATGATAATATGATAATGGAACACCCCTCGGTCTAGGAAGCTCACTCCCTCAAAACTATGCTTGACTGTTTATCTGAAGCCTCTGGTACAGATGTCAACTCTGAAAAATTCCAAATCTTCTTCTTCAATACTCCCCTCATCACTCAGCACAACATCGCTCGCATTTTGGGCTTCACCATAGCCTCCCTACCTTCCAAATACCTAGGAGCCCCTCTCACAGATTCAGTTATCAATCACACCTCCTGGAGAGAGCTGCTGGATCGATTGGAAACAAAATTGTCTAACTGGACCCACCGTGATCTCAACATAGTTGGACGGATGGTTCCCATGAAATTAGTCCTCCATTCTCTACCCATTTACCTCTTCTCCGTTCTAGCATCTCCAAAATGGGTCCTCCAAGCGATGTGAAACTTGCAAAGAACATTCCTTTGGGGGGGAACTAAAGACAGAAACAAATGGGCTCTATTCAATTGGAAAGAAGTATGTTCCCTGAAAGCATAGGGAAGTCTAGGTATGAGAGATCTTGAGCACCACAATAGCATCATGGGCACTATCATATGGTGGAAATGGGTATCCAATACTCACACACATTGGGAAAATCTATGGGCATCGAAATATGCAGGGCACTGGCCCAAGGAGGATCTAATATGATTCAACATTGATCCAGGAGGATCCCAAATTTGGAAAGATGCTAGTCACCAAAAAAAGTTGATCCAAACCCACATCTTGTGGGAACTACGTAGTGGCACTCAAGCTAGACTCTGGGAGGATTCTCGGGAGCAACTGACCAGTTTAACATCAATATTTCCTAGACCCCTCTAGAGCACAGTCTTGCAGGCACAACATCAAAATTTCTTCCAATACTTTTGGACCAACGAAATAACTCAAGGATATAGAACCTAGCTTTTCACAGATAGATGGTAGGAAAACTGGAACAATGAGAATCATAGAGACATTTGGGAGGAATTAACGACTAAAAGAAGAATCTGAGCCTAGCAAGGACCTGACATTCCAATATGGGGCCATACTCCAAGTGGAAAATAATTCACCAAAAAATCCTCCAATATCTTACAACAGTCGAACCCTGGCCCCACAAATCAGATATGGAAGAAGATATGGTCTGCCAAGCTCTGGCCCAAAGTAGCTAATTTTTTATGGTTGCTTAGCAAACAACACATCCTCACATGGGAGAATCTTCTAAAACGAGGCTTTGTGGGACCCTCAAGATGCTCACTTTGCCAGAACGACTATGAAAATATAGATCACTTGCTGGACCTCTGCCAAATAACCAAGTCCTTGTGGGAGAGGACTGAAATCTTATGCAGATGATACAATAAATACAAGGGAAGCATCATAAATACCATCAGCAAATGGTCAGATAAACTCTACTCCAGTAACCTCCTGAATCGACTATGGAAGCTTCTTCCCGACTTACTTCTCTGGAATGTTTGGAAATAAATAAACAGTGGGATCTTTAAAGGCAAAGCCTCCAATCGAGAGAAAATATAGGCCAGGCTACATAGTAACCTTGCAAAAATGCTGCCCATGACTCATTAGGGTTTGGAAGGCCTCCTGAAAACTATTTCTGAATGCCATATTTGGAACCACTAGAAAATAACCATCAACTCCCCTCTGGACAACCTCCACATGAACGTCAGAAGGACTAGCACACCTAATCAATGGGCTCCCTCTCCAGCCAGATTCTTCAAATGCAATTTTTATGGAGCCTCCAAAGGCAACCCAGGGAATGTTGGCTTTTGGCACATCTTTAGAGACTCCCAATGTAAACCCCTTCTTGCCTTCTATGGAAACTTGGGGTGGGACAACAATGATTCTGCAGAGTTGGAAGGGCTCATCCATGGCATTTCCAGAGCCATTGAGTTCAATTTGTTTTCCATTGGAAATGGAGGGAGACTCACAAATCATCACTCATGTGGCCACCCGTATCCTGCATGGTTTCCTCCCCTCAAAGGTATCCACAAGTTGGACACTCACTAACTGGCTTATGCTCCTGGAATAGTTGCTACAGAATTACACGGCAGTCACATTTCATCATGTGCGTAGAAAAGCAAACACTGTTGCGGACATACTAGCCAATAAAGGCGTGGAAAGCTAAACAATGTTGCACTACCCTAACTTCTCTCAGATTGAGGATGATTCATTGCTCACAAAATGTCAAAGTCTCATCCAAAAGGATCACCCTCCCCCAGATGCGGGTGAAAAGATGCACATGTATGAAACAACTTCTTCCCATGCTCGGGTTGATGAATACCTGCACTGCCAGCTTTTAACTAGTGTGCAACCTCCCCTCTGAAATCATTTACATGAGTTTCATGATGCATCTGATCCACCACCATACCCTGAATCACATGTCATTCCATGAGAACTGTTGCAGCCTGCACCTGCTAGTGTGTCATAATAATGCACATCATCTGCGCTTGTGCTACAGGTCTTTAAAAGGTGATGTCCCTCCTCATCATGCTATCCTCAAGCTTCTCTTGTTTGTTTCCAGAGCTCTCCATTCCCCCTTAGTTATTTTGTTGCTACGTCAGTCTCTTTGATTTTTTCACCAAAGGTGCGCCCTTCCCCCTACACATCACCATTTTAGCACCTGGCTCACAGGCACCTACCCTGTTGCGCACCCCCAAGCTGTGCCCTCCCCCTGATAATCCTTGCTTTCATAGATCCCATCTATTGTGCACTTTTAGTAATAAACCCCCTCACTGCCCCCCCCCCATCTGTGCACCCCCTGCTACAATGTACTCATTTGCATACATCCTTTCCCCGATCCTCTGTTGAGAGTTCCCCTGAAGCACAAGTATTTGTGCTTACCCCAGCCCCAAACCCTTAGCTACTCCTCCCCCCCAATGGCTCCGTGTTTGTGCCAAAGGACCATCAGGGGAGGTCAAAGAGGCACCTTCCCGGGACATTATTAGCGAGGTGAAGACAACCATTTAGAATCCTTTAAGCGCTCCTCTTCTAGTAGCCACGACATGGATGCATCACAGCGCCCTGGGTGTACCTAGGAGGAGGATGGCATAGCTTAGGAGACTCATAGGATCAGAAGGGGACCTAGGAAATCCACCTTAGGGCACCAGTACCATCCTCCTCCTCGTGAGTCTAAGCCTCTTCCGGTACAAGAGACAACAGGGGGAGACACTGATGTATGGATCATGGACTCTAAGGGTGTTTGGATGTGGCTACTGGATATTGAGTACTCGGTTTATCCCATTCTTTGTGCACATGCCTCAAAGTCCCCGCGCCTACCAACTGTTGAGGAGGAAGCCATAGCGCATGAGTACGGATGATGCATTGAGGATGAGGACCCTGTTACTAATGATGGTGCTGGAACACCATGATTGCGAGGCCGCATGAATCTTTTCATTTTTCTATTATTTTAGTGCATATTATAGAACTTTTGTTTTTTCATGTGTCAAGGCACACCTTGTAATTTTGGACTATTTGAAGCTAATACAAGGCTGGTTTCCTCCAAGGAGGCAGTCCCATACGTGCGCTACTCTGAAAGCAATGAAGGTTGGTGTTGGCTAAGCGCAAATTACCAAGTCAACCTTTCGTCTATGTAATGTTTCTCTTTGAATTAATATAGATTAAGCTGACTTACCAAAAAAAAAAAAAACACGTCTGCAACTACGCAACAACTCAGCTTTTAACACATTCTTCAACTTTGGAATGATTAAACTCTATCAAAATTTGTGAATTAATTGTCGAAACGAAGACAAGTATTTGCATAATTCAATATACTTTCAAGAAATATAACTTTTATGGAATTCCATAAATATTTACTAATTGTAATCAATTGTGCAATAAAATGGGTGCAAACAATTTCTAAAGGTCATTATGATTTAGTGAAATAAAAATTTTGTATCTTCCAAAATACACTGTAAAAAAAAATTAAAAATTTTGTGGTGCATTACATTGGTCTATCGTTTGTAATTGGCAGTTTTTAGATTTTTAGTTTATAACTAATATGTTGAGAAACTTCACGCGAGCCAAAACATATTCAAAATATGTAGTTTTTTCATATTGGATCAGTTCAAAAAATTATAGTAATTATGATATGCATCAGTTGGTTTTTTAAATATAACGATACCGAATTAGACTTTGTCTAGATTGTTGTATCACATTTTTTTTCTCAAAAATACAAAGTTTTCGAAGAATACACCGACGCGTTTCAATATGAATTTTTATGAATCCTTTGATTGTTAAAAAACACACACTCAAAGAAATGTCAAGTTGACATATCAAATGTGAATAAACAAATTCCATAAAATAAGTAATAGAAAGCTAGTTGTATTTTTATTGTAAAATGAAATTCTAAATAGAAAATTTTTTTTGGCTTGCAGAAAGTTGAGGAACAAAAAGAAAAATAATAATAATAATAAATTTTTTTTCTAAAAGAAGCAAAAAATGTAACCCAACTTCACATTTTAACTATATGAGTAGCTATTTTATTTATTCGATGTGAGTCATGTTCCAGACATGTGAGGTTTATGATTTCTATAACATCTTTCTATGCTACGACTAGCTCCCTTTTCATTTCTAGATTCTCTGCTTACATGGACTTTTGCTCTTCCAGGTTTCATCAGACTTTATTACTCTAGTTAATTTATACCTTTATTGTTCCAAATTATCATATTTACATGTAGAAAAAGTTATCTAGGATTTAGTCGTTAGGGATTTTGTGAGAGGGAAGTTGTAATACTAGGACAATAGAGTACTAACTGGATTGATAATTATGGACTTTGAAGTGGTGACAGGGATATTTCCATGTGTAAATTTTCTCTATTTATTTTGGATAATATGAGGATTTAACCTTAATATTGATGGTGAACCCTTGTATTTTTTTCATATACTAAGTTCATATCCATTACCACTCCGCCCCTCTCTGTCTTGTACAATGTTTTTATTACAGAATGACACAAAGGTTTTTATTTACTATTGTAAATGTATCAGAAATATGATTTCATTTCCTACACTACATGATCTTAATATATGGTTAGTTATTATGACATGCACATCTATTTCTGAGTTTTATCGATGTGTTATTTTTTACTTACACACATAATTATGTTTTACAATAATTATAAGGTTATTGTAGAAGTTTTTTTTATATATTTTTTTCCATTGCATTTATAAATATTGACTGGTATCTAGTAGAGAGGTAAGATCTGGTCACTTGGGACCTACCCACTACCCATAGGATACTTGCGTAGCAACCCTTGTGGGAATTTGGACAACTCCTTAATAGGCTTTGGTATGTAGGTTGGACTTTAACTAGTTTTTGAATTTTGGTTTTTCCTATTTTATGTTATTACTAAAGGCTTTTATTTATAAAACCCTTGGTTCCCTTCTCTGTATTAATTGATACTACTACACATTTCCTCCTTAGATTCTAAAACATATGGTTGTTTTTCCCTACCTAAAGGCAAAGTGTATCCTTTCACTCATAAGTAAGAAAATAAAATACAAATTTTACTATTTGTACAAGAAAACCATTCTTAACAGAGTCGTATTACATAGATTCATAAAAATAGTCTCGTTTTCCAATATTAAGAAAGATAATTTTGTTTTTCATCTAGGAAAATACCACTCCTCCCTACCAGTGAGAATGGTGATTACGTCCAATTCTCCCCTCGAGATTCTCAACTTTCGGAACAAGCACTTCAACACTGACCTATTAAGGGCAGTTCACAGTAATCAACATCTAGTCCATCCTATAACTTACAGACTCCAGTCTGTTTTTGGATTTTTAAACTGCCTCAAGTCCAACTCACGAAATTCTCCTCGACAAAATCCTCCCACACCTTCACAACATCTTATTTAGGTTCCTTCTTCTCTCTAAACGTGTCTTTATATTTTCCTTCCTTCCTCTTGTCAGCCCCCTTGTTTTCTCACTGAGATGTTTTTTTCTCTAGGGAATGACAAAAGATAATTGTCTCTAACTATATGGAAGTTGAAAATTCGTTTAGGGTCTTTTCCATGACTTTCCAAGACTCGTCGCAATTTTTCTATTAAAAAAAAAAAAACTTTTAAACATTTATAGCTTCATTGGGATTTCCTCTAAGCCTTTAGTTACCATAGTTTCATACGATGAAAGTAAATGATAGTAAATAATTAGTATTTAAATTAAATGGGGTGTTACAAATTTATTCTTTAAATACCACTTTAAAAAAAAATTAATGGATATTTGCACAGTGAAGATATTAGTGTTTGAAATTAGATAGCCTCTAACATATATAAATAAGATTTGAGATTATTTCAAGATAATTATTTCTTATATTGCATAAAATAAGTTGAAAAAACATCTTTCAAAATTTTCTCAATTTATAATTTTTATGAATTTTTACTTTTAACATCAATAAGAATATAAACTTTTCAATGGATGGAGAGACTCATTTTATAGCTCGGTAGGAGGGAGATGTGTAATTTCGTTAATGCTCAACTAGGATTTGACATGTGCCCATTTAAAATATATATATATATATATATATATATATATATATATATATATATATATATATATATATATATATATATATATATATTCTTTAAATAAAAAAATTGTAAACATCAATAATCTCACTATTTTATGCGATGCAGCTTAAACAATGAAAAATTACAAATGGTTAATATATATATATATATATATAGACGAAATATTTCGAGGTGAAAATATTTTATAAGTTTTTCACTATAAAAAAATGTTTACACAAGGGATTTGATCTTTGTGTGTGCTTACTATATCCTTGGTTAAAATGGATCTACACTTGTTTTTACAAAATCTTATTTCATTTTTACAAAATATTTTTATTTATAAAATTTTAAATTTAAATTCAAGTATGAAATATATATGTCTGTGTGTGTGTGGAAATTATTTGGAAATGCATATGGAAACAATTCCTCACTTCAAACAAAAACCCAAATTTGAAAATGGTGTGTATTTTGGAGATTAAAGTTACTTGGGATGGACTTAGTTTATTCTATTGGGTGTGCCTATGAAAATGAGAACATTTTCAATTAGAAATAGATGTAGAAGTTGTCAAACAAAATGGGAAGACTTGTAGTAAAGAGGAAACAAAAATACCTTGCTAGCCTTGAATAGTCCATAAGTAGTAGGAAATGGTACTTTTCGGAAGTACTTGGAGAATAATGTTGAGAATCCGACACCATATATGTTTTGTAGTGATGTATTTTCTGGTTCCATCGCATTAAGTAAATTATTCTATCAAATTTTCAAACCATCTATGTTCTTACATGTCAAACATTAAAGACCCGATTATTGTTCTAACAAATATATGGGGTAAAATTGATGAAGGGTTTACAAGAATGAGCTTACCTGTTACCAAAGAGAGCTTGCGTAAGTTAAGAACCAACAACATTATCACCTCCAGGAGTTGCAAAATGGATTCCAGTGACATGGTGATTGCAAGAATGAATTGCCACACCACTGGGAGGAGCAGGAAAGTTTCCTTTAACCTACCTCATCCATTTCTTTCCATTGATCTAGCCCTAATTGCATAGCGTTGTTGATTTGGTATCACCAAATCCAAGGTAAGTGGTGACTAGATGTAGGTTTCAAAAAAATTATTTATGCATTCAATCATATATATAAAAATTTGGTGTTCAATAGTAATCAAAAGGATTAAGGTTCGAAATTATGGTTTAGACCCATAGTACCGTCGCTAGGAATATAAAACCATTTTGGTAGTTCAACATTGAAACATTAAAAAAATAAGACTCGTTACTTATAAATATCACGAAGTTTGGAAAAATTCATTTAGATAGTAATGATAAAATTCAACCCAAGCATGAACTGGTTACATTTTAGACTACCTCTACCAAGGATTAACTTACTCATAATAATCCATATAATTCCTAAGTTATCAAACTGGTAGTTAGGAAGTGATAATCATAATGGCATAAGGTTAGGATTTAAACAAAGTTGAAATATCAATATTGTAGTTAAAAGTAATAAAGCATGAGATCATACCATTTAAGTTATTATACTTGTTACTTGGTAAAAATAATTTTTATTTATTTATTTAGGTGTGTAGTGTATGTGACAAGTGGTCACAAAGAGCCATGGTTGAAAAATTGTGGCATGTTTAGGAAATTGTGAAAAAAAAATTGTTAATGATACACATATTAGAAGTAGCATGATGATAGGAACTAGAATCACTCAACCTGGGAGGCCGTTGGTGGGATCAAGACCTATACCTTTTACAGGATCCAGCCCGAAAATGTGGGTTTAGTTGGGAGAGGAAACCCATAGTATGAATGCAATGTTGTTGGAAAGGGTTCAACAATTATGAGTTGAGATAACGAGTTTAAGAGATGATAATGAGAGGTTGAAGGTAGAACAAGAGAGAATTATGAAAGTCTCTCAGACCGACCAATCAAATAAATCTGAATCCCAGTCCTGACGACAGACACAAATATGAAATGCATCGACAAAGAGAGGACAAAAAAAAATTTTAGGGAGGCAAAATTGATAATAAGGAAGAGTCTGAAAAATGATTCTGGTAGAAAGGGGACCAAGAGGAAAAAGGTTTAATTGCTAGAGAGTTCAAGAAAATCAAACCCGATGTTTGATGGAGAAGTGGAGGAAGTTGTTGAAGCTTGGTTAATTAATGTGAACAAATACTTCGATATTTATGAATATGATTACAATATAAAGTCCAGGTTGGAAATTTATCAACTGCAAGGTAAAGCCATCTTATGGTGGGAAGAATTTAAAACTATTCAAGGAATTGACAAACAAGAAGTGACTTGGGACAATTTTGAGAAGCATTTCAACGACAAATATTTAACAAAACGATTTTATGATGAAAAGGAAAAAGAATTCCATGATTTGAAGTTAGGAAAGCAGTCCATGGATGAATTTTTAACTAACTTTACCTCCCTACTACGACATGTTGTAATATTCCAAATTAGCGATAGCTAATTGGAATATTAGATTTTGTTTACTTTGCCTTCTATAGTTTGTAAATAAATAAAAAGTGAGTGAAGAGGGTCTAACTCACTTAAGTGAAATAAGACATCCACCTGGTAGCACAACGTTGTGACTTAAGTGGGATTCAAGGGGGGCCTAACACCATAGAGGAGGGGGGCCTACGTACACTCTAGAAGCTTCCACAAGCTTCTGCGTATATGAGGATGAGTACGTGGAGGAGAGAGAGGCTACGTTGGGTTTTGGAAGGAAACCAACATTATAAAATATGGAGGAGCCTCCTCATTTCATTCATTCTTGAGTTGATGATTTTTGAGTGAGACATTTGTCTTCTCGAGCACGCTGGCTGTTTAGCCTATCTGCAGCACTGTTTAGTGCATTGAGTGTCTCCAGTTGGAGATCTTTCCCTTAGCCTCGGGGGACTTCAAGTGCCTGCTTGGGCAAGGTTGGTTTTTCAACATTTTGTGAGTCATTTTATTGTTTGGGTTTGTTGCGGAGCTGGAGCTTATAGAGGCTGCGCAGTCACTGGGAGAGAGGATGCAGTCCATTGTGGAGGAGCTTCGGATTGGGTTTTCTGCGGGTGATTTAGTCGGGATTTTGAGCAGAGGGTCAACCTTTGCCCATAGCAGGCTTTTGGCGGAGTTTGAGGCAGTGTTTCAGCTATTTCCATCTAGCCTCTACGTAGAGCCTTGGAGGCCAGCATAATTCACTAGGGTGGCATTTTCTGGTGATTTTCGAGGTTGGCCATTTTCGTTATGGTTTCTAGATTTTGTTCGGGTTGTTGAGGAGAGGAGGTTTGCCGATTTTCAGCTTATTCCGGCAAGGGGATCAGCCCCTAGTTTTCAGTCCATTCCAGCAATAGCAGCTACACGGTAGTTTTCTAGCAGCTGGGACACAGTTCATAGAGCAGCCATTTCCAGTATTCTCTGAGAGTGTTTTCTAACTTGCCTTGAGCAATATTAGGTGCCATCACTCTGATCGCCTATTTTACTTCATTATATTTCTTAGATTAATAAAATGGCTTAGCATTTCCTCTCTATGTTTTCTAGATGAGTTGTCGTATTTGTCGTATTCTCTTTCTATGATATTATATGTCTGCTACACTATTATTTTTTTGAGCATTCTAGTTCTATACCACTTGGTGTGCTTCTCTTTCACTCTTAGACAGAGCCTGGAAAGGGCCAAGTAGCCTCCGGATCTTGTCCTCTTTTCAGAGGCAAAATATCCGGTAAATGCCTTCCCAGTCTATCTCTGGTTGGAGTTTGTCGTGTTTTAGAGATATCCCCGAAACGGGATATTACAGTGGTATCAGAGCATAGTTCTAGCTCAGCCTGTGGTCTATGACATCGGGAAAGAGACCATATAGAGGCAGGAAGTATAGATACCGTGAGCGTAGGTTGGAGACCACCTATGAAGAGGAAGACTATGCCCGGGTGGAGGACACAGATCAGGAGAGAGAACCTGTGACAGACATAGAGAAAGAGGAGCTTGTAGTATATTTAAGGTTGAAAGAGCTGATGGAAGATGACACAGAGGCCAAACAGTTTGGAGAGGCACTCCTCAAGTCAGTGCAGGATTTAGCTAGATAGATTGAGGTGATGGGATAGAGGTTCACAGCTGTGGAGGCTAGGAAGCGTGAGACTCCAAGGGTTTTCTAGGTCGGAGAGGGATCAGGTACATCCCACCATTTGCCAGAGCAGGGTGCTGCTCAGTGTGATACTCCTCAGCCGATGGCTTCACGTGCACCTACCCGCTCTACCATGCCCCTTTCTTGGGAGAAGATACAGGGGCAGGAGCCCAGCAGGAGGCAGAGCCTAGACACTTAGATGAGTATTTTGCAGAGTATCAGTCCTACGGGCAGGAGTTCAGGGATGCTCTCACATTCAGAGATTTTGTGTAGCTCCAGCGGGACAGTAGACCCCACGACCATCATAGAGGGCACCGGCATTATCATGATGGAGATTCCCACCATGCCTCTAGTAGATTCCATTTGCCTATGTTTGATGGATCATCAAACAGTTTGGAAAAGTCTTAGGTGGAGAAGCTTGATATCTATCTCCAGCTTAACCAGATTTCGAAGACGGAGGCCATCAAGGTGGCGACATTACATTTGGATGGTGAGGCCCAGGACTGGTGGTTCCATGGGATGGTTACACTCGGACACTCTACAATGACGACATATGTCGAGTTTACCAGGAGGTTGATGGAGCGTTTTGACCGGAGGGATCCAGAACATCATTTTGTTGAGTTGACGAAGCTCAAGCAGATAGGGAGCCCAGAGACATACATCGTGAGGGTCTCAGTGATGGTGCCATATCTATCCGTGACACGGATGATCTATATGTTTGTGGAGGGATTGGTAGAGCCACTTCGAGTTCTAGTCAGATCTACCAGACCAGCTACACTCCAAGATGTTATCAGCAGGACCAGGGACTTACAGGATGCATTTCCCAGGACGCGGACACCTTACCCCCAGAGACATGGCTTCTAGCCCAAGGGGAAGAATGTGAGGGTTCCTCCTCCAAAGGGGAATCCAGGACGGGCACAGATAGATGATGATGTTAGGAGGGAGTTGAGGAAGAAGCGGCTGTGCTTCACGCGTCAGGAGCCATGGGCACCAGCGCATAGGTGTGCTGCTGGCAAAGCACACTTCATTGAGGTCTTCTCCGATGATAGCAGGGAAGAGGATGAGGAGGATGATGAGGAGGAGGCAGGAGATAGTTAGACGGCCTAGGATCAGTTGCCGCCTCCACCTCCAGGGATAGGAGGTGCAGCTTTTTCACCCACAGGAGGGGCCCTTGCAGCTTTGCGAGTTCCTAAGTATTTGACGCTGCGTATATGAGGGACAGTACGTGGCCAGCGAGTATCAGTCTTGGTTGACATTGGGGCAACCCATAACTTCATTGATGCGCAGATGGTCAAGCAAAGGGGTATACCGACCGAGAGTTTTGACGATTTTTCAGTCTTGGTCCCAAGAGCCCAGATGATGCAGTGTGCCCGGTATGTTCTAGAGTTAGTAGTGACGATGGCTAATTACACCATGACTGATCACTTTTTCATGGTCAAAATACCAGATACCAATGTGGTACTGGGTGTTCAGTGGCTGATTACTCTGGGGAAGGTCACCACGGATTGGGAGGCCTTAGATATGGAGTGGGATGACAAGAAGACCGGAAAGCATGAGAAGATCAGCGGGATGCATACTTACCCACCTCAGACAGTTTCGGCACACCGGATGGAGGCAGACTTCCGGAAGGGAGACATAGAGTGGGCGGTTGAGCTGCGGGCATCAGAGGCAGAGACCACTGGTCGAGCAGTTCATCTAGATATACAGGCCATCATTGACAAGCATGAGGTAGTGTTTGGGGATATACCACCAGGTCGACCACCAGATAGAGGTTTTGAGCATACCATCGAGCTTGAGCAGGGTATTCAGGTGCTGATCACCGCACCCTATAGGCATCCCAAAGCCTATCGGGATGAGATTGAGTGGGCCATCCAGGATTTGTTGGCTCTTGGACACATCAGAACGAGCACGAGTCTGTTTGCTTCTTCTGTAGTGCTGGTGAAGAAGAAGGACAACACCTTGAGGATGTGCATTGACTACAGGGGCCTGAACAAGAAGACTCTGAAGAACAAGTACCCTATACCCAGGATTGATGAGCTAATGGATGAGCTGAGAGGAGCTAAGTTCTTCTCGAAGATTGATTTTAGATCAGGGTACCATCAGATTCACGTGAGGGAACAAGACATTCCCAAGACCACCTTCAGGTGTCATTATGGGCACTTTGAGTTTTTGGTTATGCCTTTTGGGCTGACCAATGCACCAGCCACCTTTCAGTCTTGCATGAACCATATCTTCCGCAGTCATCTAAGGAAGTTTGTACTGGTTTTCTTTGATGACATACTCATATATAGCAGGACTTGGGAGGAGCATCTCCAGCATATAGAGGCAGTGCTATGCATCTTGGAAGAGCAAAATTTCTATGCTAAGCTCTCCAAGTGTGATTTTGGGATGACAGAGATGCTATATTTGGGTCATATTATTGGAGTGGACGGAGTGAGAGTCCATGAGGAGAAGATTAGAGCCATCAGAGAATGGCCGGAGCCAAAGAACGTGACGGAACTTTGAGGGTTCATTGGGATATGTACCTATTATAGGAAGTTCGTCAGAGGTTTCTCAAAGCTTGCTGCACCCCTTACAGATTTGACGAAAAAGGGGGCATTCAGTTGGTCAGATACAATGCAGCGAGCCTTTGATAGGCTCAAGGAGGTGATGAGTAGCTGCCCAGTGCTTGCATTGCCATATTTTACGCAGCCATTTTTCTTGGAGTGTGATGCGTCAGGAGAGGGGATCGACGCAGTATTGATGTAGGGGGGACACCATATAGCATTTGAGAGCCAAAAACTCCTTCCGCACGAGAGGTTGTATCCCATATACGACAAGGAGATGTTGGCCATCATGCATTCCTTGGCCAAATTTCGGCAGTATCTGGTAGGGAATAGATTCAGGGTGAGAACTGAACACAACAACCTCAGGTTCTTTTTGGAGCAGAAATAGCTACAGGGGAGGCAGCAAAAGTGGATCAGTAAGATCCAAGCATATGACTTTGACATTAAGTATTTCAAGGGTAAGAATAACATGGTAGCAGATGCCCTTTCACGCAGACCAGCCACGTTATCTCTTATGAGCCTGGATACAGATTGGAGGGCACGACTTTTAGTTGAGTACTCCAAGGACAGATTTGCATGTGAGGTGCTGGATGGACAGGTGGCGGATGACAAGTACATGGTGGTTAATGAGATCATATATTACAGGGACAGGATCTTCTTGACTGAGGGATCTCATCTTAAGAAGAAGATACTCCAGGCATCACATGATTCTCCATTGGCAGGCCATCAGGGGTTTACCAAAACCTACAGGGCCATTAGAGAGAGGTTCTCATGGAAGGGCCTCAAGGAGGACGTACTCTAGCACGTCAAGGAGTGTGATGTTTGTCAGAGGAATAAGGGGGAGATGAGCCATCCCACAGGAATGTTGCAGCCTCTTCCCATTCCGGAGGGGAAATGGGAGAGCATTTCGATGGACTTCATCACAGGATTGCCCATGGTGTAGGGCAAGGATTGTATCTTTGTCATCGTTGATCGACTGACAAAGTATGCGCACTTTTTCACCATATCCGCACATTACACAGCAGTATAGGTGGCCGAGCTATTCTTCAGAGAGGTTTTCAGGTTGCATGGTCTTCCTAAGACCATCATCAATGACAAGGACAGCCATTTCATGGGTGGATTTTGGCAGGAGCTTTTCCGACTAGTGGGGACAGAGTTGACCCGGAGTACCAGTTACCACCCATAGACGGATGGACAGACGGAGATAGTTAACAAGTGGCTGGAGGGCTACTTGTGTAACTATGTCAGTGGGCAGCAACGAGCATGGTTGAGATGGTTGCATTTGGGGGAGTACTGCTACAACTCGACACATCACATGTATATTGGTATGTCACCATTTTATGCTTTGTATGGGTGCCATCCTTTATATTTCATTGATGTGATGTTCAGTGCCAGCAAGGCTCCTAGAGCCAAGATTTGGATCCAAGAGAGTCAGGACATCCCTTGAGCTCTTAAGGACAATATGGCTATAGCACAAAACCAGCAGGAGCTGTATGCCGACAGAGGTCGGGTGGAGAGACAGTTTGAGGTAGGGGACTTGGTCTACCTACGGTTACAGCCATACCGACAGTCATCACTGAAGCAGAAGGGAGCTGAGAAGCTCAAGCCTCGCTTTTACAAGCCATACAGGGTGATACGCAGGATTGGGCAGGTTGCATATGAGTTGGAGCTGCCCCAAGGCAACAAGATCCACAACATTTTCCATGTATCATGCCTGAAGAAGGCGCTGGGACAGCAGGTGATAGTGACATAGGAGCTACCACCTACAGATGATGAGGGGCACTTGGTGTTGCAGCCGAAGGCCATTATTGATACCAGGGAGAGGCGGTTACGGAGCAGGACGGTCCGGGAATTCTTGGTGAGGTGGAAGAATTTGCCAGATGAGGATGCCACTTGGGAGAGTGAGAATATTTTGCAGCATCCATCACTTCAGTTGCTTGAGGACAAGAAACATTTTGTGGGGGGAGACTATAATATTCCTAATTAGCAACAGCTAATTGGAATATTCGATTTTGTTTACTTTGTCGTCTATAGTTTGTAAATAAATAAAAAGTGATTGAAGAGGGTCTAACTCACTTAAGTGAAATAAGACATCCACCTAGTAGCACAACGTTGTGACTTAAGTGGGAGTCAAGGGGGGCCTAACACCACGTAGAGGAGGGGGGCCTACGTACACTCTAGAAGCTTCCACAAGCTTTTGCACAGATGAGGATGAGTATGTGGAGGAGAGAGAGGCTACGTTGGGTTTTGGAGGGAAACCAACATTATAAAAGATGGAGGAGCCTCCTCATTTCATTCATTCTTGCGTTGATGATTTTTTAGTGAGACATTTGTCTTCTTGAGCACGCTGGCTGTTTAACCTGTCTGTAGCACTGTTTAGTGCATTGAGTGTGTCCGGTCAAAGATCTCGCCCTTAGCCCCAAGGGACTTCGAGTGCCTGCTCGGGCAAGGTTGGTTTTTCAGCATTTTGTGAGTCGTTTTATTGTTTGGGTTTGTTGCAGAGCTGGAGCTTATAGTGACTGCGCAGTCACTGGGAGAGAGGATGCAATCCATTATGGAGGAGCTTCGGATTGGGGTTTCTGCGGGTGATTTAGTCTGGATTTTGAGCAAAGGGTCAGCCTTTGCCCATAGGAGGCTTTTGGCAAAGTTTGAGGCAGTGTTTCAGCTATTTCCATCTAGCCTCTGCGCAGAGCCTTGGAGGCCAGCTTAATTCACTGGGGAGGCATTTCCTGGTGATTTTTGGGGTTGGCCATTTTCGGTATGGTTTATGGATTTTGTCCAGGTTGTTGAGGAGAGGAGGTTTGTCGATTTTCAGCTTATTCCGGCAAGGGGATCAGCCCCTAGTCTTCAATCCATTCCAGCAGTAGCAGCTACATGAGAGTTTTCCAGCAGCTGGGACACAGTTCATAGAGCAGCCATTTTTGGTATTCTCTAAGAGTGTTTTCTGACTTGCCTTGAGCAATATTAGGTTCCATCACTCTGATCACCTATTGTACTTCATTATATTTCTCAGATTAATAAAATGGCTTAGCATTTCCTCTCTATGTTTTCTGGATGAGTTGCCGTATTTTCCGTATTCTCTTTCTATGATATTATATGTCTGCTGCACTATTACTGTTTTGAGCGTTCTAGTTCTATACCACTTGGTTTTTTTCTCTTTCACTCTTAGACAGAGTCTGGAAAGGGCTAGGTAGCCTCTGGATCTCGTCCTCTTTTCAGAGGCGAAATATCCAGTAAATGCCCTCCCATTCTATCTCTGGTTGGAGTTTGTCGTGTTTTAGAGATATCCCTGAAACGGGATATTACACATGTTCGCTATATTTGGGAGGAGAAAGCTAAGGTGCAATGCTTTTTTAGTAGCTTGCCATATTTGATAAGGAAAGGTTAGAATTTGACAATATAAAGTCGATGGATGTAGTTATTCGAAAAGGTTGAATTTTCTATCAACAAATGAAGCAAAAATGGGATGGTGTAAGAAGTTGGCCAAACAAAAAGAGGTAGAAACATTTATAGAATACTAATGATGCAAAAACTTCTAGTGCTAAGAGTACTTATCGGAAACGATAGAATGGACCTTAAGAGAAAAATGAGAAAAAATACAGACTGCAAGGTGAAAACAAACAAGTTGAGGGGTCGAGTAAACTAGAGCCTAACTAGTCGCAAAAACATCCTTTGAAGTACTATGTTTGTGGGGAGCCCCATTATTAAAAACATTATCCTCATCATACTAGAACATAATGTTTTTCTCATATTCAAGAAGCCTCTACAGTTGGGGAGACAGAAAGAAACATACCAAGGATTAATGCTTCTTTGGAATATAACCACATTGAATATAAACTCGTGATGGTATAATTTGAAGGTAAAATATCTAATCATTATGTTTCTATTTTAATAGACCCATGTGCAATCTTTAGTTATATCAGTATGAAATTAGTTGATTTGTTTCGTTGGAAATTTTCCAAATTTAAAAACCCCTAGTTAATACAATTGGCTACTGGGGCTAAAAGAAGAGTGTCTGCTATGGTGGAAAATTTCCTTGTTGAAATAATAGGACAACAAATTAAGGTTCATCTAAATATTTTTTCATTGGGATATTATGATGTGTTAATCGTAATGGATTGGATAGAAAGGCATTGGTCTTTGGTGAAGTGTAAAGAAAAAATCATTATATTCCTCACTGAGGAAAGTGTTAGACAATAAATTTAGGGGATTAAAAGGGCCATTAAATTACAACCTATCACAACTAACCAATTGATAAAGTGCATCAAAAGGTTTTTCAGATATATGTTGTGCAAGTGGGATATACCAATTCTAAGGACAAGATATCTTCCTTGGAAAACATACCAATTATTCAAAAATTCATGGATGTGTTCTCAAAAGAGATTCCAGAGCGACCTCCTAAAAGAGATATTGAATTAACTATAGAAATAATCTTTGGAGCAACCCCAATCTCAAAATTTTCTTACCGCATGAGCATACCTAAACTAAAAAACTTAAAATGTAGTTGCAAGAGTTACTTGAAAAAGGTTACATTTTCCCATGTTGTCACCCTAGGGAGCCTTAGCGTTGTTCGTGAGAATGAAGGATGAAACTTTATGACTATGTATTGATTAGAGGAAACTAAATAAATTAAATATAAAAAATAAGTACTTGTTACTGATAATTGACAATTTATTGTATCAAGTTAAAGGTGCTACCATATTTTCTAAAATTTATTTGCGGTTAGGTTATCACCAGATAAGGATAAAGGAAGAGGGTGTTTGTAAGACAACATTCAAAGCCCACTATGATCATTAAAAAAAATTTCATTTGTCCATTTGGGCTTACTAATTCCCCAACAATGTTCATGAGTTTGACGAATGGTATTTTTCATCCCTACTTAGAAAAAATCGTTCTGATTTTTATTTGATGATATTCTGATTTACTCGAGGGATTTAGAAAAAAAAAAGGAATATTTAAGGATAATGATGCAAACATTATGAGAAAACCAACTTTATGCTAATTATAATAAATGTGACTTTTACAAAGATTAAATCCAATACTTGGGACACATCATTTCATTGGAGGGAACAGTTTTAGATCTTGAGAGAATTAAAACCTCATGGAATGGTCTGTCCCCAAAAATGTACCATATATTCAATATTTTAAAGGTTTATCATGGTATTATTGCCATTTTATAGAAGGGTTTTCTAGGATTCCTCGCCCTATAACATTTTTTTGTAAAAAGGGAAGAGCCTTCAAATGGACAACAACGTGCCAATACAATTTTGAACAATTGAAACATTTACTGACTATGGCCCCAATGATAAAATTTGTAGATCCATAAATATAATTTACTATTTGCACAGACACATGCCAAGAATTTTTTGGAGGAGTTCTGATGAAGGAAGGAAAATTAATAGCTTATGAATCATGTAAGTTGAAATATTATGAGAAACGATATTTTGCTTACAAATTGGAGTTCACTATTGTATTTCACACTCTACAGATATGGAGACATTATTTATTAGGAAAAAGGTTCCTTTTAATGACTTATTGTAGTAGTCTAACCAATTTATTTAAGAAACCTAATTTAAATTCACGCCAATCCAGGAGGACTCTTTTTCTAAGCGAATTTGACTTTGACATAAAGCATCTTAAAGGAAAAGAGATCGTGTGGATGATGTGTTAAGTAGGAAATTACACTAGGTGTATGAAATCTCCTATAGTCAAGTGGAATTTGACTTTTTGGAACAGATCAAAGAATCTGCTCTAAAGGATCTAGAATACAATTTTTTATGGCAGCAAACTAAACTAGCACAAAATTCTTGAAAGCAATCTCAATATGGTATAAATAATGACAATTTTTTGACCTTTAGAGGAAGAAGATATGTCCTAGCCAGCTAATGATCAAGAAATTTATATTGTATGAAATTCACCAGAGCCCTTATTTGTCCCCTCCTGGTTATCAGAAAATATTTTACGCAATAAAAAAGGACTAATTTTGGCCTAGTATGAGGAAGGACATTATTGTCATATATTTAGCCAAATTCTTGGAGTGTCACCAAGTCAATGCTAGGCACCACCATCCTGTTGTTTTGTTCACCCATTACCTATTCCTAAATGAAAATGGGATATAATTACATTATATTTTATTATAGGCTTACCTAGATCTAAGAAGAAAAATGAGTCCATTATGGTAGTGGTGGATAAATTGAATAAAACAACCCATTTCATCCCTATCAAATCCACATACCAAACTGTTCAAATTGCATATATATTTATTAAATAAATATTTTGTTTACATGGTATGCCAAGGGTAATAATTTTTGATAGGGATGTGAAGTTCACTTCTACATTTTGGAAGGCCCTTTTTACTCGTTTGGGTACTCAGATCCAATTGAGTACTACATATCACCCGCAAATAGACGGGAAGACTAAATAGGTGAATCATGTACTTGATGATATGTTAAGAATGCATGTAATGAATTATCCAATCAAATGGGAGTAGTAAATTCACTTAGTTGAGTTCACATATAATAATAGATACTATGAATCATTAAAAATGATTCCTTTTGAGGTAGAGTATGGAAAATGGTGTAGAACACCTAGTAATTGAAGTATTCCCGAGGATAAATTAATACTAGGACTTGACATGCTAGTGGAAATGGAATACACAGTGAAAAAGGATTGGAAAATTTTTAAAGTTTCTTAAGATATATAGAAGGCTTATGTGGACAAGAAGAGGACTCACAAATAATTACACATAGGTGACCATGTATATGTGCAAGTTAAACCCAAGAAAAATACTTTAAGGTGGGGCGGTTGTGAAAAATTAGCACCCCAGTATTGTGGATCCTTCCAAATTTTAAAAAGAGTGAAACCTGTAGCATACCAACTTGCACTACCAAGTCATATATGAATCCAAAATGTGTTTCATGTTTCATTATTAAAGAAACATATATATGATCCCAGACATATCATAAATTGGCAAGATGTACAGGTAAAATGTAATGTGAAAATTTTTATCAATATATATATATGTGTGAAAAATTTTATCCAAGGGAAAGAATGAACACTAGGGACGATGTTTTGCACAAGGGTGGGGGGGGATTGTAACACCCCCAATTACTATAAATACTTATTATTTACTATCATTTACTTTTACCGTATGAGACTCTGATAACTGAAGGCTTAGAGGGAAGCATATTGAAACTCTAAATGTTTAAAAGGTTTGTATTTTTTAATTATTTTGTTTAATATAAAAATTGTGACGAGTATTGGAAACTCATGAAAATTACCCTAAACAAATTTTCAACTTCCAAAAAGGTAGGGACATTTATCTTCTCTCATTCCCTATAGATATAAACATCTCACTGGGAAACAAGGGGGTTTGAAAGAGGAAGAAAGGAAAAGCTAAAGACACCTTGAGAGAGATGAAGGAACCTGAATAGGGTGCTAGGAAGGTGTGGCAGGAAGCTACTGAGTATTATTTCTTGAGATCAACTTGAGCCATTGGAAAACTCCAAAAACATAAATGAGTCTTTAATTTCTAGGGTAGACTAGGTCTTGATGCCTTTTAATCCACCTTAATAGGTCATTGTTGAAGTGACTATTCTATAATTTGAGAAGCTCGGGGGAAGAATTGGATGTAATCATCATCATCGTTGGTAGGGAGGAGTGTTATTTTCCTACTTGAGTTTCCCTGAGGGTCTTTATTAGATTGCATAAAAGTTCATCAAATCTTCTTCATAATTTATGAGATTTTTTTTTATTGTGAAAAGAAAAATATTTTCTTACAATTCTTTTTTTTTTATTTACTTTGGTTGAAGAACATAATTATCTTTCTTAATCTTGGAAAATTAGATTTATTTTATGACTATGTGTTATATGAATATGTTGAGAAGGGTTTTCTTGTACAGAACAATAAAATTTGTATATTATTGTTTGACTTATGATTGAAAGGATACCCTTGGATTTTAGGTAGGAAACAATAGCCATAGGCTTCAAAATCTGAAGAGGAACTGTGTAATAGTAAGAACTAATATAGAGAAGGGAACCAAGGGTTTCAGAAAGAAAATCCTTCAGTGATAACATAAAACATGGAAAATTGGAATTCAAAAACTAGTTAAAAGCCAACAATTGTCTCTGTCTGTTTTTATCTCTAGGGAATGATAAAAGATAATTGTCTCTAACTATATGGAAGTTGAAAATTCATTTAGGGTCTTTTTCGTGACTTTCCAAGACTCATCACAATTTTTCTATTAAAAAAAATACTTTTAAACATTTATAGATTCACTAGGATTTCCTATAAGCCTTTAGTTACAAATTTATTCTTTATATACCACTTTAAAAAAAATCAATGGAAATTTGCACAATGAAGATATTAGTGTTTGAAATTAGATAGCCTGTGACATATATAAATCAGCTTGAGATTATTTCAACAAAATTATTTTTAATATTACATAAAATAAGTTTAAAAACCATCTTTCAAAATTTTGTCATATCTTTCAAAAAAAATTCAATTTATCATTTTTATGAATTTTTACTTTTAACATCAATAACAATTTAAACTTTTCACTGAGTGGAGAGACTCATTTTATAGCTCAGTAGGAGGGAGATGTGCAATTTCGTCAATTCTCAACTAGGAGTTGACATGTGTCTGTTTTAAAATTTTTACATATATATATATATATATATATATATATATATATATATATATATATATATATATATATATATATATATATATATTCTTTAAATAAAAATTGTAAACATCGATAATCTCACTATTTTATGCGATGCAACTTATATATATATATTTCAAGTTTCTAGAGGGATGAAATATGTCAAGGTGCAAACATTTTATAAGTTTTTCACTATAAAAATATGTTTACACCTCAAGAGATTTGATCTTTCTATGTGCTTACTAGATCCATGGTTAAAATGGATCTACACTAGATTTTACAAAATCTTATTTCATTTTTACAAATCATTTAAATTCAAGTATGAAATATATATGTGCATGTGTGTGTGTCTGTGTGCACGTGTGTGTGTGTGTGTGGAAATTATTTGGAAATACATATGGAAACAATTCCTCAATTCAAACCAAAACCCAAATTTGAAAATGGTGTGTATTTTGGAGATGAAAGCTACTTGGGATGAACTCAGTTTATTCTATCGGGCGTGCCTATGAAAATGAGAACATTTTCAATTAGAAATAGATGTAACAGTTGTCAAAAAAAATAGGAAGACTTGTAGTAAAGAGGAAACAAAAATACCTTGCTAGCCTTGAATAGGCCATAAGTAGTAGGAAATGGTACTTTTCGGAAGTACTTGGAAAAGAACGTTGAGAATCTGACACCATATATGTTTTGTAGTGATCTATTTTTTGGATCCATCGCATTAAGTAAATTATTCTATAAAAGTTGCAAACCATCTATGTTCTTACATGTCGAACATTAAAGACCCGATTATTGTTCTAACAAATATGTAGGGTAAAATCGGTGACGGGTTTCAAGCATGAGCTTACCTGTTACCAGAGAGATCTTGTGTAAGTTGAGAACCAACAAATTTATCACCTCCAAGATTTTCATAATGGATTCCAGTGACATGGTGATTGCAAGAATGAATTTCCACACCATTGGGAGGAGGAGGAAGTTTCCTTTAACCTACCTCATCCATTTCTTTCCATTGATCTAGCCCTAATTACGTAGTTTTGTTGATTTGGTATCACTGAATCCAAGGTAAGTGGTGACTAGTTGTAGGTTTCAGGAAATTTATTTATGCAGCCAATCATAGATATAAAAATTTGGTGTTCAATAGTAATCAAAATTATGGTGTAAGGTTCCAAATTATGGTTTAGACCCATAATACTGTAGTTGGGAATATAAAACCATTTTGGTAGTTCAACATTGAAACATTAAAAGAATAAGACCTATTACTTATAAATATCACCAAGGTTGGAACAATTCATTTAGATAGTAATGATAAAAGTCAACCCAAGCATGAACCGATTACATTTTAGAATACCTCTACCAAGGATTAACTTAGTCATACTAATCCATATAATTCCAAAGTTATCAAATTGGTAGTCAGGAAGTGACAATCATAATGGCATAAGGTTAGGATTTAAACAAAGTTGAAATATCAATATTGTAGATAAAAGTAATAAAGCATGAGATCATACCATTTAAGTTATTATACTTGTTACTTAGTAAAAATTAAAAAAAAATATTTATTTAGGTGTGTATTGTATGTGACAAGTGGTCACAAAGTGCCATGGTTGCAACATTGTGACATGTTTAGGAAATTGTGAAAAAAAATGTGTTAATGATACACATAATATAAGTAGCATGATGATAGGAACTAGAATCACTCAACTTGGGAGGCCGTTGGTGGGGTCAGGACCTATACCTTTTACAGGATCCACCCCGGAAATGTGTGTTTAGTGGGAGAGGAAACCCATAGTATGAATGCAATGTTGTTGGAAAGGGTTCAACAATTATGAGTTGAGATGACAAGTTTAAGAGATGATAATGAGAGGTTGAGGGTAGAACAAGAGAGAATTATGAAAAGTATCTCAGACCGACAAAATCAAATAAATCTAAATCCAAGTCCTGACGATGGACACAAAAATGAAATGCATCGACAAAGAGAGGACAAACAAAAATTTGAGGGAGGAAATATTGTCAATGAGGAAGAGTCTCAAAATGATTCTGGTAGAAAGGGGACCAAGAGGAAAAAGGTTTAATTGCAGGAGAGTTCAAGAAAATCAAACCCCCAATGTTTGATGGAGAAATGGAGGAAGTTGTTGAAGCTTGGTTAATTAATGTGAACAAATACTTCGATATTTATGAATATGATTACAATATAAAGTCCAGGTTGGAAATTTATCAACTGCAAGGTAAAGCCATCTTATGGTGGGAAGAATTTAAAACTATTTGAGGAATTGACGAACAAGAAGTGACTTGGGACAATTTTGAGAAGCATTTCAAGGACAAATATTTAACAAAATGATTTTATGGTGGAAAGGAAAAATAGTTCCATGATTTGAAGTTAGGAAAGTAGTCCATGGATGATTTTTTAACTAACTTTACCTCCCTACTAAGACATGTTCGCTATATTTGGGATGAGAAAGCTAAGGTGCAATGTTTTTTTAGTAGCTTGCCATATTTCATAAAGGAAAGGTTAGAATTTGACAATTTGAAGTCAATGGATGTAGTTATTCGAAAAGGCCGAATTTTCTATCAACAAATGAAGCAAAAAGGGGATGGTGTAAGAAGTTTACCAAACAAAAAGGGGTAGAAACATTTATAGAATACTAAGAATGAAAAAAATTCTAGTGCTAAGAGTGCTTATCGAAAATGAGAAAAAATACAGACCACAAGGTGAAAACAAAGAAGTTGAGGTGTCAAGTGAACCAGAGCCTAACTAGTCTCAAAAACATTCTTTGAAGTATTATTTTTATGGGGAGCCCCATTATTAAAAACATTATCCTCATCATAGTAGAACATAATGTTTTACTCATATTCAAGAAGCCTCTACAGTTGGGGAGATAGAAAGAAACATACCAAGGATCAATGCTTCTTTGGAATATAAGCACGTTGAATATAAACTTGTGATGGTATAATTTGAAGGTAAAATAGCTAATCATTATGTTTCTATTTTAATAGACCCATGTGCAATCTTTAGTTATATCAGTATGAAATTAGTTGAGTTGTTTCGTTTGAAAATCGCTAAATTTAAAAACCCCTAGTTAGTACAATTGGCTACTGGGGCTAAAAGAAGAGTGTCTGCTATGGTGGAAAATTGCCCTATAGAAATAATAGGACAACAAATTAATGTGCATCTAAATATTTTTCATTGGGATCTTATGATGTGTTAATCGTAATGGATTGGATAGAAAGGCATTGGTCTTTGGTGAAGTGTAAAGACAAAAACATTATATTCCTCACTGAGGAAAGTGTTAAAAAATAAATTCAGGGGTTTAAAAGGGCCATTAAATTACAACTTATCACAACTAACCAATTGAGAAAGTGCATCCAAAGAGTTTTCAGATATATGTTTTGCAGGTGGTATATACCAATTCTAAGGACAAGATAGCTACCTTGGAAAACATACCAATTATTCAATAATTCATGGATGTGTTCTTGAAAGAGATTCCAGGGCGACCTCCTAAAAGAGATATTGAGTTTACTATAGAAATAGTCTCAGGAGAAACCCCAGTCTCAAAATTTTCTTACCGCATGAGCATACCTAAACTATAAAACTTAAAATGTAGTTTCAAGAGTTACTTGAAAAAGGTTACATTTTCCCATGCGTGTCACCGTAGGGAGCCTTAGTGTTTTTCATGAGAAAGAAGGATGGAACTTTACGACTGTGTATCGATTACAGGAAACTAAATAAATTAAATATAAAAAATAAACTATTTGGTCTGATTTTACAAAGGTCTTGATCTGATTTTGCAAAGAATTGTTTTGGGTTTAAGGACTTTTCTTGGAGGTACATTCAAAGGACATTTCTTGGAGGCATTCATTATTTTCGCATATTTTCGTACATTTGGTCTGATTTTTCAAAGAATTTTTTTGGGTTTAAAGAACTTTCTTGGAGGTACATTCAAAGAACATTTTTGAAGACTTTTCTTGGAGGTACATTCAAAGGACATTTCTTGGAGCTATGTGATACAGTTTTTTGGATGTTTTTTGGGCTTCATTTTTTTTGAAAGTATGGAATTGGGCTTAATTTTAATATTTTTGAAGGTATGGATTTGGGCTTAATTTTAATTATTTTTGAAGGTATGGATTTGGGCTTAATTTTGAAAGGACATTTTTTGGACATTAATTGGAAGTATTTTCTAAAGTAATAGTTTTTGAAGTATTTTTTAAAGTGGCGCTTATTATGAAGTTGGAATTAATTTTCAATGGACATTTTTTGGAGGCATTTTTTGAAGTGACATTTTTTTTAGAGTACGTGTTTTGGGTTGAAGTAAATCTTTTATAATGATTTTTTAAAATGAGTTTTTGTCTAACTTTTTAAATGAAATTTTTTTTGTTGGACTTGGAAGGAAATATTTTGAGCTTCGTTTCATTTTTATAAGACATTTTTTTCTCGAATTTTTTAAAGTAAGTGTTTTGGATTGCAGTATGTATTTTTTGCAAAAATTTTAAAATGAGTTTTTTTTAAATTAAATCTTTTGTGATGTTTTTTTTAATTGAGTTTTTGTCTAAATTTTTTAAGGAAATTTTTTGAACTTCATATTCTATTATCATGGGAAATCGAAGGAATTGTACGAGAAAATATGATCGAAAAAGAGACCCTGAGGAACATAGAGAAGAGACGAGACAATCTCGCAAAAGAAAGATAGAAGCACTCTCAAATATTGAAGGGGAAAATCAACCTCAACTAGAAGTTGAAGCAGGTATGTAAATGTAAATATTATGATTTTGATATATTTAAAATTTTCTTAGTGTAAAATGTGAGGCTTAATTTTTATTGGATGAACTAATTTGAAAAATATTTTGCAATGTAAACAGAGAGAGATATTCCTCAAAACATTGATGATGAGATACAAAATTTTGAGAGAGAAAGTGAAAGAGATATTGAACCAATGATTGAAGATGGTGAAAATGTTGAAAGAAATTCAAGTGAAGAAACTGAATCATGAGGTATATATATATATATATATATATATATATATATAGATATATATATATGTTGAACACATGCACATATTATTGAAATTATATATATATATTTATTAATTTAGTTATTTATTGAATATGCAAACTTATTATGTACTATTCATTCAAATATGTACAGATGAAATCAATGTCGATGATGAGATGTTAGAAAATGTTGACACTCACACATATAGAGATAAAGAAGCCGACCATTATATACGATATCGTGTTAACCACATTTTTTATAAGTATTTCATAAAGGAAAAGGTGACAGCTCAAGCCCAAATGTTGAAAGGTCTCCTATCATTAAGGAAATTAAAAGAAGCTATGACTTTATTGGGTATTTGAAAATCAACCAAAGATAAAAAAATGAAGGAAAATGTGATACAAAATATAAATAGTGCTATAAATTCAATTAGAAGATCTAGACAGAAAAATGTTTCAGTTGTATGTAGAGCAATACATATGGCAGTGGTTTCATCAAGTACTAAAGAGAATCTCTTGGTAAAATCTATGGCACGAGCATTAGGAACCTCGCGAAAAACTTTGCACAAACATTGGAAATTTCGGTTGCAAATAGATGTAAATGATGAACTTGCTTGTTGGAGAGCTATTTGTAGGCAACCATATAAAGATAGAATTGGAGAAAATGTTAAAAAAATAATATATGAATATTGGAAGAACAATTCGCGTGTTTCGCCAACTGCAAGGCATGTGATGCGAAGAAGAATAGCACGAAATTAGTACGAAGAACATGAAAAATATTTCTTGGAAACCACTCAGATAGAGTTATTCAACAAGTTCAAAGAAGAGAATCGTCAAATTCATGTTTCAATCAGTGCTTTTGTTCAACAAAAACCATGGTATGTAAAACCTATCACCGTACACAACACTTGTTGTTGTCGTTATCATGTGGAATTTGAGTTATATTATGACACATTCCTTGATTTTGGTAGAACATTATGGAAGGATTCACCTCCTCCTTCCACTATCCGTGATTTCATATCTCAAATTTTATGTGAAAGAGAAAGCGATGAACTATTTTACAAAAAGAAATGTGTTGGTGGTAAAAAATGCGATGATTGTGGAAATTTGACTAAATTTCAAAACAAATATCGTATTGATATAAATGATCAAGCATTTTCCAACATGAAAGTGAAATGGAAGAGATATGAATATATCAATACATCGATTCAAGGTGCAGATAGTGTTAAAAGAATCGAATTACAAGAAGACGAAATTTTTCTGATAGACTTTTTGAGAAAGTTTGAGGCAGAAATTTACAAATACACTAAGCATTCCCATAGAGCTCGATGGCAAGACTTGCAATTCAAAAAATCTCGTGAATTTTTTCCACCAGGGACCATTTTGTCAGTGATTGATTTTGCAGAAAACTACACATTTGTTCCACAAAAATAAATTTAGAGTGAATACTATCATTCAGACCAAGTCTCCATGCTCGTCCATATTCTATATAGACATGCTGAACAAAATGTCGATCATATAGAAAGCACGAGTGAAAATCGACATATCATTAAAGAATATCACTTTTATATCAGTGACAATCGTACACATGATACATGTTTTGTACAACATTGTTTTGGAAGAATTTATGATTCATTGAAAAATCGTGGAATAACATTCAATGAACATTGGATATGGTCAGACGGATGCGCAGGTCAATTCAAATCTGCACGATCATTCTTTTGGTTATGTTGTCTTCATAAGAAAACCTGCATTAAACATTGTTGGAATTTCTTTGAGACTGACCATGGAAAAGGAGAACATGACGGTGCAGGGGCATGCATAAAACGAGCACTTCGAAGATATCAAATGAACCCCTCTGCAAGCCGACTTGTGGATGCGAAAGAAGTTGTTCAATGGTGCATCGCTGCTCTAAGCCATGAGACTAACCGATCAAGGGAAGTGCGAAGGTACATTCAATTTAATTTTTATTGGATATCTAATTTTAAATAGTGTACATTTATCACAATGATTATCTTTGATTGTATTTTGATATCATATTTACATTCTTCTTTAAATTTTCCATATAAAGGTTTTTTTGGCATATTGGGATCGAAGACGTAGATAGATCAATTGGAAATGACGTTGAAACAATAAGGGACTAAAAAATTGCATTCAATTAAAACAAAGTCGTCCAGAAATGTGTTTGCATTGGATAAAAGAAAATATTCTTGTTTTTTTCATGTTTGCATAGACAACACAAAATCCAATGACGTTTGTGAAAACAAAATGTATGTAAAAGATTGGAAACATACAGAGCTAAATACAAAGGGAAAAATGTCCGTTGCAATGTTTGAAGAAATGCAATCAGAGGAGACTACAATATCATCTGATGGTGATCGAGTTTCTGATCTTGTTAGAGAAGGTAACATTTGAATTTCTTTCTAATGATAAAGATCTAGAAATAAATTTGAATATGTATAATTTTGTCAAGTTTGTTTTATTGTGCAGGAGATGTTTTTGTTGTAATTGCACCTACTGACAATGATGAAAATGTGAAGTATTATTTGATGCATTGCACTGAACGAAAAATGAAATTATTAGAAGACTATAATGATCACGAATTTCCATATGAAAGAGGATCTATTATACTTGAAGGTTATTTTTTCAGACAAACTAATAAAAGTGGGAATTTTTTTTACTTTGAAGACTATGAACCTGATTTCATAAGTTTTCAATATAGTCACTTGGTATGTGCAGCACGCATAAAGTTGATCAAGGTTCAATCAAAGAAAAAAACGAAAATTAAGAAATGGAAAATGTCAAAATCTGATCATGAACGAATTATTGAAGATGGCATTCCATTGGAATTTTTTTGATTGAACTGCCCAACAATTTATTCTCTTTGGATTATATGTTTTAGAACTTCCAGTACTCAATTAAAAATTGAGCTGCCTTGTTATGTTATCTGTGCAAGTGTTTTCACATGTACAAATTATTTTGGTACATGCACACTCTAGTATCAACTGAAAATAGCTTTTCTATACATGCATTGATGAAAAATGTTGCATGTATTGGATATATATATATATATGTTCTAGAATGCAATGAACTGATCAAGTAGTTTTACTATGTGCATTGATGAAAAATGTTCACGTACTCAATATATATGTTCTAGAATGCAATTAACTGAAAGTAGTTTTTCTATGTGCATTGATGAAAAATGTTGCACGTACTGGATATAAACACGAACTAAATGCACGCCCAGTTTTTCTTGTGGGTTTTTCTGGTAAAAAGTATCCACAATGTAAATAAATCATCCATAGCATAATTTTTTACGAAGATTCCTTTCAGACAAGAGACTTGGAGCACTTCTCCGACTTTTGGTGGGATTTGACCCACATCTCTATTCCTGATTGAAAATCTGGTACAAAATTTGTCTGTCCAATGGTTGGATATGTTCTATGTGCATTGATGAAAAATTTTGTGCACATATATATATATATATATATGTTCTAGAATGCAATTAATTTTTCGAGTAGTTTTCCCATGTGCATTGATGAAAAATGTTTCACTTACTGAATATATATGTTCTAGAATGCAATTAACTGAATGTCATCAATTTACTAATATATAAATCAACAAGGCTACCTAGTTGAGTGAATTAATGACATTGACCCCAATGGAACAAACATATATCTAATTCTTATATGTCCAATCAAAATTAAAGGGATTTATATGGGAAAGAGGCAACTGAATATATATGTTCTAGAATGCAATTAATTGAATGTCATCAATTTACCAATTTATAAATCAACAAGGCTACCTAGTTGAGTGCAATAATGACATTGACCCCAATTCAACAAACATATATCTACTTCTTATATTTCCAATCAAGATTAAAGGGATTTATATGGGAAAGAGGCAACTGAATATATATGTTCTAGAATTCAATTAACTGAATGTCATCAATTTAACAATTTATAAATCAACAAGGCTACCTAGTTGAGTGCATTAATGAAATTAACCCCAATTCAAAAAACATATATCTATTTCTTATATTTCCAATAAAAATTAAAGGGATTTATATGGGAAAGAGGCATAACATATAGCCCATGAACTACTTTTTAGAGGTCAATGAAGGTATCATCATGTGGGAAAATGTTTTGAACACTTGATCGTACTTGAAAGTAATCTTAAGATTGTTTTTGAGCTCTACATACTACATAATATTGTTTTAGTGAAAAAAATTTCCAATGAAAAAAACATAGCTTTTCAATCCAACTAACCATATCAATTGAGCTCTATTTGAAAAAAAAGTAAAAAAACCAAAAAAGCCAACAAAATAACATCCTTGGTTGTTATTTTTATTGGAATAACTAAATCATATTAAGGATTCTCTTCATTGAAATTGTTTTTGGATGGAGAATCCTTAAAATATGATTTAGCTATTGCAACAAAAATGACAACCACGAATGTTATTTTTCTGACATGTTTTGTGGCATGTTAACTTTTCTTTACTCTTTTTTCAATTAGAGCTCAATTGATATGGTTAGTTGCATTGAAAAGCTATGTTCTTCCCATTGGAATTTTTTTCACTCAAACAAGAGAAGAGTATGTAGAGATCAAAAGCAATCTTAAGATGCCAAATGTACTTCAACCATCCAAAACTTGAATTTTAAAAACTTTTTGATTATATCAAAACAAATTACTTCACATGTCATGCCAATTGTAGTTCAACTATCCAATAAAAGCATTAAACATTTAACATTATATCACATGCCAAATGTAGATTGAAATGGTATCCAAAACTTAGTTTTAAAAACTTTTTGATTATATCACAACATTACTTCACATGCCTAATGTACTTCAACCATCCAAAACTTGAGTTTTAAAAACTTTTTGATTATATCACAACATTAATTCACATGCCATGCCAATTGTAGTTCAACTATCCAATAAAAACATTAAACATTTAACATTATATCACATGCCAAATGTAGATTGAAACCATCCAAAACTTGAGTTTTAAAATTTTTTGATTATATCACAACATTACTTCACATGCCATGCCAATTATAGTTCAACTATCCAATAAAAACATTTAACATTATATCACATGCCAAATGTATATTGAAACCATCCAAAACTTAACCTTTAATTTAACAAAAAATTATAGATCACAACATTACTTCACATGCCAAATGTACTTCAACCATCCAAAACTTGAGTTTTAAAAACTTTTTTATTATATCACAACATTACTTCACATGCCATGCCAATTGTAGTTCAACTATCCAATAAAAACATTTAACATTATATCACATGCCAAATGTAGATTGAAACCATCCAAAACTTGAGTTTTAAAAACTTTTTGATTATATATCACAACATTACTTCACATGTCATGCCAATTATAGTTCAACTATCCAATAAAAACATTTAACATTATATCACATGCCAAATGTAGATTGAAACCATCCAAAACTTAACCTTTAATTTAACAAAAAATTATAGATCACAACATTACTTCACATGCCAAATGTACTTCAACCATCCAAAACTTAAGTTTTAAAAACAAAACAAATTATAACACATAATTACATAACATGCCAAATGTAGTTCAAAAGCAAAACATTAATTTATAGATGACAACATTACTAGTAGTTCAATTATCCAAAATTAATTTTTTAAAACCAAACAAATTATATAACAACATTACTTTATATTCACATAACAAAAGTACTTCAACCATCCAAAACTTAACTTTCAAAAACAAAAAAAATTATATTAACACAATAAAATATGTCCAAAAATTGTAGATCTCACAAGTATCAAGTTATATATATATATATATATATATATATATATATATGACTATGCATCTAGATAATATATAAAAAAAGTGAATTTAAGACTAGAAATCTCAATCAAATCTACAAATCATGTCCATCAAATGCAGATGGATGTAGTGTCTTTCCTAGCAGAGTCTCAATCTGTGCGCTATCTTGTGAAGCATGGGGAACCTGTACACAATGCACGTACAAACATTAAAATTTGATGTTTTAAAAATGAGTGAGAATATATAGAACTTCATGTAAAAAAAAAAATATAAAAAAATCATGCAATACCTCATGAGGTTCCCTCTCCATTTGTTGCTCTCCTGCTACAACTTCCCCCATGGGAACATCTCCAACAGTAAACTGTACAATATATATATATATATATATATATATATATTAAAAATTTTCAGATGAAAATGCACATGTATATATAAACTTATTTTCAATAATATTAAAAAAAAAAGTTAGAAAACTTGTTCAAATGGTTGAAATGGTGTGGATGTTCCTATCTCCGTGCTAGAGTCCGTGGATCAAAGAAATTTTCTATAGAAACCTAAAATTCAAAATTTTAAAAGTATAAAATAACTCAAGATCAAGATCTCAATTTATAATAAAACTTTTAAACTTCAATTTATAAATTATAACTTTTAAAAAAACATGTATATTTAAAAGTGAAAAATTGAATACTTCTGCAGGAGAATTTGGGACATCTCCTAAGAGAGGCTCCAAAAGAAAATCTCCAAAAACCTAAAATTCAAAAAAATTAAAATAACTCAAGATATAGATATATATCTCAATTTTTAATGGAACTTTTTGAGGTGGAATATATATAACTTAAACATAAATTTTAAAAGTGAAAAATTGTCCATACTTGTTGTGGATCTGGCACATCTCTTAAGGAAGTAGAAGGTACATCTCCCAAGGAAGAAGAAGGTACTACCATCCCAAAAACATTGGACCGAATTGGAATCTGTTAAAACATTCTATTATTATATATTTACATGTACATGTGTGCACAATTATTTATTTTAAAAATATCACTTAAAAAACACTAACATTTGTCAACATATCTTGATGGTGAGACGCATCTTGATTGTTTGAACCAGAGGCCCCAAACGTGATATTAACATTTTTGTCATTCATCATGCGTGACAACTACAAATGGTGTTTAACATATAATGATACATTTTTGTTAGATTAATGTACATACAAATAAATGTATACATATACATACACATGTATTTATTACAAATTGTACATGTATGTGTTAAAATAATTGAACCCTAACCATTAACACATACCGTTACCGTGCCCTCTTCCTCATGAAGAATTAGTTCTTGCCAACCATTACGATAATTTTTTGCATATATTCTGAGATCTTCAACACTCATGTTGTCAATCTCTTCATCTATACAATACACAAAATTGGCATGTGCATTCTCACGTGCTATTTGTCGATTTATAAAAACATCGACTCCACCCAATCCACTGTGAACATTGTCGATGATGGCATCCCTTGCTTCTCGACTTATTTGAAAAGTAGCATCCATCTCTGACTGCAAATTTTTGACCCAAAAATGTTGACTCACCAATGGTGGCTCAGGGAAAGGCAACTCAACATCACGCCTAGCACCCCTACGGTCACACAATTGACCTTTCCCACGACTAAAAAATTCTGATGGAAGGTCATTGTAATTGGGTTTTATTTCCAAAAAGAATTACGTGTAAAAAAAAATTTTAAAATAAAGAGGAACCTTGTCATTCCATGGGAGTCTTCCATAGGCTGCAAGGTGCCTATCATACAAATAGTGAGCTATATTGGGTGCTTCAAATATTGCACCTTCAGCATCTTTCTTTTCAGCCCTTCTTTGAAATTAAACATTAACTTCGCCATTTGTTTTGTAACTCTTTGTTTTACATCCTCCTATTTATCGGGACCCATTACTATTTCCTTTCTCTTTCTCATGACTTCTACAAATGTATCAGTCGTTGGCCCAATATTTATGTACACAGCTACTGTTTCGCCCAATGAATGTGTAACTATTTCTAGGCTTTTTCGACTCTCAACAAGTAGAGTCAAAGCCACGAGATCTCTCAAAAATTTTGCATGAATTTGTTGACACCTTTATAAGGTGCATTGCGCCATGTTTCCTTACCATGGTATATCAAAAATGTCAGATGGATAAGTTGTGGTGGGTGGACAACCATCTTCTTGAATGTAGTGTTCTTCCCTGCGTCTTCTTTGACCAACATTTGGAGCATTTTCAGCCTCTGCATCAATATATATAAAATTTTGTATATTAGAAAAAACACATGTAAACAAATTTGTACAAATTGAATGAAAAAAATATTGAAATTGATGGCAACCTTGACGTGGTTGGCTAGCATCTTCTCCACCCTGAAACTGTTGAGAACCAGAATGACCCTGCTGAGAACCAGCACCACCAGTCGTTGATTGGCCTCCAGGGGAATAAATATCACCACCTTCACGCAACCTGCTACCACTTATTGATGGCCCTCTAAGGGGATTTGAACCACCACCAACCTCTCGAGAGGAGAGAGAATCTTCATAAACAAATACGAATTTATAATCAATTGAAAAATACATTCATACATATAAATACACACGTACATATTCATTGATTAAATTGCGTTCAAACCATACCGCGACTGGGTGAACCATGAGCATGCTCCATGGATGGAGTAGAGACCCTTCTCCTCTTATTAGCTCCTAAAAAATAAAAAGTGAAACTTATTAACCACTAATTTAACTCACAAAGTTGATAAAAAATGAATTCCATATGTACACACATATATGGAGATTTAAGATTATATTTAAATACCATGAACATTCCTCGATCCCTGATCCCCCCCTCTCGTAGAGATATGGGATTTTGTTGATCTTCGTCATTCATCCTCCATGATATATATATCTACAGTGGACATTTATAATTAATTTTTTAAATAATTAATTTAAAATAAATTCAAAATAAATTTCAGAAAATTAATGTAATTTAGTGTAAACAAATTATGTAAAACACAACTTTCAAAGCACTAATTGATGTGTGAAACTCAATTTAAGCCAAAAAATTATAAAAATGATAAGTTCACCAATTTACGTTTTACATCGTGGGAGCACACTTGGTATAAAATTGAAAAGAACACATTGTCTTAAAAAAAGAAGTGAAACTCCATTTAAAAAAAAAATTGTTGAAGTCCCCGCATTGCAATTTTATAAAAATGTGAAGTTCACCATTTGTTGCAAATGTGAAGTTCACCAAGTTGTGCTTTACATGGTGTGGTGGGAGCACACTTGGTATATAATTGAAAAAAACACATGGTCAATAAAAAAGACGCATTTATAAGTACACAACACACACATATCCAAGATATGTTACAATGTCCATAAATAACTTTTGAAGGAGAGTGTCTCAACACTAATTCATCTTTGAGAGATGAATCTTGAATTTTTGAAGAAAAGCGTCTCAAAACTAATTCATCTTTCAGAGATGAATCTTGAATTCTTGAAGAAGAGCTTCCCAAAACCAATTCATATTTGAGAGATGAATCTTGCATTGGCATTACCTCGTATAATTCTAATTCATCTATTAATTCATATTTGATAGATGAATCCTAAATTGGCATTGCCCCACGCAATAGATCAGCATACATCTTATTCACATTTGTACAATGCCTTATGCTAAAAAATTGAAATTGGCTAACAATATTGTTTGCTATTGCATGCAGTTCTTTTAGCCTCTCCTTCTTAACTTGGTACACACCATTTATCTGGTTGCACACAAGTTTAAAATTAGTGAAAACTACAATTCCATTTGATCCATACTCCATCGTTGTTCCCAAGCCTTCTATCAATCCAATATAATATGCCTCGTTGTTTGTCGTTCTTCCCAGTATATTCATTTTCCTTTGGACGACTTTGCTAGTCACAATATTGGAAAGAACATATGTAATCATTGCTTTCTCTAGATTGGGATAGCAAGAAAATTATATGCATAATTTCCATTTTTCAATCATATTTAATGGCTTTCTTATCCCTTAAAAAAAAAAATTCAATAAAAATATATATTAAATTGACATTTATTGCAAATGCAAGGGAGAAATGACACAAGATCATGAGATAAATGACATGTGCATGGTTTATCTTAAATTTTGTGGGAGAAATGACACATGTACACAATTTACCTTAAAGTTTTTGTGTTTTATGGATATTAAAATGAAGAAATTCTATTTAGATCTATTCCAGAGATTGATTGTAGGGGCATTTACTAGATATGTCACATTTCATAAAATATGAGATCCAGAGGCTACCTGGTCCTTTACAGACTCTGCCTATAGAACTTGTAGAAGTTAGTTCACTAGTAGAAGTTAGCTTTAATATGTTTTTCTCGAAATGTGATGCGCCCCATTAAAATGGGAGATATATCGAAATGATTCCTATGGTGTGATAAAATATAGATGCATAAATTAAATGAGCATATTTTTGTTATATAAAATTCCAAAATGGAAGAGTTGTTTGTGAACAAATATCAATGCCACTATGGATATAGATTTGCTTCATTAAAATGGATTTTTCTAGAAGGATGTCCACTAAGTTGGAAAGAAGGGAAACTATCACAATTATATGTTAATGCATGTGTTTTACATTGAATATTTTTCATTTTATTAAAAATCTATTTGAAACATTAAACTATATATAAGGTTAAAATCTAGATGTTTTGTATCAAATTACTTTTGGTTTCAATGGAAAACTTTTATGGCTAATGTGTTTTTCTCGAAATGTGATATGTACCCCATTAAAATGGGAGATATATCAAAATGAATCCTATGGTGTAATAAAATAGTTTCAAGTAGTTTAAAAATATAGATGCATAAATTCAATGAGCATATTTTTGAGATATAAAAGTCCAAAATGGAATAGTTGTTTGTGAACATATATCAATGGATCACTATGCATATCACTATAGATATAACTGCTTCATTAAAAGAGATTTTTCTAAAAGGATTTCCACTAAGTTTGGAAGAAGGGAAAGTGTCACAAAATTATATATATGTTAATGCATGTGTTTTACATTGAATATTTTTCATTTTAAATTTAGAATATATTTGAAACAACTACCTATATAAGGTTAAAACCTGTGTTTTGTATCAAATCACTTTTGGATTCAATGGGAAACTTTTATGGCTTTAATATTCTTTTCTCGAAATGTGATGCACCCCATTAAAATGGGAGATATATCGAAATGATTCCTATGGTGTAATAAAATATAGATGCATAAATTCAATGAACATAGTTTTGAGATATAAAAGTCAAAAATGGAAGAGTTGTTTGTGAACAAATATCAATGCCACTATGGATATATATCTGCTCTATTAAAATGGATTTGGCTAGAAGGATGTCCACTAAGTTGGAAAGAAGGGAAAATATCACAATTATATGTTAATGCATCTGTTTTACATTGAATATTTTTCATTTTATTAAAAATCTATTTGAAACATTAAACTATATATAAGGTTAAAACCTAGATGTTTTGTATCAAATTACTTTTGGTTTCAATGGAAAACTTTTATGGCTAATGTGTTTTTCTCGAAATGTGATACACTCCAATAAAATGGGAGATATATCAAAATGAATCCTATGGTGTAATAAAATAGTTTCAAGTAGTTTAAAAATATAGATGCATAAATTCAATGAGCATAGTTTTGAGATATAAAAGTCCAAAATGGAATAGTTGTTTGTGAACAAATATCAGTGGATCACTATGGATATATTTGCTTCATTAAAAGGGATTTTTCTAAAAGGATGTCCACTAAGTTTGGAAGAAGGGAAAGTATCACAATTATATGTTAATGCATGTGTTTTACATTGAATATTTTTCATTTTAAATTAAGAATATATTTGAAACAATTACCTATATAAGGTTAAAACCTATGTTTTGTATCAAATCACTTTTGGTTTCAATGGGAAACTTTTATGGCTTTAATATGTTTTTCTCGAAATGTGATGCACCCCATTAAAATGGGAGATATATCGAAATGATTCCTATGGTGTAATAAAATATAGATGCATAAATTCAATGAGCATAGTTTTGAGATATAAAAGTCCAAAATGGAAGAGTTGTTTGTGAACAAATATCAATGCAACTATGGATATAGATCTTCTTCATTAAAAGAGATTCTTCTAGAAGGATGTCCACTAAGTTGGAAAGAAGGGAAAATATCACAATTATATGTTAATGCATGTGTTTTACATTGAATATTTTTCATTTTATTAAAAATATATTTGAAACATTAAACTATATATAAGGTTAAAACCTAGATGTTTTGTATCAAATTACTTTTGGTTTCAATGGAAAACGTTTATGGCTAATATGTTTTTCTCAAAATGTGATACACCCCATTAAAATGGGAGATATATCAAAATGAATCCTATGGTGTAGTAAAATAGTTTCAAGTAGTTTAAAAATATAGATGCATAAATTCAATAAGCATAGTTTTGAGATATAAATGTCCAAAATGGAATAGTTGTTTGTGAGCATATATGAGTCGATCACTATGCATATTAGTATGGATATATATGCTTCATTAAAAGAGATTTTTCTAAAAGGATGTCCACTAAGTTTGGAAGAAGGGAAAGTGTCACAAAATTATATATATGTTAATGCATGTGTTTTACATTGAATATTTTTCATTTTAAATTTAGAATCTATTTGAAACAATTACCTATATAAGGTTAAAACCTATGTTTTGTAGAAAATTGAACTTTTGGTTTCAATGGGAAAATTTTGTGGCTAATGTGTTCTTTCTCGAAATGTGATACACCCCATTAAAATGGGAGACATATAGAAATGATTCCTATGGTGAAATAAAATAGTTTCAAGTAGTTTACAGATATAGATGCATAAATTCAATGAGCATAGTTTTGAGATATATAAGTCCAAAATGGAATAGTTGTTGGTGAAAAAATATCAGTGGATCACTATGGATATATTTTCTTCATTAAAAGGGATATTTCTTTAAGGATGGAGTTAAGTTGGAAAAAAGGGAAAATATCACAATTATATGTTAATGTGCATGTGTTTTACATTGAATATTTTTCATTTTTTTAAGAATCTATTTTCAAAATATTTAAAACTATATACTTGGTTAAAACCTATGTTTTGTATCAAATTAATTTTTGTTTCTAAATACTATACATGTTTTACATCGAATATGTTTAATAAATTTTTCATGTTATTAAAAATCTATTTGAAACAATTAAACTATATAAGGTTAAAACCTATGTTTTGTATCAAATCACTTTTGGTTTCAATAGGAAACGTTTATGGCTAATTTGTGTTTTTCTCGAAATGTGATACACCCATTAAAATGGGAGATATATATGGGAATGATTCCTATGGTGTAATAAAATAGTTTCAAGTAATTTAAAGATATATAGATGCATAAATTCAATGAGCATAGTTTTGAGATATAAAAGTCCAAAATGGAATAGTTGTTGATGAACAAATATCAGTGGATCACTATGGATATATCTGCCTCATTAAAAGGGATTTTTCTAGAAGGATGGAATAAGTTGGAAAGGAAAATTATCACAATTATATGTTAATTTGCATGTGTGTTTTACATTGAATATAAAAGGTATTTTCTCTCTCTCATTGTTTGAGACCATGGATATGAAAATCAAAAACTTGAATTTAGATCTATTCCAGAGATTGACTATAGGGGCATTTACTAGATATGTCACCTTTCATAAAATATGAGATCCAGAGGCTACCTGTCCCTTTACAAACTCTGCGTATAGAACTTGTAGAAGTTAACACTACATGTCCCAATTACACCCATGAAGGGTGTAGACGACCCGTGGAATCACTCAAACTACTTTACATAGACACAAGGGTGTATAAGAATGCATGTGTTTTACATTGAATATTTTTCATTTTAAATTAAAAGAATCTATTTGAAACCAAATTTACCTATATAAGGTTAAAACCTATGTTTTGTATCAAAACACTTTTGGCTTCAATGGGAAACTTTTATGGCTAATTTGTGTTTTTTTCTTGAAATGTGATACACCCCATTAAAATAGGAGATATATCGAAATAATTCTTATGATGTAATAAAATTGTTTCAAGTAGTTTAAAGATATAGATCTGCATAAATTCAATGACCATCAATTTGAGATATAAAAGTCCAAAATGGAATAGTTGTTGGTGAACAAATATCAATGGATCACTATGGATATATTTGCTTCATTAAAAGGGATATTTTTAGAAGGATGGACTAAGTTGGAAAGCAGGGAAAATATCACAATTATATGTTAATATGCCTGTGTTTTACATTGAATATTTTTCATTTTATTAAGAATCTATTTTCAAAACAATTAACATAGTATAAGGCTCAAACCTATGTTTTGTATCAAATTACTTTTTTATTCTAAATACTATGTGTTTTACATTGAATATTTTTCATTTTATTAAAAATCTATTTGAAACAATTAAACTATATAAGGTTATAACCTATGTTTTGTATCAAATCACCTTTGGTTTCAATGGGAAACTTTTATGGCTAATGTGTTTTTCTCGAAATGTGATACACCCGATTAAAATGGGAGATATATCGAAATGATTCCTATGGTGTAATAAAATAGTTTCAAGTACTTTAAAAATAAAGATGCATAAATTCAATGAGTATAGTTTTGAGATATAAAAGTCCAAAATGGAAGAGTTGTCTATGAACAAATATCAGTGGATCACTATGGATATATCTACTTCACTAAAAGGGATTTTTCTAGAAGGATGTCCATTTAGTTGGAAAGAAGGGGAAAAATCACAATTATATGTTAACGTGTGCATGTGTTTTACATTGAATATTTTTTAATTTATTAAAAACATATTTGAAACAATTAACTATATAAGGTTAAAACCTATGTTTTGTTTCAAATCACTTTTGGTTTCAATGGGAAACTTTTATGGCTAATGTGTTTTTCTCGAAATGATTTCTATGGTGTAATAAAATAGTTTCAAGTAGTTTAAAGATATAGATGCATAAATTCAATGAGCATAGTTTTGAGATATAAAAGTCCAAAATAGAATAGTTGTTGGTGAACAAATATTAGTGGATCAATATGGATATATCTCCTTCATTAAAAGGGATTTTTCTAGAAGGATAGACTAACTTGGAAAGAAGGGAAAATATCACAATTGTTTGAGTCTTGATCTTATAAAAGGTTTCCACTAAATCCATCCCTATTAATTTTCATGTGAACCACATTCCCAAACCCACACATCTATGTACCTACGAGCCAAGCCAAGTGTAAAAAGGGCTTATTTCATATTCTACTTTAACACATATATGTGATTAATTATCGTTAGAATTTATATGGTAGAAATACATATAAAGAGTAATCCTTAGAATTTATATGGTAGAATTACATATAAAGAGTAATCCTTAGTATAGATCTATTTTGACTTTAAGGAATAAAGGTAATTTTTTTAGAAAGTTTATCTTAGGAGGTAGAACTAAACCTTCTATAACCCACAAAAGAAACCATGGCCCGTGAGCATCACATGCAAACACAAGTTACTCCCATGTTTGAAACACCACCTCACATCATCATAAGGGATCGAAACCACTAAGAAACCCATACTAAGTTCCCTAGAAGGGATGACTATCATATTTAATGATTGGGTTTATCTCCAAGGTCAAAAGGAAAATAAAAGTTAGAAAAGGGAATTAGAATAGAAATTAAGGTAAGACCATGACGTTTTACCCAATATTGAACGAAGGTGAGCAACCATATATATCATGAAGGAAGTTCAAGAAATATTATGATATAAGAAATATTAAATGAAAATCAAAGTTAGGAAGTTAGGAAAGGGAATTAGAATATAAATTAAGATAAGACCATGACCTTTTACCCAATATTGAAGAAAAACAAAGTTAGGAAAGGGAATTAGAATAGAAATTAAGGTAAGACCATAACCTTTTACCCAATATTGAAAAAAGGTGAGCAACCATACATATCATGAAGGAAGTTCAAGAAATATTAAATGAAAATCAAAGTTAGGAAGTTAGGAAAGGGAATTAGAATAGAAATTTTAAGGTAAGACCATGACCTTTTACCCAATATAATGATTCGATTTATCTCCAAGGTCAAAAGGAAAATCAAGGTTAGGAAGGGAATTATAATATAAATTAAGGTAAGACCATGACCTTTTACCCAATATTGAAAAAGGGTGAGAAACCATATATATCATGAAGGAAGTTCAAGAAATATTATGATAAGAAATATTAAATGAAAATCAAAGTTAGGAAGTTAGGAAAGGGAATTAGAATAGAAATTAATGTAAGACCATGAACTTTTACCCAATATTGAACGAAGGTGAGCAGCCATATATATCATGAAGGAAGTTCAAGAAATATTATGATAAGAAATATTAAATGAAAATCAAAGTTGGGAAGTTAGGAAAGGGAATTAGAATAGAAATTAAGGTAAGACCATGACCTTTAAACCAATATTGAACAAAGGTGAGCAACCATAGATATCATGAAGGAAGTTCAAGAAATATTAAACGAAAATCAAAGTTAGGAAAGGGAATTAGAATAGAAATTAAGGTAAGACCATGACCTTTTACCCAATATTGAACGAAGGTGAGTAACCATAGATATCATGAAGGAAGTTCAAGAAATATTATGATAAGAAATATTAAATCTTTTTTGAAAATTCTGAGTAAATTTAATTTAACTACTTTTAATATGAGATATGAAAATTCAATTCTTAGCAGAAGCAATGAGTCTTAATGAGGTCTACGGGTCTAATAACACCAATAATAGCATTTTGAAAGACCATTGATCTCAGTATTGTGATTACTGTAACTAACATAAGCTGTTACCTAATCTAACAAAGGTTGTACATATTCCATAAGGTTGAATACACTATAACCACTTGCATGATACTATAAGCTCTCATTACACTAGTTAACACAGGGAATAGAACACATAGACTAGTGTAGATTACATAACTAGTATTGGCTATTCTCTAAGCTATCAAGAAATAAATTGGCTATTATTTAATATTGAATGAAGGTGAGAAACCATAGATATCATGAAAAAATTTCAAGAAATATTATGATAAGAAATATTAAATCTTTTTTTGCAGAGGCTTAAATTCTGAGTAAATTTAATTTAACTACTTTTAATATGAGATATGAACAGTCAATTCTTAGTAGAATAATTTAGCCTTAATGAATAGTCAATTCTTAGCTGTCAATGCTTTTTAGTGTCTAGTTTTCTAGATGGTCAAGTGACCTGAAACATGGAATGCTTCTCATAGTTGTTGTAGTGGTTATATTAGAGTATTTGAATACAAAGGTTAATATGAAAAAACCACTAGATGAATTGATTTATTTGGCCCCATTCTTGGTGGCTTGGGCATTCTGGCATGTGGCGCACATCTGTTTGTATTGATAGTTGTAACTTTCGGGAGGGAAAGGTTTAGATATGATGGGCATAAATACTTTGAAAAACAAAGACAGAAAAATGAAGTGACGTTAAAGTGAGATGAGTGATATGCTGCACCCAAATATTTTAAAGGTGGGGGAAACAAGTGTAGTGGAAACTACTTGAGTGGGAATAGAGGCCAACCTAGCCTTTACTTGCTGGCTGGCTGGCTGGGCAGGATTACTGGCTAACCTTGCTGGCTTGGCTAGCTGGCTGGGCGGGATTGCTGGCTGACCTTGATGGCTTGGCTTGCTAGCTGGGCTTGTTGGCCATTATAATACCCTAAAGGCTGCTTCTAGACTTATGTACTTTTTCAAAAAAAAAAAATTACGCCACGGAAACTATAATTTTATTACTATGGTTAAAAGATAATTTTATTACCACGATTAAAATAGTGTTCCAATTTAGTTTGAGCTATTCTGCAATACCATTGTCTGGTCCTGAATAAGGATAGTAAGTGAGTTTAGATTTATGGATGCATCCGTGACTAGGGACTGTAACTATGAGGATGAGACAAAATACAAAACAGGAATAAATTTGGTGAGAAATTTGGTGTTATAGTGGCCATGATGGAAGATTTCTTCACAGGGAGAACATTAAACATATGAATGTTAAACTGCAAACTGCAAGAACTTTGGCAATTTTTTTTAATATGTAGCACAAAAAAATTGACAGTCATAAATTTACTGAAAATGTAAATTGACAGGCATGGAAAACAAACAACCGTATTCAAATTTTCAATTGACAGGAAAAATATATTTGAAATTCCAGGCCTGATTGGAATCATCAAATCTGATTCTATTTTTCTATTTGAACTTGCCAGAAAGAGCACGTCTGGTACTGTGCCTAAAGAGGATGCTATTTGTTATTTTATTAAAAGCTAGTTTCTTTTCGCTGGAACATAGTACCTGGAAAGTCGCAGCAGAAGACGCTGAAGACGCTCCCTGAAGACGTTGAAGACATCGTGGAAGAACTTTGCGAACAAAAAAATAAAATTAAAAAAAAACAACAAATTTTTTTTACAGAAAATAACAAATTTACCAGAGCTTACCTCTTCAGCGCGGCACAAATCAACAAAAATCTCGCGTCACAACAACAAATAAACTAAATTTGCGCGAGACAACAGCAAATCGACTAAATTCCTGCAGGGAAAAAACAAATAAACTCAACTCGTGCGGGACAGATGTGAGCGCGCGAGACATATGTTAACAAAAACTTGGAACAATTTGCGGGCGATATATTTATAAAATGATAGTTCGGTTGAACTTTTTTTGCTAGTTTTCCAAACTCCGGAAAAAAATATTTTTTCCATTGCCATCAGTATGTCGTCAATGTAAACGGAAAACAAAGTTCGGCCAAACTAAATTCAATAGTTCGGTCGAACACCCGAATAGTTCGGCCGAACTATGGAGGAAAAAAAATTTCCGCCCCGAATTCTCACAAAAGTGTTACCCATCTTCACATCTTCACCCGTTACCAATAATTGACTATTTATTACATCAAGTTAAAGGTGCTACCATATTTTCTAAAATTGATTTGCGGTCAGGTTATCACCATATAAGGATAAAGGAAGAGGGTATTTGTAAGACAAAATTAAAAACCCACTATAATCATTACAATTTTTTTCATTTGTCCATTTGGGCTTACTAATTCCGCAACAACGTTCATGAGTTTGATGAATGGTATTTTTCATCCCTACTTAGAAAAAATCGTTCTGATTTTTATTAGATGATATTATGAATTACTCAAGCGATTTAGAAAAGAATAAGGAATATTTAAGCCTAGTGATGCAAACATTACGAGAAACCCAAATTTATGCTAATTATAGTAAATGTGACTTTTACAAAGATTAAATCCAATACTTGGGACACATCATTTCATTGGAGGGCATAGGTTTAGATCCTGAGAAAATTAAAACACCATGGAATGGTCTATCCCAAAAAATGTAGCATATATTCAATATTTTAAAGGTTTATCATGGTATTATCACCATTTTATAGAAGGGTTTTCTAGGATTCCTCACCCTATAAATTTTTTGTGTAAAAATGGAAGAGCCTTCAAATGGACAACAATGTGCCAACACAATTTTGAAAAATTGAAACATTTACTGATTACGGCCCTAGTGCTAAAAGTTGCAAATCCATAAATATAATTTACTATTTGCATAGACACATGCCAAGAATTTGTTGGAGGAGTTCCGATGAAGGAAGGAAAATTAATAGTTTATGAATCATGTAAGTTGAAATATTATAAGAAAAGATATTTTACTTACAATTTGGAGTTAACTGAGGTATTTCATACTCTAGAGTTATGGAGACATTATTTATTAGGAAAAAGGTTCCTTTTAATCACTGGTCATAGTAGTCTAACCAATTTAGTTAAGAAACCTAATTTAAATGCACGCTAATCCAGGAGGATTGTTTTTCTAAGTGAATTTGACTTCAACATAAAGCATCTTAAAGGAAAATAAATCATGTGGATGATGCGTTAAGTAGGAAATTACACTAGGTGTATGAAATCTCCTATAGTCAAGTGGAATTTGACTTTTTGGAATAGATCAAAGAAGCTACTCTAAAGGATCTAGAATATAATTTTTAATGGCAGCAAACTAAACAAGCACAAAATTCTTGAAAACAATCTCAATATGGTATAAAGAATGACAATTTGTTGACCTTTACAGGAAGAAGATATGTTCCTAGCCAGCTATGATCAAGAAATTTATATTGGATGAATTTCACCAGAGCCCTTATGTGTCCCCTCCTAGTTATCAAAAAATATTTTCTGCAATAAAAACAGACTAATTTTGGCATGGTATGAGGAAGGATATTATTGTCAAATATTTAGCCAAATTCTTGGAGTGTCACCAAGTCAAGGCTAGGCACCACCATCCTGTTGTTTGCTTCACCCATTACCTATTCCTAAATGGAAATGGGATACAATTACATTATATTTTATTACAGTTTTACCTAGATCTAAGAAGAAAATTGAGTCCATTATGGTATTGGTAGATAAATAGAGTAAAACAACCCATTTCATCCCAATCAAATCCACATACCAAACTGTTCAAATTGCATATATATTTAGGAAAGAAATATTTTGTTTACATGGTATGCTAAGGGAAATAATTTCTGATAGGGATGTGAAGTTCACTTCTACATTTTGTAAGGCCCTTTTTACTCGTTTGGGTACTCAGATCCAATTCAGTACTGCATATCACCCGCAAAAAGATGGGAAGACTAAACAGGTGAATCATGTAGTTGAGGATATGTTAAGACTTCATGTAATGAATTAGCCAATAAAATGGGAGGAGTACATTCTCTTAGTTGATTTCACATATAATAATAGCTACTATGAATAATTAAAAATGAGTCCTTTTGAGGTACAGTATGGAAAAATGTGTAGAACACTAGTAATTGAAGTATTCTCGAGGATAAATTAATACTAGGACTCGACATGCTAGTGGAAATGGAATACACAGTGAAAAAGGTTTGGAAAATTTTTAAAGTTTTTTAAGATATATAGAAGGCTTATGTGGACAAGAAAAGGACTCACAAATAATTACACATAGGTGACCATGTATATGTGTGAGTTAAACCCAAGAAAAATACTTTAAGGTGGGTGGTTGTGTAAAATTAGCACCCCAGTATTGTCGACCCTTCCAAATTTTAAAAAGAGTGGGACCTATCGCATACCAACTTGCACTACCAAGTCATATATGAATCCAAAAAAAAATTCATGTTTCATTATTAAAGAAACATATATATGATCCCAGACATATCATAAATTGGCAAGATGTATAGGTAAAATGTAATGTGAAAATTTTTACCAATAGATGTATGTCTTGATTCAATTATTAAATGCAACTAATGACATTTTCCTCATTGCGAAATAGGTCGAAAAAAACAGACTGTTCCTATTCGAACCACTCTGTATTCTCGATTAGATAGAAACAATGTTACATAGACGAGATATCACCCAAGTTGAAGTGCAGTGGAGGCACTTTAACCCAAAATAGGGCACCTAGGAGGATGAAAACTTTATGTGACAAGCATATCCTAACCTGTTCCAAGGGAAAGAATGAACACTGGGGACGATGTTTTGCACAAGCGTGGGGGGGGAGTTGTAACACCCTCAATTACTATAAATACTTATTATTTACTATCATTTACTTTTACTGTATGAGACTCTGATAACTAAAGGCTTAGAGGGAAACCTAGTGAAACTCTAAATGTTTAAAAGGTTTGTATTTTTTAATTATTTTGTTTAACAGAAAAATTGTGATGAGTCTTGCAAACTCATGAAAATTACCCTAAACAAATTTTCAACTTCCAAACAGTTAGCGACATTTATCTTCTCTCATTCCCTATAGATATAAACATCCCACTGGGAAAAAAAGGGGGTTTGAAAGAGGAAGAAAGGCAAAGCTAAATACACCTTGAGAGAGATGAAGGAACCTAAATAGGGTGCTAGGAAGGTGTGGCAGGACGCTACTGAGGATTATTTCTTGAGATGAACTTGATCCATTAGAAAACTCCAAAAACATAAATGAGTCTGTAAGTTCTAGGCTAGACTGGGTCTTGATGCCTTTGAACCGACCTTAATAGGTCATTGTTGAAGTGACTACTCTATAATTTGAGAAGCTTAGGGGAAGAATTGGATGTAATCATCGTCCTCGTTGGTAGGGAGGAGTGGTATTTTCCTACCTGAGTTTCCCTGAGGGTATTTATTAGATTGAATAAAAGTGCATAAAATCTTCTTCATAATTTATGATATTTTTTTTTGTTGTGAAAAGAAAACTATATTCTTAAAATATTATTTTTTTCTATTTACTTTGGTTGAAGAACATAATTATCTTTCTTAATCTTGGAAAATAAGACTTATTTTATGACTATGTGTTATATGAATATGTTGAGAAGGGTTTTCCTGTACAGAACAATAAAATTTGTATATTATTGTTTGACTTATGAGTGAAAGGATACCCTTGGATTTTAGGTAGGGAACAGTAGCCATAGGCTTCAAAATCTAAAGAGGAACTGTGTAATAGTAAGAACTAATATAAAGAAGGGAACCAAGGGTTTTAGAAAGAAAATCCTTCAATGATAACATAAAACATGGAAAATTGGAATTCAAAAACTAGTTAAAAGCCAACCTACATGCCGAAGTATGTTAAGGAGTTGTCCATACTCCCATAAGGGTTGTTATGTAGGTATCATATGGGTAGCGAGCAGGTCCATGGTGACCAGGTATCGCCTCTCTACCAAATACCAGCGAATATTTATATATATATATATATATATATATATATATATATATATATATATATACATATACATATACATACATATACATATACATATACATATACATCTACATATATATGTATATATATGTGTATGTATATATGTATATATGTGTGTGTATATATATATATATACACACACACACATATATATACATATACTTTATAATAACTTTATAATTACAGTAAAACACAAAATCTGAAGAGGAACTGTGTAATAGTAAGAACTAATATAAAGAAGGGAACCAAGTGTTTCAGAAAGAAAATCCTTCAGTGATAACATAAAACATGGAAAACTGGAATTCAAAAACTATTTAAAAGCCAACCTACACGCCGACGTATGTTAAGGAGTTGTCCATACTCCCATAAGGGTTGTTATGTAGGTATCATATGGGTAGCGAGCAGGTCCATGGTGACCAGGTATCGCCTCTCTACCAAATACCAGCGAATATTTATATATATATATATATATAAAAACTTTTGCAATAACTTTATAATTACAGTAAAACACAACTGTGTGTAAGTCGAAAAAATAATGCATCGATAAAACTCAATACCATATGTGCATGTCATAAGAGCTAACCATATATTAACATCATGTAGTTCATAAAATAAAATTATACTTATGATACATTAACAATAGTAAACAAACACCTTTATTTCTTTCTATAATAAAAATATTGTACATGATAGAGAGGGATCGAGTGGTCACGCATATGGAATCAGTATATGAACAAAATACAAGTGTTCACCATCAAGAATGAGTTCAAATCCTCATATTATCCAAAATAAATAGAGAAAAATTACAAGAGGAAATCTCCCTATCACTAGTTCGAAGTCCATGATTATGAACATAGTTAATACTCTACTGACCTACTATCACAACTACCCTCTAGCAGAAACCCTAATTCCTAAACCCTAGATTACATTTTCTACATGTAAATATGAGAATATGGAACAGTAAAGGTATAAATTGACTAGATCAATAGAGTCTAACGAAACCTAGAAGAACAAAATTCTATGTAAGTGGAGAATATGAAACTGGCAAGGGAGATAGACATAGCATGGAAATATGCTATAGAAATAAGTCAAATCACCTCAAATAAGTCAAATAACTAATCATATAACAAAATATCAATTTACAAATGGTGTGTATGTGGAAGATGAAAGTTACATGAGATGAACTCATTTTATCCTTCCAGTCGTGCCTCTAAAAATGAGAAGCTTTTCAATTAGAAATATATTTAATGGCTTCCAAACAAAATGGGAAGACTTGTAGTAAGGAGGAAACAAACATGACTTGCTAGTCCTGAATAGGCGAAAAGTAGCAAGAAATGGTACTTTTAGGAAGTACCTAGATAAGGACCTAAAGAAGCTAACACCATCTATGTTCTTACTTGTCAAACATCAAAGACCCAATTATTGGTCGAATAACTAAATAAGGTAAACTTGGAGAAGGGTTTCAATCATGAGCTTACATGTTACTAGAGAGAACGTTCTTAAGTTGAGAACCATCAACATTATCACCTCTAAGAGTTGTAGAATAGATTCTAAGGATAGGGTGATTGAAAGAATGAAATGTTGCAACGCAGGGAGGAGGATGTCAATTACCTCTAACATACCTCATTCATTTCTAGTTGTTGATCTACCCCTAATTTCATATGGTCATTGATTTGGTATCACTGAATCCGAAGGTAAGTAGTGACCAGTTGTAGGTTTTGTGAAAGTTCTTTAAATAACCACTTGTAGACGTAAGAATGCGTTGTTCAATACTAATCAAAAGGAGTGAGTTTCTAAATTATGGTTTATACAAGGATTGTTACTTACAAATATCACCAAGGGTGGAACAATTCATTTAGATAGTAATGATAAGAGTCAACCCAAGTGTGAACCTCTTACTTTTTAGACTACTCGGTATGGAGGATTAACTTAGTCATAATAATCAATATAATTCAAAAGATCTCAACCTGGTAGTTGATAAGTGACAAGAATCATGAGCATAATTTTAGGATTTATACAAAGTTGAAGTATCAATATTGTAGGAAAAAACTAATAAAGCATGAGATCATACAATTTAATTTATTATACTTGTTACATGGTAAAAGAAAAGATTTTTTTTTTCAAATTTAGGTGTGTAGTGTATGTGACAGAATAAAAAGCCCCCATCAAAATTTAGTAACCAGTTTTTATGAATACATGAGGTCTCCACTAAATAAAATTATGTCATAACACCTAAGTTCGGGGGATATTAAAGAATATCTCTAATCTCACTAGAAATTGATAAAAGCTTCCCAAAATAATTTCGTTGAAATCCACTCTCGATACATATTTCTAATAAAAATAACCCCTATTTTTAACTAATTTTCACAATTTTCAAACATCCTTTACGAATGAACATGGTAAATCAACAAGGCGAATGCTTTGTGCATCAATACAACATACCCCTCATCACCTATTTCTATATCTATACTTTACATTGGTAAACTTCCAAACTATGGGTACACATGCCTTGAAAAAAATCTTACAACCATATGTCCACTTACATATATAATAAAATACAAACATCCAAATCAAGCACTCTTTTAGTGAATATTTGTTTCTCAATGTGATCTTTCCAATACTCCACATTAATCATTGTAATGCATTCCCTTCCCACATTCTTACGCATGCCACACCAACCTATCTATGCCTCCATGGATCTCAACGTCAAACCACTCTAGTGGAAGATTTTAGGTATGCCTAGCTCTCACACTGCATATTAAAATTGAGAGAGAGAGAAAACCACCACCAAAATAGATATGCATTTTACTTGGCTAAGGAAAAAAACACAAAATTTCTTGAGGAATTTGACAATGGAATATTCCAAGCCATTAAACAAGGTTCTTTATATGTAATGCCATGAGAACATACCCTGGGTTATTTGACACCATTGGTCCTTAAACCATAAATGATAAACCTATCAAACGTAACTACTCTATGATCAACTTAAGATTAACCCAACCCACATGGGTATTTGAAATCCCAAGGTGTTCATAGTCAATAAATTACAATATGCTTCATATGAAAGGTATTCAAACCACAGGTTTGAATAATTATAGGTCTTGGAATTGGTTTGTGAGAGTTTTGCTGAATTTTAATCCATAAAAGCTTGTCTCTAACCTATTACAAGGGTTAAATTTGTCATATTTATTTAAGAGAGGAAAAATTTACAAAATATTTTTTAAATGGGAATCTAAGACTTATTTAAAACATTGTTTTTATTTAATTGAAAAACTTTTTTGTTCTCCATGAAACACAATTCTAATTCAGCCAAAGATATAATACAACCTCAATTAGAGTAATGCTATGCATACTCTTATTCTATTAAATTTAGAAAGTGAAACCTCAAAACTAAAATGCATGGATAATGATACAAGTGAGAAAACAAAATTCTAAGATAAATAAAAATTTGAAAATACCATTGAAATGGGATTTTAATGGATGCATTTAAACCATGGATTCTTAGTGGTTTAAAATAATTGATCAGAACTCAAAAGTTTCAAGATTATATTTAAGCAACATATGGATGAAAAGGATTTAATTTTAATAAAATTGAAAGGGATTCTCAAGTTTGCTAAATGGGGTTGTATTAAATCTTTAAGGTATAGGAAAACAATTATTTTTCTATTTCATATATGGTTGACATACTAGTTAATTATCATTCTTAAAGGTTGGTCTTTTCTTAATTTAGGAGAGTTGTTTTTTTTTCTTAATATATAAAATTTTATAATAAAACTTTTTTTCTTTTATGGAAGCTTTTTTTAAGTTGTGTAGAGGTTTTTACTTATGGAATGTTCTTTTCTCAATATATTCATGGTATTAGAACAAGGCTCTGCAATACCCCTTTCTCATTTTGTGAGAGAGAATGCATGGATCTAATATATCTTAGTAGTTTTTGTTAAGTACTTATACTCTTCCAATTATTAAATTTGCATGCTTTCTCTCTCATATTGAAGCCCAAATGCAACTTTCCATTATATATCCCTAGCATCCGTTGAGATTGTTGAAATTTGGGTAGCTAGGAAGGTATTTTCTAGTGAAAAAAACCCACAAAAAAGAGTTGGTTGAGAAAAGTACTCAAATAATTCGCAACTAAGAGGATTTGGTGGTTAAGTTTTCTTATAATTTCCTTAGCAGGGATTTGGAGAGCTTGACTTGTAATGACATTATGATAAAACTACCATATGTGCTCATACTTTATCTCTCATTAGCATTTATAAGACTTTTATTTTCTTAAATTTCTCCATCGGTTAAAGAGAAGTGATGTATTTTTATTGTAATATAATATTTTATATTAGGTTGTAATGTTGAATATTTAGAAACCAAAAAAATGCATTAATTGTTTACTTCTCCATTTATAAAAACTATTAAAGTTTCGTCCTTAATAATAATAATATTAATAATCTAATTTTAAAGAAGTGGCCAAACCATATGCTAAATTGATGTATGGTATTCTTTTGATTGTGGAACAAAGAATTCATCCTAACAAAATGATTTGACTACTAAATTTTCTACACGTATACATACTCTACCCCTCTAAATTTAAATCTATTATCTCTTTAAAAAAAACACATACATTTATCATTAACATAAATAAAATAAATTTATATATAAAAATTTTGAATATTTATATTTTTAAATTATATTTATATTCAGAAATAAAAATTCTTAACAATCACATCCAACATGCATGGTTTGTTGAAATAAATGTGCAAAGAAAAACTTTGTTGAAATAAATGTACAAATAAAAACTTTTAACTATCTAGTCACTCAACACTTTACGCCCTTTACAATTATTCAACATCATTGTTTGCATAGCTTACAATGATAAGTGGCCTTATTTTTCTAAACGAAAAGGCGCAGTGTTTTCTTCATGAGTTAAAATGATTCGATAGGTGCTTTTTCAAATAACAATGACAATATTTTTGCTTGTCCGATTTGCTGTAACGAAACTTTTCAATATGTATGAATTGAATACAAAATTTCAAAAATATTTCAAAATCCACAGCCTTCATATTTGAAACTTGAATGACATGCACATATGCTTTGGGCATCTTTATGAACACACAAACAACAGATTTACCAAGCCAAACCTGGCAAAAATCAAGCAACAGATTATGTTGTTTCTATGTTCATAGAGGTACCCAAAGCAAAGCAGGTGATCTATGTTCAAGGTTGGGTGAATCTGTTATCTCAATCTTCATAGAGGTGCCCCAAACATATATGCATGCCATGTATGTTTCAAACATGAAGGATACAGGTGAGAGAACCAGGTACAACTACAATGACTTCATCAACTTGACCTTTCCTGTTGGCTGTAATCGTTCCATGATAAATATGCAGTATCACCCAAAGGCCTGCCAACAAAAATAATCAACATTAGCCTCCTTACCACGCCCAATATTGTGAAACAGAAATCAAAAGAATCCCAGCATCTTTTGAAGGCTGGGGCAACTCTCCAGCAAAATTACACTTAAAATGGTCATCTGGATTTAAGTTGTTGAAGGGGTTACTTTCTCCATTTTAATTAATAACTATTTATTTTATTTTATTGAGATTAATAACTATTTTTATTTCAATTGTCCATTTTAAGAATATTTTGGAATAAGGTGATTTGAATATTTTAGAATCTAAGAGACTTTCTATTCTAAGATATTTTAGAAATTTACGATCAAAATTAAGTTCATCACACATCAATATTAACTAAATATAATTTCATAATAAGTGGAAACTAATCTAATATATATTAAAAAAACATGTTAATTAAATCTAAGATTTTGGTGATCTATAATTTAGATATAAATGTCTTTTGGATTAATCATATTATTATGATTTGGTCAACTTTTCTAACCATCTAATGTGGTTCAATGATCTGAACCACATTAAATGGCTCGAAAAATTGACCAAATCATTATGATGTGATTAATTGGAAAGACATTTATATAAAATATGCTAATTAAATTCATCACACATCAATTTTAGCTAAATAAAATCCATCTATCTTACCTAAATAAAACATTAATCTTAACTAAATAAAATCCTATAGGAAGTAGAAATTAAACTAATATCTATTTTGACAGCATGAAGTGTTCAATGTTAAGCGAAACCCATTGGACCTACATATACCAACATTAAGTGACTGGCATAGACTGTACCAGACACTAAACTCACGTACCTTGGCTTCTTGATATGCATCAAGAAGAAAACCATAGCCAAAAAGATGCAGAGACCTCCAACAGTGAGGTAAGCTATCCCCAGAAAGTTGTTCTTCCCTCCAAGAAAACTCGTGGTAGAAAGTACCAGCTTCTTGGTGCCACCATAACTATAAGTATTATAATTATTAAACAAATTCACTGTAATGCTATCATTTTCTTTCAAGTCCTCCTCAATCCGTCCATACAGTTTCCTGAAAGTTGGAAGTGCTGCTGGTCTCATCCACACCATAAGATCCTCTTGCCCACCTAACTGCCATGCTCATCCAAACGAAGAAGTAAGCAATGGTAATCACTGACTCACATTAGTTAATAGCCATCAGCCATTAAAAAGGCACAAGTTGCCACTAAAAGGCACAAGTTTCCAGAATTGGATGCTATTGTTTGCAATGCTCTAAATAACTAGATAAATAAGTAGATACATATTTTCTGAGCTATAGCTGATAAATGTTCATCATTAAATTTAAATTCGGTTAAACCTAACTGCGAACATATATTGCCCAATCACATTTATCATTCTATAACCTAAGAAATAATAATCCCACACATACAACGTCATATTTGCAAACCCCACACAAATACAACCTCATATTTGCAAACCCCTAAAACGCAATCAGTCAACCAGCCTACTTTGTAAAGGATACCACTTACAGGGATGGATGGATTCAGAGTAGCACCACCAATCGGAGTTGCATTCTGAAAATTCTTGGGAAAAACATTATTTCCATATTTATGTCCACGATCACTTTTCCAGGCAATATCTTTCCTGTTCAATGTCAGCGGTGTGTCCCCTCTGGAGAAGTTGTAAGTATCATTGAACAAACTCCAAGCTATGAGGCCACAGGGAATAATTGGGAGATTATTTCCAATTGTTGCTTCAGGATCACAACCTGTTGTTTCATTCCCACTACTAGCATAAATTAGCTGATCGTTATTTATGCTAGTAACGTACCTGCAAATGTTTATAATGCATAAGAAATGCCCTAGTCAACAATCAGTACATATAAAATCACAAAAGGGTCATTTCATGGGAAAACTTTGAATTTGAATCATGTATGGATCACAGTTACATTCTGTTAAAATTTCAATGAGGAGTTTTGGAACTCCGATTGTGTTGGAAGACTTACTAAAAGCTTCCGATTGCTGTAAATCGATTTTAATCTAGTAATGAAATGACTTCTTTTAGAATCATGTATTCTGTATGACTACTCACAGTTAAACTGAAATTTATCTACATTAAGTTAAAGCAGATTTCTTATAACAGGCTCTATAGATTATATGGTTCTTAATTATTTACTCTAGGAGTCCTTCATTACTCTGTTGAGTTAAAGTTGATTGTTAAAAGGTGTGCTCGCTCTTACAGACATCTTCAATGAAAACCTTTCAACCTAAACATCCAAAAGGAGGTTTAAGAAAGCAATATGGTTTCATGTCATTTTTAGAAGTGTTCAACCTTCACATAGGTAGAAATTGTTTTATCATATCAGAATTGATTTAGGTATATCTCAAGCATCTAATTGTTGCTAGTTTCTGTGTTTTTTTTCATATTTTTTTGTTGGATGAGAATAAAAATAATACTTAATGGACAAAATGAAAATGTACAGTGGTTAATATTTGTCCTTACTACATAATATTTTACATAAAGAAATAATATCATGAATATGTTACCAGGTATATGAATAGGTTGAATGCATGTTTGACTTTGAATTTAGTTTACAGTGAAAAAAGGGGAAAGTAAGAAAATATATTAGGAATTCAAATTGTATTGGAAATAAGGGTTAGTTTTCGTAGTTATATAGCCCGATTATTTTAGGAATTATTTTTAGGTTTTGAGATTTTTTTTTTTTTAAAGAGAATCTCTTTAGGAATTTTGAAGGTTTTTTTTGGTTGTATATTTAGAAGTACGTTGTTTTATAAGATTATAATTTTTTATTGTTAAAAATATATAATATTTTTGAATTTTTAATATATTAAATTGATTTATATATTTGAAAATATAATTTTCCTTAATATATTTAAAAATGTGATTTTTGCAATATAAAATTATAAAGAATAATATAAAACATTAAAAATTATATCACAATTTTATAATGAAGAATATAAAACATTAAAAATTATATCATAATTTTTATAATTAATGAAGAAACAAAATAAATTGCTCTTTTCAATTTACTTAAGAGTGTAAGGGTCATTCAATATAATTAATCATTTCAGTTAAGAGAAAAAACAACACTTTTGTTTAAGTGTGAGACTAAATCATTTTAGCTTGTTTTAAAAAGTAAGACTCACTCATGTAACCGTCACATTTTATTTATCATCTAAACTTACCAGTTAAGAATATAAAACATTTAATATTATGCTATAATTTTTATAAATCATTTTAAAAAAATATTACTCTTTTCAATTCAATTAATCTGTGACCTTTTATTTATTATCAGTTTGTTCTATTAATGGAGGCAATTTGTGCTTTATATTCATATCAATTTTTAAATTTTAGTATAATTTATACTCATGGGTCAACGTGCCAAATAGAATCTGTACCTTATCCAAAGAAAACATAGATGACAAACAGTATATGTTTTTTAGGTCAAATATGAACAATGTAATATTCATATTACTGTTTTTTTTTATCAAATATGAACAATGTAATACTCATATTACTGTTTTTTAGATCAAATATGAACAATGTAATACTCGCCGACGATGGTTCTGATAGAAGTTATCCAGCTGGTAATATACATAAATCGGATTTGTCATATTCTTTGGCACCTGTAAAGTCAGAAAAATATTATGTTACACCCCCTGTAAATATTTGTAGTTATGATAATACCTTCAGGTTCAACGAGTATGTGTCACAGAGCTAACCTCATCCCTTGCCATTTATTACTTCATAACTTAGAGATGAGAAATTATAAATCTATAGAATTGAATACTAGTGATCAGGATGAACCCCTCACTTTTATTGTATGACTGCAGCTTTTTGGAATCGTTTTATCTGTTATGTAGGCCAGTTTGGCATCCTTATTAACTCTATACTGCAGAGGTAGGCAGTCTGTTTCATATTGGTACACAATTTCCACAACCTGAAAATGAGAATAAATCACTCTTACTTCAAGAATTAAATATGAAACTGAAAAATGTTTGCTGTAGGTCTTGTAGCAGTTACAATAGAACTTTAAATAGACATGGATGCTAAGGTAAAGAGTACATACTTTATGTGATGCCATTAGAGAAACAACTCCAAAGGGCATGAAGATAGCTCCCACTAATATGAAGATTGCCATGACCTAAAATCAGATAATCACTTATGACTATACTGTAATTTATTAAAAAAAATGTTAATATCTTGAGAAGGCAATAAATAATATATGTGAACATGAAACATTTCCTGTCTAGCGAGGACAGAGTTAAGCAAAGTTCACCTAAAATAAGCTCTGGCACTAATTGCCTTACTGTATGCTTTTATGGTTAGCAGCTAAGGAATATCATACTGCCACAGACTGAACTTACCCATCCTGGTGTCAAAAGTGGCTTACATGCAGGGAGATCCTGTTGAGTGAACCTAGAAACTGGCAACACAAGAAACATGATACATCTTTAATATAAAATTGCCAACAAAAAAAATTATATAATTATAAAAGGCATGGTCCTATCATCCATAGAAAATCCATGTACCACAAATTACACAATACCATAGGTTTTTTCTAAACTAAGAGTTCTAAACTAAGAGAATATTTTGCATGCATGATTTTAAAACTTGGGATGAAGTGAATCTCACATTGGTAGTTTTCACAATGAAGTGTCCCCTTCACTAGATAAAAGGGAAAAGATCCTAATATTAATAACTAGACATCATGTTTCTAATGGTTTAAAATTTAAGAATCACCTATCTTGTATGCAAATAGTAACAACCAATATGCAAAGGAACATGGTAAGTCTAGATGGAAAACTCCCTCTGTAAAAAAGAGAAACTTGTATTCTGGTCTGTTCTTCTATGGACACCTTCCATCAGCTTAAGTTACTATATTTTTTTTTAGAATATTGTCTACTTATATACAATTTTACTCATAACAATCCAGGAGTTCTACCCATACCAGTGGCACTTTCCAAATCTTTTCCAAAAAAACCCAACAAACTGAGTTGAAAGGAGAATAAACAGTTAAAAATCCATTGTTTTGCAGTTACATAACCTGAGCAGAGGGCGGGCCCTACCTTTTATATCTTTTATATGAATGGCATATTGTGGGTTTATCTGCATCTAACCATTAACAATAACATCCAACCAAAATATACATCTACCTATTAACATCAACATCCTACCAGAAGCCAATTTTGTGTAGTGGTCAACATCCTTATGGTTTAGATCTAATATATATATATATATGTATGTATGTATGTATGTATGTATGTATGTATGTATGTGGGGGTAAAATGATGAGAAGTTGATATTGAAATTAAAATAAAAATAATGATATATGAAGGAATTATACTCAAAAAATTTCACATTAGGGTTTTTAGAAATTGATTTCAAAAATACAAATTTTGAAATAGTAAATATGGAAAATAAGAAAATGCTAAAAAATTAATTTAGAAAAATTATAAAATTTGTAAAAAAACAAATAAAAAGTTGTAGATTTGAGACTTCTGCTATTTGTATTGTGTATAGAATTTTCCAGATTTATCTTATTTATTTTTGTTTGGATAAACAGTTTCCAACCAATCTACGTGATTGAAACCAATCCTTATAGATGATTACAAAAGTTAATTCAAACGAAAAGTTTGATGATGATGGTGGTTAATGTCCACTGAGACTAATTTTTGGTCTATAAGACCTAAAGAAAAGAGTTATTTAGTTTGATTTAGGATTTTATTCTTATGCTCAAAAAGTTTGGAGAGAAGCCTCCAGAGCTCACTATAATTTTGAACATACATCTCAAAAACAGTTTATAAATACATATAAAAAAAAATTCAATATTATTATAAATGCTATAAATATTAGATACATATAATTTAAATAGATTTAATAATTAATAATACATATTTTTTTCATATGAATGTGAAAAATTATAGATTCAAATTCAAAAAAATAAAATATATACATTTCAATAAATTTTAATAATCAAATTTTTATTATTAAAATATACACCATTTAAGTAAATTGAATAATTAGAAATATATATTTCTATTAAATTCAAAAAAATAAAATATATACATCTCAAACTTTAAAACTTAAATTACAAAATAAAAATTCTTAATCCAAAAAAAAACATCTTATTGATAATTACAGCAATATTTTAATTCTTTTTATTGATAATTACACTACTATTTTATTTAGAAACCAGAAGTTTCTCTTTTGGAATAATAATTAAGATAAGATTAAATTTTATTTTAATGAAAATATAAAAATACAATTAGAAAAAATAACCTATTTAAATAATAAATAAATAAATAATTGCAATTCACATATATATGTATTATATATGAGTTAGCGTGCCGGGGAAATCAGTGCGCACAGGACAGATATATTTCTTTGTCTATACTATATATATAATTTATTAATTAAGTTATACGTGTTATTAATTTATTTCACCAAAAAAATCTTAATTAGTTTATGTGTGTTAATAATATATATATATATATATATATATATATATATATATATATATATATATATATATATATATATATTTTTTTAAATTAATTAATTCCACTGTCTTCGCGATTTTATTCTGATTTTTAGGAAGGCAGGTTGTGTTATGAGTAGATTGGAATCTTAGGTAGGAATTTCAAATCTGAGACAGGGTTTTCCATTTTAGTGTTTGTCTTAATCATTCTAAGAAAAATAAATAAATCAACGGGCAAATCTAAATCATTCTAAGAATATCTCTGGATGGCATCAAATATGAAATATGTTATCAAATCTGGTCTTCGAAATAACAAAAAATTAGCTGTGCATGATTCATTATGTAACGAAAATGGAATTCAGTATTGCTACCAAATTTTAATTTTCACTATCATGGTTTTTGGTTTTTAAGTTTTTTGTGGTTATTAATTAAAAAATTATGGTTTTTAAGTTTTTATAGTTATTAATTAAAGAGAAATGTTTGGATTATTTACAGTGTTACAAGAAAATCGTTAACATTTCGAATAAAATTTTAACGGAGACCTATCTTAAAGACACAAATATTTGAATAAATATTTTCAGTATCTTCAAAACAATGACAATTCACTCTGTTTACATTTTGATTTACCCACTCTTATTTTGATTTTTTTTTTTTGTTTGTATCTTCAATTCATAATCATAGACGACAATGAGAAGCTCTAATCTCTGGATTATGTATTCACTAGATCATGTATTTGTGCTTTTATCAATATTAACGAAAAGCAGTTCGGAGAGGTACTTAGCAGTTGAGTGAGATTTCAACACAGACCATTTTACTAACAAAGCCTTTTCTTAACTAGTTGTGTCATTGAGATTCAACTAATGCATATTTTCAGATGCAAAACTTGGATTATCTAGAGTCTTTATTTTTAGTTTACGTTTCGAATCTAAATTAAGACTCATCATCAGATTGTCTTGATAATAAGTTTTGATTTAGATTCTAAACGTAAACTAAAAATGAAACTATAGATAATCGAGTTTTGCATCTGATAATGGATATCTTATTTCTAATTAGTTAAACAATATAATTAAAGCATAACTAAATGACTACAGGTAAAACTAAGTGGAGTTTTATTGACAATGATAAATTAGCAGATGAAATCTTGATATCTTTTTATTCACAAAACAGTTTACAGAGATGGGAAGAAAATTACATATGGGTCGCCTTGATTGCCTTTTGGGATCTGCTGAATTTCCTCCTCCTTGTGCTCCAGATGCGGTTGCTCCATTTGAGTTCATCGATCTCTGCCAATTCTTTACCAAATTTCGCTGATATTTCGGATGGGGTACGTCTCTAATTGCACAGATCACAGCTACTCAGAAGAAGTGGAACACATTGGCTGCATAAAACCCAGATCTATATAATTACCAATGATTGTTCACAAGGAGAATTTCAACATGAAAAGAGGGGGGGAGGAGCCTGAAGCACCAGAATTTTTTTTTGCCTATTGTAAATTATGAAATACCTGTCTTACTGTCAGGGCCTGGAGACGATAAGTCAACGAACCACCGAAGGCATAGACACTGGAAAAGGCTATGGCATATGCCATGACGTGGCAGGATGCGTTGACTTTGGACACATTTTTTACAATTCGTTACTATGAATTTTGAAATGGTTTTGATTATTGAAATCTTAAGATAGGATTTCGTGGCAGGATGCGTTGACTCTGGACACAATTTTTACAATTCGTTACTATGAATTTTGAAATGGTTTTGATTATTGAAATCTTAATATAGAATTTCATGGCAGGATGCGTTGACTCTGGACACATGTTTTACAATTCGTTACTATGAATTTTGAAATGGTTTTGATTATTGAAATCTTAATATAAATTTTTTTTGTTTGGTAAAGTGGTTCTTGACATGATTTCATGCTAAATTTATGGTTTGAAAAATCATGGTCGCATCAGTCCTTATCATAGTTAGATTTTTGTGTCTACTGTGATTGAAATTAATAACTTTTTTCATCACAAGTATCTTAACAACACACTTTTCACTTTTCACCATCGAACCAAATCCCCATAAATTCATAATGTAAAATTATTTTAAAGAAAAAATAAATTTTAAAATCTTATATAATATAAAAAATATGATTGTGTCATCACTCAATTGCAGCTCTACACCTTATTCGAAAAATATAAAAGGTTTGCTATTAAAATATCTTGCTATGATGTTATCATTCGTAGTCATCTTTGGATTTTATAATGTTAATATTCTAAATTCAATGTATTTAATAGATTGATGGAAAATAACAAAAACAAAACTAATTGAAAATAGTGAAATTTAAAATGTTAAATAAATTATTTTAAATTTTGAATATTAAATATTAAATATAGATTATTAAAGATAAAATTTTAAATTTTAAATTTTAAAATTAAATATTAAAATATAATATTAAATATTAAATTAATTATTTAATATTAAATTTAAATATTAAATATTTAAAATCAAATATTAAATATCTAATATTAAATTTTAAATATTAAACTTAAATTTTGGAAGATAAATATGAAATATTAGATTATGAAATGTTTTTCTGATTAATCACATTATGAATTTATAGTGGATTTTTCCAACCATCTAATGTGGGTTATCCTCATAATAAAGGTGAAAAAAACAATCTATCACATAGAGTTAAATAGTAAAGATGCCTTTAGGAACTTGAGCAGTTGGGAAATAGCTTTTAGAAACTACCAGTTAGTAACTAGCCTTTAGGAACTAGCAGTGATTAATTATGGAATAATATTTTTTAGATATCATTTATTTATCAATTTTTTATAAAAAGATGGGTCAAAATAAAACAAATTAGAATAAAATAAAACAAGTAAATTGGTGACACAAATTAAATTAAAAATGAAGAAAGGGGATGTAAAATAAGTAAGAAAATAAAAATAAATAAGTAAATAGAATAGAATGAAATAAAATAAAAATAAAAGTATAAACAAATATAAAAACAAACTAAATAAATAAACAAATTCATCAAAAAGAAAGGGCGGGAATCCAGCTCCTATACTCTCTATTAAAATTTACCACATGCTTCTCAATCTCTCAATCTCCATGGTTTCTCATAGCTTCCTATGATAGAAGTGGTTAACCCTAGCTACGACCCAAGAATCCTCAACGCAAACATGGTGTTTGGATTTCTCTACATGTTCAACTAGAGTCTAGGAACAAGAAATATTGTGCTTGATATCTACAACATGTTCTTGAATTCTTTGTTAATGGAGCTACTTATTTCCCCAATGTAGAGAATACCACAAAAACAAGGGATTGAATAAACCCAATCTAAGGGAATTCCTAAGGGTATTAAGGGGTTTGAATGAAGAAGAAACATGATTCTTTTTAAGGATGTGAGTGATCTCCTTAGTCGTCCAATGAAAAGAAGATGAACATTGGAAATTTAACCATCTCCAAATTCCTTACTAGCTCTTTGGAAAGTTTTGAGACCTTAATTTATAGCCATTATTTTCAAAGACTTTCTTAGATTTAAAATATATAATATAATATAATATATTTTTATAAAACAAGGAATATATATATATATATATATATATATATATATATATATATATATATAAAATTTTAAATACGAAAACTAAAATTTGAAATATTCAAATAAACAATTTTAAACATTAAACACACTTGAAATATAAAACATTAAATTTTAGGTAAGACCCTTTAAATTTAAAATATTAAAATAAAAATTTGATAAAAATCGTGAAAAAAATATTGCCCCGGGTTGGTTACTAAGCAGGCAGTTCCAGAAGGACGAGCTGCTCGTTACAATCCCCAAGTTAACAAATAGCTAACGATTACATGAAATTAACACAAACATTAGATACACTGAAGTCCACGAGGTTAAAGATGAATCTACGTAGTGGCACTACTTCTATATTGTAAAACTACATTGAGGTTTGGATCTAAAGGGTTAAATAGGTCTGTTAATGCATTTGCCTAACCATTTCAAGATCATATTGAAGTGCTCGTATCTAAAGAGTTAAATTGGTATCTTTTAATTACATTTGCAGGACCATTTCAAGATTATAATGAAGATTTGAAACAAATAAATCTGAAATATTAAATCTCAAAAAATTTCAAACTATAATGAAGATTTGAAAATATATCGTAAATACATTGAAACTCTATTGAAATTATTAAAATTCAAACTATAATTAAACGATAATGAAGATTTGAAAGTATATTATATTGTAATATAGTTTGAAATAAGAAATTTAAAATTAAAATTTTGAAATATATATATATATATATAAAGTTTGGTGAGACTACAATTTCATTATGTTCAATATATCACTTTGATGGAGGTGGAGAATTAAACCAATGACATCAAGGAGGAGTGTCTTAACAAAGCACCTAATCACCATGTAACAAAAACCTAGTGGACTGAAACTATTAAATTTGAAATGTTAAATTTCAAATATTAAACTTAAAATTTTCAAATGAATATTTCACTTCAAAGTAAATATGGATTTATACTAATTATAAGTTGCTTCGACTTTACATTGATTATAATAACTTACCAGAACACAGTGAGATATGCATTTCTGAAGACAACTCTGAAAATGGATATATCATAGTTGCAGTGGCACAACTATTGCAAATAAATGAACATAAAATTCTAGCAGGCTATGATAAAATAAAGTAACAGATGATTATCTGTGCAAGGTTAAATAGTTGTTGCACAAGAGATGTAAAGCAAAAATAAACAAATTACCTTGGCCATTCAAGAGTGCAGTGTGCTAGGCTGCAGCTTTTTCCCAACTACCCAAAAATCCTATTAAACTCCTATGTCCTTTCTTCATCAAAATCCCACATTAAATAGGGACTTATCCTACCTATACTATTAATGTGACATTACATGAACAAAAACATCTTTAGAGAAAATCGCCATAGAAACCCTCATTGAAAGCACCCATAAAAATCCTATTCTTATCAAACTTTACACTGCATGACAGAGACAAATGAATATTCCTAAAGTAAATGAGACATTCACTAGTACTATAAACATATTATAATGTTACAACCTGAAACCTTTTCTATCTTATTTATTCCCTACAATAATTCCAACTAGCTAAATGTGAAGGTTCTGAAAAAAAAATTGTTATGAAAACAATTGAATTTGCAGGTAACTCGCGAACATTCCTTAAAGTTTTATACTTAATCAATCCTTAGCAATTTAATAATCCAAATGGTCGGACACTAAAGAGATTCAAAGTGAAAAATCCATTATCATTTAGGTTGATTTTCTATGAACTTATCTATGTAGTTGTATGAAATATTGTAAAATGTATTCAAGTTTGTGATGTGAATAGTCTTGACAGGGTTCGAAGGTAAAAAAATAAAATTGTTATACATATACCAAAATTACAGAATTTCCATTTAAAAGGTTAGAGAGTGCATAAAAGAAAAGAGTATTTGTGGGCAAGGGGAGGTGTGGACAGTTCAAATAACATGGATAAGCCACAAAGAGTTGTCTTCTTAGGGCTAAGGCCCATAATTTTTTAAAGCACGACAATATATAAATTGTGTTGGACCCACCAACAATAAGGGGATATCACCTATATGAAGTCCCAACTAGACCTCACACTATTTGGAGTAGTTTTCCTAGTAGTGGGGTGTTAATGATCTGCCTTGGTTTGCAAAACACATAGTGTGGTGCATGGTGTCTTTGGTGAGAACAAGTGTGTGACCCTGTAGATAGTCAAGTGTGATGCATGAAAGGTTAAACACACAAAGGGAAAACGAAGTGTGCCCCTTAGAGTCCTGTAATAGTACGCAACTTGGAATTAACACATGAGCATAAATGCATCACACGAACTAACATGCAGAATATTCCACAAGTTAAGGTGACAAATTAATACAACAACATGCATCCAAAAAGATTCATACGAATGCAAATGAAATACTTTATAAGCATATGCATAAGTTCAATAAAATATTTTCAAATACAACAAGAGTAGTCCTACTATATCCACAACATATGCATGAAAGTGTGTCAGCTCTGAGTTTTATTAAAAGTGTTAGTTCCAACCATACATACACCATTGACAAACCACTTGCCCCAATAGTGGAACGTGAAATCTACAACATTTGCTCCTGCAAATAAGTATACTCCCTCTACACTACGAAGAATCCAAGTCTCTCACAAAACTCCCAAGCTCTTCCTAAGCCTAAGCCTAACCAAAATCTTGGCTCCCAAAAGCCGTGGCACATGAGTTATGAGGATATTTTTATAACAAACAGGGGTGACTCTTCACAGACCCCTTTGTGACTCTTGGAATCCCCTCGTGTCTCTTCAACTTCTTTATAAATGACTCATTACATTACATTATGACTCTTCACATACTAATATGGACACTTGGAATTTCACTTTTACAAATAATTACAAATAATATTACATTTTCCACTCATACCCATATGAGCCAAAATAGGGTAGAGAAAACTTGCAATCCTGTTAAAAAAAAATACTATGGTGCTTGAGTTTGGGTGAACTCTAGCTCAGCAACTTCTACTTTATGTTTCTCGATCACATATTGATTCCAAGCTCGGTATTTTTTGATTAAATCCCCAAAATGCATGACATTTTCTGGCCAGAAGTGAACACTAGCCTCCATAACATCCAGGTACAATGATTTGGAACCAATCTCAACTTATTTATCAAGAAATTGCAGCATTGTTCTGATCTGGACCGAACCACTGATGTAGTTCTTTATGCTCTATCTAATCAGCTCCAAGTCCTCTTTATTGGCTATCTATTTCAGGTGCTCCAAGTAGGCATCGGTCTCCTTCCTAACTTGATGTTCGTGCTTAACTTTGGTGAATGAGCCGACTAATGGGATCTTGTGGGTTATCACTATGAAATCCAAACTATTATATATTTGTACATATGATGTTTGAATAGTTACAATGAAAGAGGAAAGTTTCTTGTTGTTTTAGATCAACATCCGAACTCCCACTTTCTCTAGCTCTTCCCGCGGCACCATTTTCTTCACCAAGGTAAGAGGTGCCCCCTTGCATCGCATTGTCCATTCTTGCATAGTGGTGATGGTAGCTTGCACATTCCTAAGGGTCTTGAAATATTCTTTGCTTTGTTGCTACAAGATATGCAAACAGAAAACTTCCTTATGTACAGTCATGAGATCCTCATAGAGGTCCCGCATAGTATCTCCAAGTGTTAATACTTTAGCAAGTATCGTTGCTCTCATTTCCTCCTAGTATACCTATGCAGAAGCTACATTCTATGCTGCTGCGTGAAGCTATTCTATCTCTTTCTGAGAAACTATATATTTTCTACCAACTTCTTATTCTCAACCATCAAATACTAAAATTTTGATCTCGCTGCACCTGTGAAGGCCAAGTTGGATTTGGAAATAACATTTTGATTCCTGCTAGTGTCCACCACTATCACCCTCTTTTTAACAAATGCAGGTGATGCATGATCATAGGAAAATGATTTCTTCATGCTTGTACAACCCTCTTTTGTAGTTCATCATATGAAAGATTGTACACCTCCATTATCGGATCATCATCTGTAGAAATTTATTAATACTGATGTACTACCGGATTCTCCTTATCTAATAATATTTATCTTCATGCTAAATACAGAATCCTTCCACTGTTAATCTTGCGGAAATTAAATCACCAATTGCAAACACATATGAAGCAAATCAATCGCACATAAACACAGTTGTTTAATGGGAAAGCTTAAAGCTAAAAACCCCAACTATCATATATTATGTATATCAATGGATCATGTAATAATCTCATACAAAGCTTAGTACATCAAGTTCTCAGTACAATCAACAATCATTACACACTGTCATGCAGAAATTTTCATATCTATGCACCAATTTCTTGCCTTCTGACAGCCTGCCTCCACTGCACAATACCTGCTAAAGAAGACCCCTGAATGAATTCGAATTGGCCTTGCCTTGACTACAAAATCCTCATTAGCATCTCCAATGTGTGTCAAATGCATTGAATGCATCACTATAGTCACAACAGATAGTCCATCTCACCCTTTCACCTATCTCTCCACTGGGTCTCCACTGGAACTAATATGCAAGTAGTTAACTATTCTATTTGTTCAGTTGCAAGTGAATCTCTAGCTATGAATTAATTAAATAATTAATTCACTAAAATTTCACTAGTGTATCTTCATTTAGAACTAGATACAACTAGCACAACTGAGTTTAACTCACTTAACTGAGTTAAAGTGAATAACAACTCCATTAACTACTCTTCCAACTCTGTCACAACTTTGCCACTTCAGTTCTACCTGAGTCCTCCATGCATGAGTCACCAACCACCCTAGGAATTGTGTAATTCCTTCATCCCACTGATTTGCCAAATCTGTTCACTAAAATAAAGTGCTCTAAGAGAATAAGTTGATATTTATTGTTGGATTATTATTAAGGGTTAATAATAATCGACATGCATCTATTTTTAGATTGAAGATCTATAAATAGACTTCGCCCAATATTCTAAAAATAGAATTTCATCTATTTTTCACATTTGATCAACCATCTACAAATAGCATCCTGTAACTTATAGAATATGCTCACCATGTCTAAGAAAAGACATACACCTAAAAATAGCCTATGGGCCCCACTTAGTGAAGGTGCTTAATTTTCACTAAGCTTATCATCTTGTTGAATCTCAACACTCCCTCTCAACAAGATAGGGATTATCCTTCACCCTGATCCTACCTCTATGGTATTCGAATTTGCTCCTGCTGAGCACCTTCATCAAAATATCTACATCCTGATCTTCTGAAGGGATGTACTAAAGCAACATGATCTTCCGCTGCATACAATATCTGATATAATGATACCAGATATCAATATGTTTAGATCTATCATGAAACACAGGATTAATCGAGAGTTTAATGCAACTCTGATTATCACAATGTATCACTTTAGGATCTAAATGAGAACCGAACAAACCGACCAAGATCTTCCTCATCCAGATAGACTCACATGCAGCTTGACTTGCTTCCATGTATTCTGCTTCCACTGAACTAAGTGCCACAGATCTTTGTTTCCTTCTGTACCAAGAAAATGTTGTAGATCCGATACTAAAAACCCCTCCTGATGTGCTCTTTATATCCGTTGGGCTGCCTGCCCAATCTGCATCCATGAAGCCATGCAACTTCACCTCATCCATATGTCTGTACCATAAGCCATACTCATATGTGCCCCTGAGATACCTTAGGACATGCTTGCATGCCTTCCAAAAGAGCTTGGTAGGCTTAACCATTGCTTGACTAAGCTGGTTCACCGCATAGCATATGTCCAATCTTGTATTAACTAAATACATGAGTGAACCCACCAACTGTCAATAAACAATAGAATCCACTACCTCTGCCGATGTAGCATCCTCTTTCCTCCAATTTCTTGGAAGAGGAGTATCCATGGGCTTGTAGTCTTCCATGTGAAACTTACCAAGTATCTCCCGAGCATACTTTCCTTGATACACAAATAGTTCACCTTCTCGCTGCCATATTTCCAATCCAAGGAAATAATGAAGGAGGCCCAAATCCTTCATATCAAACTCCTTTGCAAGATCTTCCTTGCACGAGTGTATCAACTGCTCATCACCTGTTAGTATTAAATCATCAACATAAATAAAAATGATTAAAATCTTACCCTCCACCACAATTTGGTATAGGTTTGCATCCGACTCACTCTTGGTGAAGCCAAGTCCAGTGAAATAGTTGTTGATATGTGTGTACCAAGCACGGGGTGCTTGCTTCAGCCCATACAACGCTCTTTTGAGTCTGCACGCATGCGACTCGTTGCTGAAGATCTCAAATCCTTCAAGCTTCTCAATGTACACTTATTCCTCAATGATCCCATTAAGGGATGCAATCTTCACATCCATCTGATGAATGTGCCAACCCATCTGCGCTGAGAGAGCAAGGACGGTCCTTATGGAATAATATCATGCGACAGGTGCAAAGGTTTCTTCATAATCAATCCCCTCGATCTGTGAGAAGCCCCAGGCAACAAATATTTCCTTATACTTCTCGACACTCCCATCAGCAGCTTGCTTTACCTTGTAGATCCATCTTGAACCTACCACTAATTTACCAACCGGCCTTGGAACAATCTCCCAAGCATTTTTTCTGACAATGGAGTCATACTCCTCCACCATTGTGTCTATCCATGTGGGCTCCTGCGCTGCTTCTTCGAAAGAAGATGGCTTTGTCACAATACACTTGCTCATAAGAGCCATGTATCCAGTAAATCGATCAGGTGATTGTCTCTGTCTGTGCTGTGATGTAGGGACACCTACATTCTCTGTTGCATCAAGCTTCAATATCTCAGCTTCTATGGTATGGTTTCTACCTGTTCTGATGTTTGGTTCTGCATGAGTGCACTCCTCCACTCCATGAATCTCCTCCTGTGGCTGATCCACAGCTAGAGGCTCATCTTTGGGAACAAGTAGCTCCTCCTTTGCATGCAAGTGTAGCTCCCTCTCAGGCGACAACTTCATGGCTTTCACCTCATTGAATTTTATATCCCGTCGCACCACAGTCATTCTACTGTTTGGAAAATACACACGATAATTATGTAAACTTCATGGCATCCTTTGTCACATGAATGTAAACAGATGACCCAAAAATATTTAGATGATAAATATGAGACTTCTTAGCAGTAAAAGCTTCTTCAAGTGTACTCATGCCAAGTACTCTATGAGGACAACGATTTTGCACATAAACCGCAGTGTTGCATGCTTCTGCCCACAAGTGGGTCAGTAGGCCCTGGTCATGCAGCATAGCTCGTGCAGCACCCACTATCATTTTGTTCTTCCTCTCTGCGACCCCATTATGTTTTGGGTTACAAGGTGCTATGAGTTCTCTTCGAATTCCTTCTTTGCTACAGAATTCTTTGAATTCGTTAGAGATATATTCACCACCATTATCGCTCTGCAGAGCCTTCACTTGCTTCCCCGACTCCTTCTCCACCAATGCTTTAAACTCACAGAACTTTGAGAATTTTTCTCTCTTCTTCTGCATGAAGAAGATCCAACATCTACGAGAATAGTCATCAAAAAATATAACATAATACATGTGTTTTTCTATTGAAGAAACCGAGAAAGGTCCACACACATCTGTGTGAATTCTCTCCAGGATCACCGAAGCACGGTTCTCCTTCTCATGAAAGGTGGTCTTCACAAACTTACCCATAGTACATCCCCTCCACTGATTTGACTACACAAGAGTACCCCTGGGAAGTCTAGTAGAAATCTACTACAAAATATTCAAGGCGCCATGGTGAAGATGGCCCAATCTCCTGTGCCATAATTCACCCTCATCCTAACTCACCACTTCTTCTACTTAGCCCATCATTGTAGCACAACCATCTACCTCTAGCTTGTAGAGATTCTTAACTCGAATCCTTATCCTCTTGGTTTTACCCGTTGTTTTATGTCGCAAGAAAGCTTTTCCCTCACTGAAAACAACGTCATAACCTTTGTCCTCCAACATAGTGACCAAGACCAAGTTCTTCTTCAGACCTGGAACATGCATAACATATTTCAATAGAAATGGTTTACCTCAATCCCTCTCAAAGGTAATGGTTCCAATGCTGGTCGCACTGTATCTACCATCGTCGCCCATCTCTATATGCATTTGGAGATCCTTCTCCTCCAAGTCACTAAACAACTCCTTGTCTCCTGTCATATGGAAGGAAGCACCACTATCAAGATACCACACTGATTTCATTTTGCTTGAAACCAAGCATGCGATCAAAGAGAAATCAAGTTCAAATTGCAAGGCTAAGGCCTCACTCGTTGTAGCTCCAGCAACCTTCTTGTTCTTTTTTTCCTGTGGGAAGTTAGTGGCAAGATGCCCATGTTCGTGACAGTGAAAACACTTCACTTTGGAAAAATCCAGATTCTTGCCTTTAGCCTCGGATTTTGGATGGGATTTCTTCCCCTTCCCTCTCCTTGCTTTGGAAGCCAAAGTGCAATTCTCGTCATCATCATTCTTTGATGAAGAGCCATCCCTAGTATTCTGCCTTATCTCCTCCTTCACAAGATCCGACCAAAGTCGCTCCCAATTCGACAGTTTCTCCAGTCCATTGACAGAGTCTTCGTAGCTGTGCCAACTCTTCGGAAGCCTAAGAAAAGCTAAGCTCACCAAGTCATCATCCACAACTACAATTCCCACACTCCCCAGCTCATCCCTACATTGGACAAACTTCATGAGATATTTTGGAATACTGTTGCCCTTCTCCATTTTTATTTTTTTGAGCTTATCTTTGAGCGCCAACTTCCTATGGTTGCTGCTGCTTTGGAAAATATCTTTCAAAGACTTCCACATTTCAAATTGAGTGGCTTTCCCATGAAGGCTTGACACAATATGGTCTTTCACACCTTCCAACAAAATTCTTCTTGTCTTCGCTACCTTCTTTTTCCATGCGTCAAGTAATGTAGCATCGCTAGAAGTAGGCTTAGGAACATCGTTATCGATGAACTCCTTCAATCCATTATCTTCAAGCACCACCTCCTTCCTGTCCTTCCAGGCTATGTAATTAGAGCTACCCTCAAGGGCATACTCCAATCACAACCCATTGAAAGGCATTTCAATGAATACTCAACTGTCGCACCAAGAAATTTCTGCAGCAAATTCGAATTATCCACCAGCACAAAACTCTGCACCTCTTCACTATTGCAATCTCCAGTGATTAACACTGCTCCAATACCATGTACAAATTTATTTATACATCAATATTAATAAATTTCTACATCATCAAGAGGCAATACGCTCACTCGGGGCTAACTCTACAGCTGGAGGTGGTGGAGTCTGATCAATGACATGTGGTGCACTTAGCATCGAGTCAATATCCTCATCCTGCGGCTCCGGTTCCAACTCCATACCCACAGCTTCAATCAGATATTTTGTAACAACCCTGGTAAAAATCCATGTAAAAATATATAAGACCAATATGATAAAACAATAGAAAATTTTAGGGGCGAATTTTCACCCTTGGGTGAAATTAAAGGGTTTTAAATTTTTATTGGGTGAATTTTTTGTATCATAGTATATTATTTTGAATCACCCTAATTCATTTTATTAAAAAATTAGGTCTAGAGGTTAGCCCATCTTATCTTAAGGGAGAGGGTAAAAAAATTAAATTTATATTTCAAATCACCCCAAATTTATTTTATAAAAAAATTAGGTCTAGAGGTTAGCCCACCTTATTTAATGGAGAGGGTTAAAAAAAAATAATCCCTTGAAATTAGGAGTTACAACATTCCATTCACCCCAATTTACAAGAATATGTATTTATAATGATAGTTATTTCACCCTCCCCATTTGGTGTAAAAAAAATGTTTCTTTCTTTCATTCACTCGTATTTCATGGTATTGGGATTAATTTGGAGAAAATGACCCTCATTTTTTAGAATAAATAGTAGTAAAAAAATTATTCACCTTTATTTCAAAATTCAAGAGTCTTATTTTCATTTCTATTTAAAGAATTGAATAATGTTTCTAGTGCACAAGGATTCTTTGCAAAGTTGTAGAATTTGAATTAAGAAGTAAATAATTGAGCACAAAGGTACATGGTTGTTCACAAAGTACTGTAATCTGAATGAAGAAGTCAGGAACCAACGTAAAATGGTACAAGTAAGTCTGTGTATTTGTTCTAGGATGCAATTTCTCTTGCATTCTCTACCTTTTCCTCCTTTTTTCTTCTTTTTTTTCAGTTTTGGGAACCATAATAAATTTTTCTTAGAAATGTATTGGGTTTTCGTAATAAAATAAGTATCATTAAATATGTTTCCATTAGAGAACCTAAGAACCCCATTCTCTTTTCCCTTAGATAATGAAATTTTGGTATATATAATTATAATTTTCTCATATATACTTGTCATTTTCAAATATTATTTTGATAATAAGTTTTTTATTTTTCAATCTCGTTAAATAATTGATGTACGATTCTTTCTTTTTAACTTCGACCCATGTTTAACTTAAAATCTATAAAAAAATTAGAAATCTTCGTACAATAAGTATCATTAATTATATGTGTCCATTACAGAACTTGAGAACCTCGTTCTCTTTTCCCTTAGATAAGGAAGTTTTGGTATATATAATTATAATTTTTTGATATATGCTTGTCGTTTCAAATATTATTTAGATAATAGGTTTTTTATTTTTCATTCTCGTTAAAATAATTGATGTTCGATTCTTTTTTTTTAACTTAAACTCATTGTTAAGTCAAAATCTATGAAAAAATTAAAAAAATTCATTCGAAAAACATGATCCCTCGTGTTCCAAAATCAATACAACCCAAATTCCATCATCTATTTTGTTACTTACCCTTTATTTTCAATCTACACATTATGCAAATTACGCTTCTACAAAGAAATGATAAAGTAGTTGTTTCTATTTGAATACAAAAGTGTTGGCAGTTTGAAAAACTCTATCAGAAGATAGTTTGTTGGAAGACACTCTATTAAAAAACAAATTTCGCCATTACGTTTCTACCAGAAATCAATAAAGTTGTTGTTGTTATTCTTGGAATAGTAAGGTGTTGGTTGATCAAAAAATTCAGCTGGAACACAATTGAATGGATTCCTGAAAACATCTTATTAAAAAAAATTAACCAACTATATTCAAAACCGATGTATTATTGAAATAAATATTGTCATCCAAAATTTCATGATTGAAACTAAAGAGTTTATATTAAAATGAGAATTTAAGAAAATGAATAATAAATTTGAAACTATTTACTTCAAATAAATTTCATTAGCAAGATGAAGATGCAGGAGATATTTTGAGAAATTCTATATGCAATCCACATCACTAGATATGCAGTGCAATTTTATTTACTATTTGCCCATAGACATCAATGATTATCAACATGCTATTCATATATGTAGTATCCATGAAGAGGAGAGAGATTTAACATTTTGAAGACATTAAAAAAAATTGAAGACATTAAAAATTTACATGTGGTATATATATATATATATATATATATATATAGAGAGAGAGAGAGAGATAGATAGATAGATAGATAGATAGATAGATAGCAGATTTATTAGGTTTCCATGGAGATTAAATCTCTTATTTTTTATTCAATTTTTTCACTATAAATTTTGAAGACATTAAATCCATCTTATACATTAAAAAATATAATTTAAACAATGAAAATTTACACCTAGGATATATATATATATATATATATATATATATATGTTTCCAGAGGGATTAAATGTGTTATGTTCAAAATTTTTAGTTAAAACTTTCATTTAAATAAAAAATGTGGGCTATAACATAAAAAAATGAATATATATGTTATATTCTTACTCTCAACCATAAATAAAATATTTCAATGTCCATATAAACTATCATAATCTTATACCAATTTCATAGAGAAATAAAGTAACTAAAAGTAATAAAAAAATGGTATACTTTTGAGTACAAGAAATTGTATAATTCTTATACTTTCTAAAAATATTTCAGTACATGACTTAAATATCGTTTAAAATATATTTTAGTAATGACTCAAGTAATGTTTTTTAATATCTATGTCCAATAATTTATTTCAATCTCAACTTCATGCATATGTATATGGAGATGGTATAAATGAAAAATCATTTTAATGTTAATCATAATAAATAAATAAAATTCAATGTTGTAAGAGGAGTAATTAAAAGTAAAAATGTTCAAGGAGATATGTAATTTATTAAATTTTTAATATCAAATTAAAATGCAACATTTAAAAATATATAATTAATAATAAAATATTCAATGTGACTCATAAATAAAATATTTTAATTTAGAGGGTTAATTAATATTGAAATGTATTAAAAAATATATTAATGTGAAAAATATAATCCATAGATTAAATATTTCAAGAAAAACATTTAAATGTGCATATATTTATATGATTACAAAAAACTATATATGCAATATTTTTTATGGCTAAATAATTTTAAGTAGTCTCATTGTGACTTTTTTTAAGAATATGTTTTGGTCAATTTTATTTCAAATCAAGAAAATGTGTTCAAATTGCAAGTTTAAGCTATGTAGTTTACAAAATCCAAGTTCTCAAGTAAATTTTGATGACATTGAATGCATTTTTTACATTCACAAATATAGTTTAAGCAATGAAAAATTACATGTGGTGTGTGTGTTTATATATATATATATATATATATATATATATTAGGTTTCGAGAGGGATTAAATTTGTGTGTAAATGTTTTAGTCAAAAATTTTACTAAAAAGGAGGTTTTCCTTGGAGCTACAAGACTTTCTCTCTCCCTTGAAAAAATCGTATATACTCCCTCTGCCAGATTGAAATCCAATCTAAGCCAATACAAACATCTACATGTACATCGAGTTGATCATGTGTGCACAAATTTGTTGTTAGTGCAAGTACTGTAGTTAAGTTTCTAGTTAAAGAATTGATCCTCATATCCCACGGAAACATACATGCAAAAAAAAAAGAGCATTGTGATTTATCTCAATAAGAATTTGAGGTGTTGTACATATGTACTTTTATCTAAAATTCTTAAGAAGCACTTCCATAAAACAAAATATTCATGGATAGCCTAGTTTTCAAAACCATGGGGCATAGAGGAACTATGCCTTTTGGAAGTTTCCCTTATACAATTATATTTTATATCTAAATTTTTTTTAAATTAATTTTAATCACAAAAATTATTGTAAATATCCTATATCTATTTTAATTTTAGTTTGGAACATAACAAGTGAGTGCTTATTTTAATCAAAAAAATATTACAAGGTGAATGAGCATGATTAAGTAGATAGGCCATAATATATACCTCTAGTTCCGTGCATAAAATTAGCAAAGAAAGCATATGTTCCATAACATTAGCAAAGAAATCATATGTTCCATCCACAGTTCATCATTCCCTAATGGTATCCTATAACCATAATATTTATTCACACAGCATATTCATCACAAGCTATAACACTATGTATGTTTATTGGCACACTCACATTCAAAAATAAATAGAGGTAATGATACTTAGTAAAAATGTTGTAGCATAATATAAAATTATATTTACAAGAATTACATTGGCACATATGACATTTATTTACCATTATGAATAAATAGTAAACTTGTAGCAATATTCAACATTGAAATAGTAAAATGCTCCAACAAAGTGCATCAAGCATTAACAAACCAAAGGAATAACTTATTTAGTTGAAGGTTTAAGGTCAACGTCCACTTCTAGGTAGAGCAATGTTCCACCCAACGATAGACTCTATTTCACTAATTATTTTTATAATAGGCCACCCTAATTGAAGCTATGATACTGCTAAAGAAAATTAGAACATTTTTATGGAAATCATTCTTAGGATAAAAAATTACCTATCCCATTGTCTCATTGCTATTTTTTTCTTGGAACAACACAACTATTTTGGTGACACACATTTCTTTCCTTACATAGAATAAGGAGAATACCTTCCTCATCTACTCAATAGTCCCTCAAAATTCTCTAAGCTCTCCCTCTATGTGTGCATTAAGGGTCTAGATATTATCCATTAACTCCAACAAAATTTACTTAGTTCTTGACCTTTTTCATGTTTTAGAGGCTTCCTTGCTTGGTTTTTCAACCCACACTATGGTTTACTCCTTAGCTTATATCCATGGATTATCCATCACATAGCTTGATATCTTTCCTGGATCTCTTTCCAACCCTATTTTTGAATATATCTATGTTCTCCCTCTCTAGAATTCACTTATTTTCACAGAAATTATATTTTAACCATTTGAATCTCTTCCTTTTCTATTTTCAAAATCTATACATATTTATGTAGTTCTCATCACATGAATTCAAAATTTCCTCTATCATTCCTTGATCATCCTCCTAGTAGGAATCAATACCTCTACAACTACTTTCGTGGATGCTAGCATCAACCAAGAGAGAATGAATTTTCCTCTCCCTCTATTTCTTTCCCTATTATAACTTTAATCTCTTCCATTTGATTTTCCTTCTCTACTATGTCGAGCCCCATGCATCTCTCTTCAATGTTCTTTGCATGAGTTTGTAATGGTCCTTAGAGTTGGTATTATGACATGGAGTGGGTATTATTATATTAGAGATTTGAATCTATTTATGCATTGAATATTCATGCCAATATCAATGGGCCAAAATGGATAGTATAAAAAAATTGCCACAAAAGCACCAAAGCTAGATATTTATTTTAATACATAATTTCACAAGGTGTAATTTTGAAATCATAAATTTGTTGGGAATTAGAAAAAATGCTTAAAATATTATGGAAATTGTCAAATGAATATTTTAAAAAATTATAACTTGAAATTGAAGTATGTGATTAAAAGTATTAAGCGTATTTGTGGGTGATACAATTAAAATGAAGAGAAAGTTGCTTTGCGCCTTACCTCAGGAAACACTATTCTGCTCTTGTTATTTTAGCTGGTTCATCTTCCCTTATAGATTATTTAGCATTTTAAAATTAAGCTTGTAATTTCCCATTCTATTTTTTATTATTTCTTTAAAATTTTGTAAGAATTTGAATAGTTCTGTGAATTTTAAAATGATTTTGATTATTGAAATCATAATATACAATGGAGTTTATATAGCCATATCCCTAGAGGTTCGTGGATTTGGATCAAACACCAAGGTAGAATTATATGTGTTGTGGGGTATGGTATATGTGTTGTGGGGTATTTTATATTGTGTTGGGTGGTTAGTGAATGATTTTATACACATTTACTACGACTTAAGTCTCACAATCCATTGGATAAATGAGAGATGGAACTTCTCACCCCCTCTCTTAGATAACTAGTTATCTAGGATTTGAGATATCTATGGATTATTTCACTTATGTTCACAAAGAACACAAACTTATGTTCACAAAGAACACAATAAGCATGCAAATTATCTCCCTAAAATGGGTCTTTCTATGTTGGGAGACATACAAAACATCGTGTTTATCCCAATCATCTATATCTTTGATGCATAGAGGAAATGTGTAACATATTTATATACCTCGTACAAAATACACAATATTCTCTCTCTCTCTCTCTCTCTCTCTCTCTCTCTCTCTCTCTATGTTGGGAGACATAGAGAGAGAGAGAGAGAGAGGAAATGTTTAACATATTTATATCGTGGGATAAAAACATCGTGTTTATCCCAATCATCTATATCTTTGATGCATAGAGGAAATGTGAAATGTGTAACATATTTATATGCCTCGTACAAAATACACAATATTCTCTCTCTCTCTCTCTCTCTCTCTCTCTCTCTCTCTCTCTCTCTCTCTCTCTCTCTCTATGTTGGGAGACATACAAAACATCGTGTTTATCCCAATCATCTATATCTTTGATGCATAGAGGAAATGTGTAACATAGTTATATACCTCATACAAAATACACAATACTCTCTCTCTCTCTCTCTCTCTCTCTCTCTCTCTATATATATATATATATATATATATATATATATATATATATATATATATATATATATTCAGTTTTACTTGTGTGTAATATTCCTAAATGTCTTATTCCATATTCCTTAACTGATAATACAATGATATTATCATGATCATTAAGTGAAATAACCTTAGAAAAGGAATATAAAATCTCATAAAGTAATAACCATTAATGCAACTTGTAAACATAATGATTTATGGTGCAACTATTCATCATTAATATTGTTCATTTAATTAGGCTTGTTAAAAACACATTGAATAATGTAAGCTTCAACATCATGAAATGTAGCAATATCATCAAAATAAATGAAAAGGAAAACAAAAAATGGACACCGATATACCCTAGAAAGCCCGAAGGGAAAAACCAACAAGTGTTGATTTTATTAAACGTTTCGTGAGGGAGTTCACCCCTCACTCAATAGAAAGCAAGAGATTCCAGCCCTTGTCCATTGTTGGAGTTTTAAAAAACAAACATAGTCTTTGATTCAAACATAGTTATATAGATACCATTACATTAAAAATGATGTCATATTTTTCAAACACTTTACCTAAATGTTCTTCAAGCACAATGTCTTCGTGGCACGATTGTTTACCATAGTAGGTCACCCATTGTAAACTATACTTGACTCAATCTTCCACTCTTCATGTAACAATAGTGATACATAATGACTTCATCACCTAAAGTAGTATTAGTTATAATCCATCTTATGATTTATGAAAAAAAGATTAGTTTAGAAACTATCACACCATTTTTACGAAATTCGTGATTGTTTCTTACAATCAATATCGTCAACAACTTAAACATTATGATTATCCAAAATATTAAATTTTCAAAACCCAAATATTATGACCTTTTTCATCAAATAAATCAAATTAGATAATCAAAATCTCTCTATTTTTAATCTTAAGACTCATTTTAAAAATATATATATATTTTGAGGAATCAATATCCAAAGGCAACAACTTTTACAATGATTTTTCATGACCTTTCAGTTCTCCATAATAACCTCATATTTATTTTAGAAGTATGCAATATGAATCAACCAACCATGGCTATATAAAACTCTTTACATCCATAAACTCTAAACCTTTAGTAACATACATGAGGGTAGGAAAGTAGAAAAATAGAAGTTTATTTATACACCAAATACATTTCATGACTTACATGAGGGCAGAAAAGTAGAAGAGGAGATGTTTATTTACACACCAAAGAATCTGTTGGACTCTTTCTTTAAACATTGTAGTAGAGCACATATAAATATACAAGTCTTGCTTTATGATAGACAAACTACGTTAATGATACAATCTACTCAATTAAGTCAATATATTGACAACTCGATATAACCCTCCACTGTATATAAAACAAACTACCTTAATGATACAATCTACTCAATTGAATCAATATATCGACAACTCGATATAACCCACCACTGTATAAAGCATTTATTTGAATAAAATATCTTAAATTTAGCTAATTATAACAAATTCATATAGGCTAAGAATAAAATTTGTACATAGATATTAATAATACCAAATAATATTAAATATTCATTTCACACTTATAAAAAAATTAGGAATCACATAATACAGCCTTCAAGAATCACATAATCCAACCTTACGTTGTTTAAGGTAAAATTTGTATTGAAACTTAAAATGCTAGGCTATAATGGAATACCATTTTTTAAGTGTAGACTACTTTTAGAGAGGGGCCTGAAAATGGCAAAGCTTGATAGAGGCACCATGACATGAAGTTCAACACAAAAACCATGATTGGTTGGTTGTGAGGGATTTCATTCTTCCATCATGTTTAGGAGGTACTCGTACTGGATCCCAAGCTAATATGGGAAGTTTTCCGAGACACTCTTCATGTTGAGGCTTACTTTCTTGAAGTTGTAGCAACAAACTCAAATGACTTGCAACTGAGTTCAACTCCTCCTCTCTTGATCTTTGTTATGGAAAGGGAAAAAATTGTATTTTAATTATAATTGTGGAGTGATGCATTTTGATTATAATTGTGGAATGATTAGGCTAGGCCTCAACTAATGACTATAATAATACAGGTACTTTACACCTCAATGAAACCACTAGTGACAACCAAAATCAATGAAGGAGTAAGCATCAAATCTCAATAATGCATCCCCAACTTCTGAAGCTAAATATGGAGGTGTTGTTGATAACCCAAAATCAATGAAGGAGTAAGCATCAAGTATTAATAATGAACCCCCAACTTTTGAAACGTCGACATGATTCTTATTACAATGTGGATAATCCGAGAATATATATTACAAATGATAACCAGAAAGAAGCCTAAAAACTAAAATATGAAGGTGTTGTTGATAACCATCAACTTTTGATAAAGCCAAAAATAATGACCACTTCCAACTAACTAATCAAACTGATTCTCACTACAATGAAAACCTAACTTTTCTTCCACGTTGTAATTCAATAATATGACATAATCATATTCATCAGATAAACATACCAGACAAAACAAAATTAACAAATCACCATCACCCTCATAAAAGAGATTGACATCAATTGACATCATGTTCAACCCAAGTCTTGCTTTAGGGTTATTCCCAAAGATATGTATAGGCAAGAATTCATAATTTTGTTGGTCACAAGTTTCCAGGTATTCATGCTTGGAGGTATACTGGTTCATAATGCATGTATTCCTTCAAGAATATATTCCATTTTTATATCATGGCATTTTTTTCTAGAGTTTTCGAAGTGTTGTCGACTACACAGAGAACTCATTGCCACAGTTTTTATTGTCATTTTAAAATAGACCACTATTATTTTTATTTGGCCCTTAAATGACCACAGAAAATCGCAATCCTCGCATTTCGATTTATTTCTCAAGGCTCTTCACGATGAAATCCATGTATTATTCAAAGTTCTTACTAGTTGACATTCAAAGTTGTGAAGAAGAATTTTTAAAAACTCCAATGCTTGAAGCTACAATCAGAATTTAGTGATAAAATCTAGACACTTTAACTTCGAGGACAATATTTCCTCTTCTGAAGAAAATTTTACTCACATTTACATCCTTTTAAAGTAAAACAAATGGCGCTCTCACACACTATTCGGAGTATAGATCCATGGTGAATAAAGAATGAAATGGTAGTTGCCAAAAACTATTCAAACCCTAACTGATTCTTGATTTAACTATTCGGTGTGTGCTAATAATATTTTCATATGAATGTTAAAATTAAATACTTAGATTCTAGGGATATTACAAAATCCCTTTTTCAACATGGGAAATTTTTTTTTGTAATTTTAGCAGATCCTTCCTATTTTCTATTAATCAAAAAGAGAAAATGGGTTATGCATAATAATTAGTGGATGGCATCAACCTTCCCATAGGAAACCAAGTCTATTGGCCACCTTAAAGAGTTATAGGCCAACCAATACTGAAAAATCTTAAACCGAATACCATCAGATATGTCCAATTTAATGTCTCTTACATACAATAACTCTAGAAAGTAAATTCTACCTAAAGTATGCATGTCAAAAAACCAAAAAATTAAGGAACTCAATCATCAGAAGACTCGATCGATGTTGAGTCCTTAACACTAGAACCGGACATGTCTACTTGATGCAAGCTTTGCAATTGTTGATCTATGTGACCCAGACGAACATTGTGGTGGTGTTGCATAAGGCAGATTTCTTAAATGTCTCTCCTTATCTCAGTTAGAATAGAGGAAAATTTTGGGTCCCCTCCAATTTTATGTATGAATAGACTGCTGGAATAATGACAGACTACTCCTTGTGTTTTCGAGGTCCTTTAGAAATTCCATTGCTTCCTCTTGTATTTCCCCTTCCTCCTTAGTGTTGCAGTCTTTCTCCCAACCTGAGATAAGTGTTTTAACTTGAGGTGGAATGCTTGTGGAATAGGCATCAAAAATATTTTCCATTATATCTTTCCCTAACTTCCTTCCCCTCTTATTGGGGCCCACTTTGGGCTTACTTTTTTTATGTTTCCTTTATCCTTGGCATCCTTTTTTGTTGCTTGGACTTTAACCCTTCTATCTTGCAGGTGCAGTACAGACCATTGGATTGACTGACAATGTCAGGGCAAGTCTGTGACCAATGCTAAAGAAACACATGTATAGAAATTAAAGATACCTGTTTATTGCAAAATAATTTCAATAATTGGTTTAGTGAAATAACAGTGAAAGAGATCCGGACTGTCAGTAGTAACATCCTTGTAACTAGCAGGCCAATACATGTCATCATTCCTCCTTCCCTTCTTCCAAAGATTTATCAAGGTGGAAATAAGAATTTTATTTTCCTGGTGTGACAGAAAATTCACAGTGAGAATGTTTCCATTCTCCTATTGCATATTAATAGGCCGAGGGTAGAGACTCCCCTGAAGAGAAGTAAAATCCCTCAAAACCCAAACCTTTCCCCATGACAGAAGATTAAAAACCCAATAAAGAAACTAGAACTTCTGCAAAGTAGGACAAAGACCCCTTGAAACATGAATGAACCCCCTTGAAACAGGAATGAAACCTCTAGAAACAAAAATGAAACCCCACAACCCGGACAGAAAAACAGCTAGAAAACCCTCATGACCTCAGAGAATAGGATGACCATCACAATAAATGGAGTCGAAGCCCCCCATATTACAAAAATACTGAGTGGTGCTACCGACAGAAGGGTAATTCGAATCCATGCAATAAATTTCATATGCTTGACTAGCCAAGCTATTAGGGTTGCATACAGAGAAAATGGTCGAGTGCATGGTACAGGGAGAAGAGAGCAAGACATGCAGAGTCCATATGAGACCAAGCTGGAAAAAAAAGCAAGACATGCAGAATTGGAGAACCAACAGAACCTATACTCCTTAACCACTACTAGTAGACATCCCAACGAGGCTTGCAAGCCCACAGTGCCCATGCAGAAGAGGTTTACATAATAGAACCGAATACCACAAAACATAACCAGAAGACAATTATCATAATACACCCAATCGTGAGGAATACCAGTGCAGAACCCAGACGATAAACAAAACCCCCAAAATATAATTGAGTTATCAAACACAAGAATATAAACCAAGTTGAAGACCTTAGAATCATCTTCATTCACAGCAACAAGCTTGGTGTATAGGCTGAGAACATACCAGGTGAAGGAATGTGAATCTGACGTCTCGACCTACTCTCGTGTGGCAGCTCTGTCTGCTCTATGCTCCACCATAAACTGTCAGAATCAGTTACCACCTTTCCCCTCACCACCCTTCGTAACTCCCTTAAAACACCGGTGATGTTTCCCATACCGCTCTGACATCATGAGTTGGAAACCACCATCATTCATGTCAGTCATTACGTAGCACGGGTGGTAGTACCTACATGTTTGTCTATGTACCCTCATCCAGCAGTCGTGTGGTACGCACGGTCTTGTGCCACCTCTCCTCTCCAATTCCCCACTTGGCACCCCGATCGGGGAACATGGGACTTTTTTATTTACAGACAATTTTTCTGTTTTGTGATAGGTTGTATTACAGATATGGATTATGTTTTTAGAAGGAATTTATTTATATAGAGCCTTATGCTACAACCATTTTTTTATATTTTGTTGAACATATTAAGATATAGGTTTTTTTCCTTTGGAATATGTTGTAAATGCTTCCTTTAAATTCGATGTATATCAGTATTATGTAAACATGGATTTCTTTAATAGAACATGTTTGATTTTTCTCTCAGATATAGATTTATTTAAGGGAAATTCAATTTTAAAATCCTTTTGTAATATAAATTGATGATTTTGTTATCACTCATTTCGAGCTCTACAACTTATTCCAAATACAAAAGGATTGCTATAAAAATATATTGCTTTGTTGTGTAACCATTTTTGGATATTGCAATTTTTTTTGTATTCAAGGGTTATAGAGTAAATTCAATATTCCAAATTCAATGTATTTAGTAGATTGATTAACTTTGCTCCATACTGAGAATCAAATGTGAAAGAAATAATTTCATCAAATTGAAAGATTAATTTCATTTTAGTTCTTTAATATTAACAAGTTAAAATAAATTATTATTTTCATATGAAAATGAAAAATAATTTTAAATGTATACTTTATATATCAAACCTTTTACTGTGTCAAGTTAAGTTGTGAAAACTTCAAACAAAAAATGCTGATCACAAACCACAATTTCAAATACGTTTAAGCGAGTAATAATTTGGAAGGAACTTAACAAGACCATTTACTTACACTTTATATATAAATCATATAGAGATAAATCAGTTGAACCATTTACTTATAATCTATATAGGAGTCATATGGAGGGAATTAAATATCACCATTTACTCTTTCATCTCATGACATCATTCTTGGAATACAATGAAACTATTTTTCTTTCTTACAAAGCAAGTGGTCCAATAGAGTAAAACAATTGCAATGATTTTTTGAAAGATAATCAAAATATAATATTATTTTATGGATATCACTACAATATCCAATTAAATAAAAATAACTATTGCTATTTGAAACTATCAACAGCACAATTTTTCATAAAAGAAATATAACTTACAAGATGACTTGACAATAGAATTATAAGACTAATGATTAGTGTTCATGTTTATTATGATGCAAAATACCATCTACAAAAGAACACATAAATAAAAATATTTTTTGTCAACCAAAATGAATGAATACTATTTATTTCGCATGGAATTTGTTATAGCAAGGATTCATATCTACATTGAATCTATTTTGATCCCTAGTGCTTAAATAAGATATGCAATTAATATTCATTATTGTAAGCAAGTTGATAAAGTAATAAATGTAAGAAAATGGCAAATGGATTATGCTCTAAATATAAGAAAGTGAAGTAATATCCATAGAAGATTGAGAGGTAACAGATGTAAATCCAAGCAGAAAAATAATGTGATGTTAATTCTAATTGGAATTGTTTCTCCTTTGTAAATAGCAAAAAGATTCTTCAAAACCACAACTTTTTATCTTCAATGTCCACCACTATGATGTAATTTCAATAAATAAGTGGTACATACATGCATGAACTCCATAAAAACATGATTTTATTGTATAAAAATAACAATAATCTTTTTTAAATTACCATTATATATATATATATATATATATATATATATATACACACACACACACACACACACACACACACACACACACACACACATATATAATGATTAATAAATAAAAAAAGGACAAATAACAAATAAAATATGTTATGAAAAATTCCCCATGGAAAAAAATAAAATAAAATTATTTCAATTTTAAAAATTATTTTTTGAGTCCTAGGAGCTCTTCAACCCAGTATGTAAGAGATGTAACAAATTGACTCGCTCAAAATAAAGGTAGCTAAGATAAATTTTGGAATAAAAATAAAAAATTCCACCCTATTATTTGTTTTATTAATTTTTATTGGGTAATTTTGGTAAACATGACTTGGTCAAGTTACAAGTAGCTTTTGAGCTCTAAGTTTTTGAAAACCCATGGTATTTCCCATGGTATTCATCGAATTAAAGGGGGGATTAAACCAACCTAGATCCATCATAAATCTGGATCCACCAAGAGCCTAGATATATCAAATATGTTGAGAATCCTAAAATGCAAAGGGATTTGATCTCTCTCAAACCTTTGTGGATTCGGAGTTAAGATGGATCTAGGTTGGTTATCTACCAAGAGCAGAGAGAGATCAAATATGTTGAGATACAAATATCCTAAGATGAAAAGAGATTTGATCCCTCTCAAACCTTGTTAGATCCGGAGTTAAGATGGATCTAGGTTGGTTATTGGGCTGAGAAGCACTCTCTCTAGCCTAGTATGGAAGGGATGTTGTCTGTTATGTTATGTAAATAGTTTAGTTGGTCAAATAACATAGAAAAAACACAGAAAAAAAATAAAAATAAAGTAAAATTAATAGTTATATTTATTTAAAAAATTAAAAACAACACTACCTTAAAACAAGAAAAAAAATTAAAAATACCTCTATGTTAAAACAAAAATGACTTTAAACTAAAACAAGCCTAGATTCATTGATCTATCAAGCCCCTAGAGGGATAAAATATCTTGAGGTGAAAACCTAGTTTTTGAGTGCAAAACTTGAGGAAAGGTTTGACCCTCTAGAGATTTGATCCCTCTCAAGGCTTGATAGATACAAAGTTAAGATAGATAGATACAGAGTTAATATGGATCTATGATGGTTTCAAACGTGTGCAGCCAAGGAAAATCTATCGAATATATGAACAATTTTATCAATAATATGTAAATAGATCTAATATTAGTATAATAATTTTATATATATTAAATTTTGTCATTTTAATTTTAATTTTTCTTAGTTACCTTAATGTTAATAGCTTTAATGATGAAAAATGATGAAATAAATTTTTTGAATGCAAAGTCACAATGCAATAGATGTGAATAATAAGATGTAGTCAATTACAAATATTCGTCATTGTGATCAATCTCCAACTATTTTCTTCTAGTATTCTTATTTTCACCCTTGTTATTTTTTTCATCTTCTCATTTTGATTATATGAAAAGGACAGTTGAAATCGTAAGCCATTTAAATCCTTAGCTCGAGATGTTGTAGTAAACATCATACCTTGTCTCTCTTGCTTTCCAATATTAATAGGTTGAATTAATATAACACAAAAATCAATGTACATTGCCAATAATTTGTTGTTCTTACACTGAAATCAATGTGCATTGTTAATCCAATCACTTTAAAATTAATGTACCATCATATATCCAATTACATCAAATCAGAAATCAACATCTACACTGAAATCAATGCATATAATGCAAGCAATTAAATAATATTAGAAAACAACTTATACATTGAAATAAATGCATCTAAGGCAAGAAATCAATAGGATTAAAAATCAACATCTACACTCAAATCAATGCATTTAGTGAAAGTAAGTAAATAGGATTAGAAACCATCATTTAAACTGAAATCAATGCATTTAGTGCAAGCAATCAAATAGGATTAGAAATCACCATCTACATTGAAATCAATGCATTTAGTGCAGATAAGAAAATAGGATTAGAAACCAACATCTACACTGAAATCAATGCATTTAGTGCAAGCAATAAAATAGGGTTGGAAATCACCATCTACATTGAAATCAATGCATTTAGTGCAAGCAATCAAATAGGATTAGAAATAAACATCTACATTGAATAAAATATAATTATAAATCAACATCTATATTGAATCAATGCATCTAGTGCAAGTAATCAAATAGGGTTAGAAATCACCATCTACACTAAAATCAATGCATTTAGTTCAAGTAAGCAAATAGGATTAGAAACCAACATCTACACTGAAATCAATGCATTTAGTGAAAGAAATAAAATAGGATTATAAATCATCTAAATTGAAATAAATGCATCTAGTGCAAATAATCAAATATAACTAGAAATCAACATCTACATTGAAATCAATGCATCTAGTGTAAGCAATCAAATAAGGATAGAAATCACTATCTACACTGAATTCAATGTCTTTAGTGCAATAAATCAAATAGGATGAGAAATAAACATATACACAAAAATCAATGCATTTAGTGTAAGCAATCAAATAGGATTAGAAATCATCTACATTGAAATCAATGCATCTAGTGCAAATAATAAAATATAATTAGAAATAAACATCCACATTAAAATCAATGCATCTAGTGCAAGCAATCAAATAGGATTAGAATTCACCATCTACACTAAAATAAATGCATTTAGTGCAAGAAATCAAATAGGTTTAGAAATCACCATCTACACTGAAATCAATGCATTTAGTGCAAGCAATAAAATAGGATTAGAAATCAACAACTACACTAAAATCAATGCATCTAGTGCAAGCAATCAAATAGTATTAGAAATCACCATATACATTGAAATCAATGCATCTAGTGCAATAAATCTTCTTCCCTTTGTTCCCCATCCATATATATCTATATCTCCATCCATATCTCCTTATTTATATCTCTATCTCACCACCCCAAACACACGCACTCCCACTCCATATCTATCAATATCTATGTCCCTCCATCCCTATCTCCATCTCTCTCTTCTTCCCTCTCTTCACCTTCCATCATTATATCTATCTCCCTTCATCTCTCTATATCACCCCCAAAACATACACTCGCTTTCTCCAATCTATCTATCCCTCCCTCCCTCCTCATCTCCCTCTCTCTCTATCTCTTCCCCTTCTCTCCCTATCCACCGCTTTTCTCTCTTTCCTCTTGTTGTCCTCTCTCCCTCTCTCTCCATGTTCCTTATCAATACCTCTCTTTCTATCCACCTTTCTCTCTCTATGTCTTTATTCTTACCTCCCTCTCTCTCCCCCTCCAATTTCATCTCTCTTTCCCTCCCCCTCTCCACTCTCTCACATCATCTCTATTCCTTCCTTTCTCTCCCTTTCTCTCCCACCTCTCTCTCTCTCTCTTCACCCTCCAACTCTGTTACTATATCGATCCCTCTCTCCCCCATTCTCTCTATATATTCTTCTTTTTCTCTTTATCTAACCCCAAAACATATATACTATGTCTCCATCTCTCCCTTATCACTCCCTCTCTCTCTCCACTTATAACTCTCTATTTATTTATGCTTTCCTCCATCTCTCCCCCTCCAACTCCATATCTCTATCCCTCCCTCTCTCCTCCTCTCTCCCTCCCTCTTTCCTCCTCTCTCTCAAGTCCTCTCTCTCATCCTTCCTCTCTCTCCCTTTCTCTCCTACCTCCCTCTCCCTTCCCCAATCACTATCATCCTCTCTCTCTCTACCCTCCAATCCTCTCTCTTCCCCCACCACTCTCCTCCTCTCGCTCTCTTCCCTCCAATCTTGTCTCTTCCCCCACCACTATAATCCTCTCTCTCCATTTCTCTCCTACCTCCCTCTCTATTCCCCCATAACTTTCTCTCTCTCTCTCTCTCTCTCTCTCTCTCTTTTCCCACCGGTCCTCTCTCTTCCCCCATCACTCTCCTCCTCTCTCTCATCCTTCCTCTCTCTCCATTTATTTCCTACCTCCCTCTCTCTTACCCTGTCACTCTCTCTCCCTCTCTCTCCAACTATGTTACTATATCCCTCCCTATCTCCTTATCTCTCCTTCATTGTCTCTTTATATCACCCCTAAACATACACACTCTCTCTCCATCTCTCCCTTGTCACTCTCTCTCTGTCTCTACTTCTCACTCTATTTCTTTCTTTTCCCTCCCTCTTCCCCACTCCAAATCCATCTCTCTATCCCTTCCTCTATCCTCTCTCAATTCCTCTCTTTCATCCTTCCTCTCTCTCCCTTTCTCTCCCCCAATCTCTCTCTCTCTCTCTCTCTCTCTCTCTCTCTCTACCCTCTAATCCTCTCACTATCTCCCTCCCTCTCTCCTTCTCTCTCCCCCCCTTCCATATTTTTGTCTCCCTCTCCCTCTCTTACTCCTCTCCCTCTCTCTCTTCATTCCTTCTCTCCCCTCTCCTTAGGTTTATCTCCATCTCTTCCTTGCGACTCCCCCTATCTCTCCACCTTTATCACTCTATGTCTTTGTTCTCACCTCCCATATATACCTGGTGTTAATATATATCATGATATATTAATATATATTATAATATAACAAATTTAATATTGTATTAATCCAAATATATTAAATATAATAATATTTAAGTATTGAAGGGTTTCCGCGGTGCATTATATTACATGTCATTTTTTGGGATTCAATTGTGTTGAGAAAGTCATTTAACTATGATTGACGCTACGTGATTCATTTCACTAGTTTCAATCCCACTTCTTCACCCATGTGAGAATCACCTGATGCAATGAGTGCTAAGTAGACTATTCAAAAATAATGAGAAATTAGTGAGTTACGACTACCTCTCATGGAAATGGTCATAGTTAAATGACTTTCTTAACACAGTTGAATCCCAAAAATTACATCTAATATAATGCACTGTGGAAACCCCTCAATACTTAAATACAAAAGAGTAAAGGGAGCTCTACCTGAATGGTTCATGAGGCACAATAATTTCTAAGGTTTTGAAAATGGGGTAGCAAGCTAAGTGGGCTTGATTGTGGAGAAAACTCCACAGTTAGGCGCGCTTGAGCCAGAGAAGTTATGGGATGGGTGACCACCCGAGAAGTCCTGGTTATCGGGTGAAATCCTAGAAGTGATGATTGATGCTATGTGATTCATTTCACTAGTTTCAATCCCACTTCTTCACCCAAGTGATGATTTACGCTATGTGATTCATTTCACTAGTTTCAATCCCACTTCTTCACCCCTCTGAGCATCACCCGATGTAATGAGTGCTAAGTGAACTATTCAAAAAGCATGAGAAATTAGGAAGTGATGATTGATGCTATGTGATTCATTTCACTAGTTTCAATCCCACTTCTTCACCCAAGTGATGATTGACACTATGTGATTCATTTCACTAGTTTCAATCCCACTTCTTCACCCCTATGAGCATCACCCGATGCAATGAGTGCTAAGTGGACTATTCAAAAATCATGAGAAATTAGTCAGTTATGACTACCTCTCACGGAAATGGTCATACTTAAATGACTTGAAATCCCAAAAAATGGCATCTAAGTTAATAATATTAATATTATAATATATTAATATGAATATTAGATTTAATAATAATAATAATATTAATATTTTAATATTAATATTAGGTTTAATAATGGTTTTTTTGTATGGTATTAATAATAATTTGGCCCATGGTATTGGCCTCATAGGATTCACCTAAATAAAACCTCTTCTTTGAGTGTTTGTAAATATAAAGAGGACTATGGAGTAAATATAAAAAGAGACTTTATTTATTAATGCCAGGATACTAGGTTAAATAGATCCTAGCATATAAAAACTCATGTGCTTCCAATCAAAATTAAAATTCTTTGTTAAAACCACAAACATATTCAGTTCAAACAATCCATATGAAGGAAAGAGAGCCATACAAATAAAATATTGATATAAAAACATAAAAACTCTTTGGCCAAATATTACAATGGGAAGCCTCTTAGCTCTCGGCCCTTCAAACCATTTCTCTTACTCTCTCTGTATTCCTCACTTCCTCACTTCCTCACTTCCTCACTTGTTCCTTCACACTCTCACAAGTTACATATTTATACATAAATATGAATTTATTACACTCCATAATTTCCTCCACACAAATCTCAACTTAAAATCTAATTTAGATTTATCTTTTTTTGGACTCAACTAAGTCCCTTTTATGGAATTCCTCATCCCTAGATTATCTACCTAATTCAACTCCACTCATATCCTTAATTATTTAAGGAATATTTACAATAATCCTCGCATTTATACTTTCTCTCTTAATTAATTAAAAATGAGCAAAATAATTAAATAAATAATTAAAATATCTCACCCCCTAAATTACATAAAGGAATAATAAAATTTAGCTTTGATGCTCCTGCATCAAACTCCCCATGTAGAGAAGTTTCCATAGACTCTTGTCTATGAGGTTTGTCACTTTTCTGTAACAATGCGACAGTCACAAGTCCTGATGACTTGCTCCCTCCAGGATTCCAAACTCTGTTCTGTCACTGGTCCTTCGAAATATCAACTTGATTTGGTAACTCATCATTGATTCTGTTGATCAGACTCCATCGGCCTCTCCACACTTTCTTTCGCCAATTTCTCAGAGTAATTCCTCTTTGTCAAACTCTTTCATTTCCAACTAAGCTAAACCCTCAACTTTCTGTAATGGAAAATAATCAAGATTTTCTTCTTGACTATAACTATAGTCACTGATTGCTTTTATAGCAATAACTTTCTCGTCTAGTGTTGTACCTACATTCACCCACAAACTGTTAGTTTTAAAATGATAAGACCTTTCGGTCTCTTTTGATGCTTCAAGCACCAATATTCCATCATCAACTTTCTGGACTTTAGTAGATCTTGTTTTGAACTGCTGGCTGCTTTCATCTTCATCCTGTTGATTCAATATTTTTGTCTCCTTTATGTCTCTACGTACATAATTTTCTTGCTGCTTCTGATCTTCCATCTCAACTCCAAATAATTTCTGCTCAATTTCTCTGATTTTGACATCATTTCTATTAATGTCTGTACTTACAATTACATTATTATCTGAAAATTTAACATTCATTCAACTCTATAAATGTTAAAAACATTTCATCTCTATCATGTATAGTAACTGTAATTTCTTCTCGATCAGGTTCTGCAAGTTTCACTTCTCCCTCAGTTTCCTTACGCCATCGTTTCAAGAACTCGATTTCCATATGAAATATTTTCAGTGCTTCATCACAACCTTCATTCCTAGCTTCATTCTTCTTCTGGTAATCTTCCTGAGTTGTCCTGGTTTCAGCATCATCACATTGTAAAATTCTGTCAGCAAATTCACTAAACAAATACATTTGTTTACCTCCTTGGAATATCTCTTTGGAATTTCCACTATGCTCCTGCTCCGTAATAGCTTCAACTTGTTGTCTTTCCCCAAACAAGAATTCATTGATGATTTCTTCCTGTTGTAACAAATCAGTACCTTCCTTATTTGAAAGGCATTCTCCATCAGACTTCACCTCAAGAGTTTCATTCTTCTCTGTGACAGTTTCACCGGACTGTTCACCATCTTTCACACATCCTGCAAACATACATAAACTGTGAGATTTAAAAATACAAGGTTTCATAGCCTCATCTGCTTCTCTTGACAGCACATCTTCAGACTCTGCTGAACTATCCCAATAATTCATGAGATATTCCTCATTGATCTCTTCACCTAGAATTTCACCCTGTTCTGGGCCACAAATGGAAACATCCATTTTTAACTCAGCCTCTCTGAGTTCTTCACACCTCAACATCTGCTCAAGATTCCTAGCTCTTCTACCAATTGTATGTTTACCTGCTTTTCCCTCTTTACGTGTAGCCTTTGCCACTTTACCTTCTTTCTCATGGTCCAACCATGTTTCTGGTCTTTCACATTTTCCTACAACAATTCAGTTAACAATTCAAGGTGAATTTTTATCTCAGCCTTCTCCCACTCATACTCTTCATCCATCAACTGTTCACATGTGCCACTTACCTTGGCATTGTCCTTCTTCTTCCTTCTGCTGTGGTCTTCATCAAGTCTTCTGAAATGAATATCAACAGTCATCTTCTCCTCCTTTGTGAACTTCATCTGTTCACGTGTGGATTTCATTCAATCATGTTTTCAACAAGTCCTCACACTTTTCATTCAACAATGCAAGCTTTCTTTCAGCGCTTCACCTATTTCGTTTCTCTGTCTTGGAATCAATCTCTGGCAACCCTCTTGCTTCACATTGCTGCAAACAACACTTTAGTAACTCGTGTGTTACAATGACCAATTCTTTGGGTATCGAGCTCCGCCGATCATGCACCCCATTACATTCAGACTTTTTACTTAGCTTATGACTCTTTAACTTCAGACTTACATCAATTCTTCATCTTGGATGAAAATACTCGATCTTAACTCAAACTATCCAAATGTTCTAACATATGTTTTGACTTTAAGGCTTGCCCCAATAATTATGATAGTGGATATTTTGACTTAATTCAAGTTATACAATCCTCCAACAAACGTATAAAAATTCTTCACTCTCTTTCATACTCCATTCTTATGGAAAATCATCAGTTTCCCATTATCATTTCACATGATACTGAAGTTTTTAGTCGAAATTCATTCCTTGTTTTCCAAGATTTATTTATGGTGAAAATAAATAAACCATTCACTTTTCAACAGTCAAAAATACCTTTCTGAATTACCATACCTTATGCTCCCCTCAAGGTTATTAACAAACCTTCTCTTCCAATGTCAATTCTCTGGATTCCATTCTTTTGTGTCGTCTTTTTTACTGCAAACATTCTCAGGCCCTTCATTCAATTTTCTCATCATTTTATTGAAAACATTTTCCTGCACTTTTATGCACCATACAATATCAATTCACATCTCTTCACCTGGGTATAGAGAACAAGCTATTCATATTTCAACCTCTTCAATGAATGATGTACAACTCGTACACTGTGTCCATCCTGAATATCACCTCCTTAGATACCGCCACAAATATTTTACAGCATCAAGAAATTGTGTTTACAATCTTAAAACACAAATCAAAATAATTCTCCCTTTTCCAACTACAAGCTTTGGTCCAAAATGATTTAACCAAAACTGTGAAGAATCCACATTATGCATAATAAACCCTCTCACATAAAAATGCATGTTTCTCTTTATATCACCTAGGATTAGCACATTTTCATTCATTTTTCATTCATTTATACCTCCGCATTTGCAACATTTTTACTCTTTCATAACATTTACAAAATATCATCTTCTCGAGTATGGCAAGGAAATTTAATCATCCAGATTCTAAAATACCTCTACTCAATGAATATCGATTCATTCAATAAGCACTTACCTTGAATCTTCTCTTGGTTGAAATGATCCAACCCTTCTCTCACTTATTCTTTTAGGAATGCATTCAAGCCTCCGCAGATTTACCTTGAATGTGCAAGGTCCATTCTCTAACAATCTCTCCCCAGTAAATACATCACTTCCCAGCAATTTTCTAACATAAATATTTTCCGAGCAAATAATGTTAGAAACCTTCAAAGTACGCACAATATCCCCTCTTAGTTTAAGCCAAGTTCCCTCATCTCAATCTCTTCAATTTCAATTTCTTGCTTTGAAAACATGAAATCTTAATGTAACCGAATTGCATTCTCCCAAAAAAACGTACATGAATTTTTTTCAAAAAAATTTACCTCGATCAATCCCAGTGACCTTTTCTTATGCTAGAAGTTTGTTCCGTGGAAATACTGGATCCATACCTTGAATGTTCCGCTGGAGCCGCACCTCTTTCACAAGCCCCACACATGCCATTTTTAAGTGCCTTGATACGACTAGCTTCCAAAACTTGATGTAGAAAACACAATTTCCACTTACAAATTAGTGTAGAAAAATTTTCAACTTAACTAAGATCCAGGTTTACTCTTCAAATGATGCAATTTGATTCGTTCTTTGCCACTTAGTGTGCAATTCCATTTTCCACTCTAATTAACACATAATAGCTAGGCTTATCACAGCTTTTATGCAAAATTCATTCCACAACTGCAGACAGAATTCTTTAGGGACCATGGTTATACATACAACAAATATCAAAACGTTGTATTGCAAGTATGGATTTATTTTTTGTTTGTTTTTAAAACCAAACAAAACAACTCAATGCAATATTATGCTTGAACCCACGCTCATATAAACCAACACAGTTATAACTCAATGACGTAGCCAAGCAACATGTCGATCAACACAATTTTGAATTTGCTTTAAATGCTATGTAGTCCACAAGGAACGTAGTTGTAAATGGAATGTTAGCAAAAAGGAATTGACTGCGTATCTATATAAATTTCAATATGGTCGAACCCGTTACTCTGCACTCTGGAGGTAATTCTGTTAACACTTTCCTGCGTGTAGCCAAGACCACTAGACGCTAGCCATCCCCCGGCATAAGCCAATCGCATATGTCAACACATTGTTGGCACGGTGTTGACACTGCATTCAATCTGTCATTCCCCTTGTGTCGGCGTTCACTACTTGCAACTTAACTTACGTGTTGCAGTCTTTCATTCTGATTCCAATTGAACTTCGTACTTCATTTGTAGTTCAAGCAATCCAAGATTGCTTCTACTACAAGCATCGTTCCAAATGCACACTACTTACATCATACCCCAGGTCATTACCATATGCCACGACCTCCATCGCTCACTTTCATCGCACCAAAAATTCTTCAGGCAATGACTATGCCACTCTCCCAACAATATTAACACAAATCCTCAATGCAGATGACTGTGCCATCATCCAGCAATATTAACATAGATCCTCAATGCAGATGACTACGCCACTATCCAGCAACGTTAACGCAGGTTAAAACACAAACACCACCATCGAATTTGCTTGACGATACTGACATCAACACAATTTCATACAGGAATGTCGAATTCAATATGCGGTTACCTGGAAACATGAAAATATTGGTCGCACCCTCTCTGATTAATTTTGTAGCATTGTATAGTTTGGTTGCATCACAATCCCACAAAGTCACGTTATGACAGTAGTGTTGCTGACATTTTTAATCACGGCTTTTCCACCACGGGATTCACTGCACTGTCCAAGGACTTTAGTTTCTCAACGTTTTTCCAAAGAGTATTTTTCTGTGTCCACCCATTGTCGCACTCCACTACGGTGCTTTAAAACTGCGTATCACCCTTCACAATGAAAATTTTCTCCCTGCAATTTCCATACTAATCTATGGCATATCAATATACTTGCAAATTCAAGACAAAATATAAAACAGGCATCTTTCCTGCTTTGATACCAAAATGATGCCAGGATACTGGGTTAAACAGATCCTAGCATATAAAAACTCATGTGCTTCCAATCAAAATTAAAATTCTTTGTTAAAACCACAAACATATTCAATTCAAACAATCCATATGAAGGAAAGAGAGTCATACAAATAAAATACTGATATAAAAGCATAAAAACTTTTTGGCCAAATATTACAATGGGCGGCCTCTTGGCTCTCAAACCTTCAAACCATTTCTCTTACGCTCTCTGTATTCCTCATTTCCTCACTTCCTCACTTGTTTCTTCACACTCTCACAAGTTACATATTTATACATAAATATGAATTTATTCCACTCCATAATTTCCTCCACACAAATCTTAACTTAAAATCTAATTTAGATTTATCTTTTTTTGGACTCAACTAAGTCCCGTTTATGGATTTCCTCGTCCTCGATTATCTAGCTAATTCAACTCCACTCATATCCTTAATTATTTAAGGAATATTTACAATAATTCTCACATTTATATTTTCTCTCTTAATTAATTAAAAATGAGCAAAATAATTAAAATATCTCACCCTCTAAATTACATAAAGGAATAATAAAAATTTATCTTTGATGCTCCTGCATCATTTATTTAGCATACCTCTAGTTTGTTTATATTTTATTTATTTACCATGCCCCTTTTATTTGCCATGGTATTTTGCTCATAGGATTGGTATATAATTAGATGTTGACTTCTAATCCTATTTGATATATTTTTATTTATTTACCATATCTCTTTATACCTCTTTTATATTTATTTATTACCATCCCACTTTTATAAATATGGTATTTGGCCCATGGTATTAAAATGGTATTTGGCCCATAGAATTCAGCTAAATGAAACTATTTTTTTTAGTTTTCGTAAATATAAAGATTTTTTATTTATTTACCATACCTTTAATTAATTTATATTATCAAAAATGTTAAATTTTAGTTTACAATTAATCTACCCCCATAGTGGATTGTAAGATCTACCCATACTGGGGTGTAGAGTGCCTCTAGGCTCAATGCCCATGGTATTCATGTGGAATATAGCCTATATAAGGGAGTAAATTAAACCGGCCTAGATCCATCTTAACTCAAAATCTACGAAGAGTTGAGAGGGATCAAAGCTCTTGAAATTTAAATCTCTTTTAGAGTGAAAATAAAATAAAATAAAATAAAATCCCTATAATCCCCCAGTAGATTCAAAGTTTATATTTTAATTTTTATTTACATTAAAAATAATTTTGTATTTGGTAAACTTTAAAAAATTAATGAAAAAGAATAACTAGTTCAATTTTGTAACTTGCTACTCAGGTAAACTAAAAAAAATTAAAGAAAAAAATAACTAGTTCAATTTTGTAATTTGCTACTCACCTATTAGACCCAAAATATAACATAAACTAGGAGACTATGTTTCACAGTTGTATAACCTATGAACTAACCTAGATCCATGTTATCTCCCAATATATATTTGTAAGCTTGGTGGGGCTACACATCTTCATCATGTCCAATATATCACCCCCATGTGGGTTGAGAATTAAACTAGTGACTTCACGGAGTGCTTTAACAAGCTAGAATTGAACCTGTGACTTCACATGGAGGAGTGACTTAAGAGAGCATTGTCTCTCCAAAACCCCATGGACAATTGTGGATATAATTATTTATTTTTTATTTTTTATTATTTTTTATTTTTTTGTGATTTGACCAAGTGAAAATATTTTATTATTATTATTATTATTATTATGACTTGGTCAAATTCTAAACCAGGCATTACAAATCTCTTCTCCCCATACTTATTTGATTTTGAATTAATTTTAAAAAGTTATAAAATAAGATTAAAATAAAATATTTATAAAATATTTTGATTTTGAAATGAGTTACACTTTTTTGACATATGGTATTGAGAAGTAATAATATTAGCTCATAGAAATGTAACAAAATCTAATTAATAATATTCATGATAAAATTGTGGTGAATATACATGATTAAAAACCTTATTATAATGTAAATTTATTAAAAATATTAAATTTTTGTATTTTTTTGCACCATTAAATCTCCAATACTTTTTACTTTTTAGCTCTCAGATTTAATTTAATTTAATATATATATATAGATAGATACACATCTCCCATACTGAACTATAATTTTAGAACCATAATTTACGATACAAAACAGACCACAGCGGAATTTAGATATAAATTTTGATGGCTTTCAAAACTACAATAGACTGAGACTGAGCATTAGCATTAATTCGATGGAATCCAAATTTTAAATTGCAGATTTCATGTGAACACGCAATTACGCAATTCTGGAATTGGTTGGGAAGGAGTGTATAAATTAACAACTGGATTGAACGTCTTATTCAGTGAGAAACTGTCAGGGGATACTGAACGCTAACGCCTTAAAAATCGGCTGACTTTTGAGTATTTTACTCCCATAGCTTATATTAAGGAATATGCTTCATTTTATTTTAATGTGGCCATGTGGCCATTTCCTGGTATTTGGCATTATTATATCAGAGATTGGGATTTGTTTCCAGGAGTTGAATATTTACGCCAATAGCAAAGCAAACCAATGCAATGCGACAAATGGATAGTTATTTAAAACATAAAATATAATTTCACAACCCGTAATTTTGAAATCTGAAGTTCGTTAGGGTTCAGGAAAATTACTAAAAAAATTGACACTTGGTAAATTAATATTTGCAAGATTATAACTCCAAATCGACCTCTGTTATTGAAAAGTATTGAGTGGATTTGCAGGTAGAGCATTTAAAATCGGCCGGGTTTCTTTTCGCCTGCCTCGGGCAACACTATTTTGCTCTTGTTTTTTTAACAGTTCATCTTCCCTTATAGATTCTTTAGCATTTTAAAATAACGATGCAATTTTAAATGTTTGTTTTTCTTTCTTTATCATTTTAAAATAAGGTTGTTAAAAATGGAATGCAAGTTTAAATGTTTGTTTTCTTTTTTATGTTAGGTATTTATGTTTTAAGATGAATCATATTAGTTGATTCGAAACTTTGACTTAATCTTAATGATGTGATTAATCCAAAAGTCTTTTTATCTACATTATAAATCACAAAAAATCTAACAAATTCTTATCATTTTTTAAAAAGTCAACAATAATTATATTATTAAACAAATTATAAATTTAACTAAAATAAATTTAAGAAATGAAAGTCTAAATGTTTTCTGTTTTCTTTGGTTGATCATTTATTTTAAATTATTATATAAAATAATTTATTGAATAATTTATTGTTTTCATTTTTCCTTTGATTGATTATTTTATTGAATAATTTATTAGTTAAATATTTAAATAAAATAATATTTTGAATTTCAATTTTCTTATTTTTAAATTTTCCTATCTTTGATTATATTGAATAATTTATAAAAAAAAATTCTGTTTCTAAATAATTTATATTTAAAAAGAAAGTTTAAATGTTTTATGTTTTCACCTGTGGAGTATTTCTCTAAATTTTTAAATAAAATGATATTTTGATGGTCAAACTTTTTGATTATGGTGATTAAAATGTTAGTGATTAATTTATCAATATAAATTTAAAAATTTAGAGAATAAAAGTTTAAAAGTATGTTGTTTTCACTTGTGGAGTATTTGTTTATAATTCTGTAAAATGATATTGTAATATTCATCAAGTAAACATTGTAAAAATAAAAAATAAAATATTTAACTATACATCACATATGGTTTTACTGCAGATAACATTTCATTGTTTTACCAACATTCTAACTATATGTTTTCACATGGTAAAGTGCAATTTACATTTCATTGTTTTACCAACATTAGACTTAAAACATTATACTAATTTTTATATAGTTCTTGAGTTTGGTTCATTTCCAGTTTTGGCCTGTCATATCACCACAGTACACATTTAACTCGTTAAATATTTCCATCAGATTATTTCTTTTAATAAACTAATCCGAGAGTACTATCCATTAATGTTAAGACTATCAACTTACACATTGCACTTGAGCATAGTAATCTAGCATATTTTCTATCATACAAGCAGATATTTCGTACTCTTGCCTTTTTGGCGTGTTGTGACGAGGACACTTGCTTAAGGTTGCACTATCATATTAGTTTGGATCTACAGCTTTCGATGCTTCTCTCCAAGACAGGGTTTCAACTAAACCCCAAACCCTAACCGCTCCATTCATTTGCGCCGAGACCACTAAGGTTTGAGGCTCTGCAACTGAGCGCCATGCTCCATCTCTGGTTAAGATTTGGCTTACGTTTGTTTGCAAGTTTTCGATACTGGCCTCTTGGGCAAGCTGAACCGTGACTATTACCTTTATGGCCTTTAGGTTTACAGCCTCTGCAACAAGATTCGGTGTTGGGTTTTATGGTTCAATTTCATGGAACCAGTTACCTCCAAACTTTGTTAACAATCTCGCAGAGGAATACTTCCACATTCTACTGGTTAAGGTTTCGGTTTCACGACTCTCACCCTCCTCTTCATCGGGATGCAACACGCTCATTTGTGCCACGGTAGGTAAGTTAATTTGGAAATTGTTGTGCTAGTTTTTATAAACTTGTTCTCTTAATGTGTTTTTTTTTCTTTCTTTGTCAACCACCAAGGTTAGACCGACTTTTCTTTCTCCTTGTCTATACGCAGTAATCTCCTTCGCCTCAGCGTGAGACCCATATAGGTATTCTAACACTGCCTTGCACATTTTACCCAAATTCTTGTTTTCTAGTAACCATTATTCATGTAGTTTCAAAGTTCTTTAATTTACTTAAGGGTTATTTCTTTGTGCAAGTATGGCTTCTCTCGGTTGTTTCTTGGTGTTCCATTACAGCTGTGTGACTTCCGGCACCCATCAAGACTCTCCCTTTACACATGAATTTCTTCTGTCACAGGTACCGAATGGGTTTATAGACAATCTCATTGTTGTTGTTATGTCTTGGCCAATAAGGGTTCTAGGTTACTACTCTTTTATGGGTTATGAGTATAAATTTTTTTTAGTAAATGGGGAATTCTCCCTCTTATCCTGAACTCGGGGATTATTACCATCTTTTGAAGTTTCCTAGTGTAATGTATAAACATTAGTTTGATACTCTTTATTCCACTTTACTGTCCCTTTGACAACCCCATTAACCCTTGGGGGATTTTCTATTTATTTATGTATCATGTACGCTTAAATGTGCTCGGAGTTTTTATTTCCAAGTTTTTTTTTTAGCATGCATAAGGAACTGGAAATGTATTTGTATACTCTCCATTACAAAAATATAGGTAGACTGCTTACCTATTATTAATTTTTTTTTAAAGATTATGGTTCTTTGTATTAAAAAATTTGGTTAGCTTTAAACTCGCTTCTTCATAACAGTTTCTGCTTATTTCTTTACTGTAACTATATATATTCAAGAGTCGACCGGACCAACTAGTTTTCTAGTCTGTGTATAGTTTTTATATTGGAACAAGTGTCTTGCATTCCGCAGCCTGAGCACTTTGGAATTCAGACAAAGTTTCCCTACTGTTTCATAGTTGAATTTTATTGTTCCATCTATTTAATGTATTTTCCCAGTTTTTCTATTTGTTCAATATCTATGAAATATGCACTAGACTTAATGTTTGGCTATATTTGACCATTATACTGTTCCCAAATCTTTACTGTAGAAAAGAGAATATTTCCTATGAAAATAATTAATATGATAACCGAAAATATTTTTACTGTGTTTGAATAAGAATCTCCACAGCATGCATTTCTTTCTTTTTGTTGTTCTCACAATCTTTAAAATGTATATAGATATTAAACCTAACAGTTTCATACAATATAACCATTGTGATAGCCAGGTTCGTATAGGGCGCCAAAGCCTAAATAGCAACACCCTTATGTTCATTTCTGATAGGAGCAAAGGTAATATGAAGAGTCGGCTTGATTTTCTCAGTCATGGTCATGGTCTCAACTACTTAATTGTAGAGAACCCCAGTCATAAAATGATATTTTCTTATTTGGGTGTAGCTAAAACAAATTCTATGAATGTCAAAGTTTACCATATGAAGAGGAAGACAGAGTGGTTATGGTCTCCCGCGCAGGATTGAGCCTGCTCATCCATTTCTTGTTTTATCCCCAGAACATCCCCCACAGTCAAACTAACTATCCCAGTCGTAAGAATTTGGCCGATTTTCCGTCTCAACTCAGGTCACAGGGCACCGCAAGGTGCATGCTGGGTTTTAATACCTTTTCTTATTTTGTTTATTTATGCATGCCAGTGTTAGTTCAAAAGTCACATCCAGCAATGGGAAAGAGACACTGCCGGGAATTGGCTAAGGGAAAGCAACCTGCTCAGCGTGAACCTATTCCAAAGAAGATGGGGTGGAAAACGTATCTGGAACACCTGGAAACACTGGCAGTTAATTATGTCATGAGTAACCCCTCGGCAGCCAGAAATGACATTCGTGGTTGGGAACAAGAGATTCACCAGGAACCAGAGGATAATGAGACAGAGGCAGAGATCTTGGACTTTATAACTGATCCAGGGCATACAAGGGGCAGGCTTACACTGTTTAATCAGATAGTCCATACATATTGGATTGTAAAATGTCTGCTAGCAAAAGCAATCCAGAGTAATCACCCAGTCCAAGTAAAGACGGAGGCAATGCAACCAGACCTTCGTACCCAGGCTCAACTTTTGGAGATTCAGGACAATCAGCAGCATATAAAGATCACCCAATACCAAACTGCAGACAGGGTTAGCAGATTAGATGAAAAAGTGGGACGCATGGAGAAAATCCTACAGAAGATTCTTCAGCAACTTAACCAAGTAGAAATGCCAGGGTCTCATGCCAAAGACCCTGCCCCAGTCTCCTCATCTGAGGATTAGAAGATGTCTGATTTGATGGTTTTCTTGTTAATTTTGAACTTTTAAGTACTGTTATGTTTGTAAATATTAAAGTCGAGAATCAGGTAGTGCAAGCAAGTCATAGACGTAAGAGACAATTTCAATTTTGGGATGCGAATCATGTTTTTAGAAGGCCAATAAACCTGGTTTCCCTCTTGGGCAGGTTGAGGCCAAGAATGACTTTATATTTTCTGTAACCTGTCTTAAAATATAAATAGAAATGGCATGGTCACACCGAATTTACAAAAAAAAAACAGTTTCATACAATAAATCTCTTTTTTCGTAACTAAATAATTTTCAATAATTTTTAACAAACATTTGACCAAATAATTTATTGCTCAGCCAGATTACTCAGTCCTACAGAGTCTCATTTCCTGAGTTAAAAATATGATTCTACTACATTTACTTATCAAAACATTCAATAATATTACTTATATGTCGTTTGAATATGGTTGTCCTCCCTATCGTGGATGAAGCAATTACATCCTCATCCCCCTCCTCCCCGCCACCCCCATGCTCCACTTCTATAACACCCCAAACTATTATGCTTTTTAAACTTGACAATTGAATAAGTCCAAAGAGAAAGTGGGCCCCAATGGAGAACTAATGTGTGGATTTATTTTATTTATTAATAAAAATAAATGGAATAGTTGTGTGTGTGCAATGACTATATTGAAAATTGAGATTGAAAAACCTAGATCCATGAGGATATGGATAAGGTGAAACTTTTCCAACCCTTCGAAAAATCCTTGGAAGGAATATTACTAAAATTAGATTTGGAGAGAAACATCTAATTTCCCCAATGAAGAAGAAAGTAATTGGGAAGCAGAAGAAAAGCTGGAAAAGCGAAAAATTCAACTTTAAAGTACCTCAATGAGGGAAAACCTAGGAAAAATAGGAAGAAAGCATCCTGGAATTTCTATACGTAGAAATTGGAAACATACTTGGAAAAGCATAGCTTAAATAAGCTGCTTCAGGACAGACAAGGGGTTGTCTGTCACTGGGAGAAAAAGGTCTCGGCTCGGGTGTGAGTTAAGGAGATAAAACTCTAAGGTTGGGTAAAACTAGTCATACAACTTGGTATGCACGTTTATTTACGAATGTTGTGGTTCAATATGAATTATACTTATCTGCTTATAGTTTTTTAGTTAAAAGAGATAAATTGGTTACAATTTTTGGAACTATTATTGTTAAATATTGCATGTCACTAGTGATAGAAAATCTGTATAGGTCCATACATTTAGCACATATTGCATCCAGTAATTGCACTGAATATTGCATAGTTGTATGAATGAAAACCAGTTAGTTCCAACTCCCAGAACTTCTAAATCTGAATACCGATTTAGATATGGGGTTAGGAATTCTAACTGCATAAATTCTCTAATTTATTAAAAAAAAAATGAACTCGAAAGAGACTTTTACATGACTATTTAAACATATGAATAAATCTGTTATGTGTTGGACTACCACTTGGTTGACCTACATGGTTGTGATTAATAAATTTCAGTGAGTAACTGATAAAAGTTTGTTGTGATAAATTGTGAATACCCCTATTGTTTCAGTGTTGATATAAAATATACTTAGTGTTCAAAAAAAATTTCCATGAATGAAATTTATATGGTTACCAAAATTAATTTAAAGAACTCTTGTTGATTTCATAGGTAATAGCTTATTGAAATTTGAATGGCATATTGAATTAAAATAGAGCTACCAGTAGTAAACCTATATCTATATACGATTAGAGAACAAATTTAGTTAATGAATATTCTGTGGTAAAATAAGATACAGTAATTATTCTGAACTATGAATAACAAAAGTGGGTAGAGACCCGAGAAAATAAAACTGGATTTTAGTTTTATACAATAGTGGTAACCAAAGGCTAAATATTATTGCTCTACATTGATGCATGCAAAAAAAAAACACTACACTCTTTCATTCATATAGATATTTTTTGTATTCACGCAAAGAAATTGTGGGTGTAAAAGACAGTGAATAGTCTTTCTAAAAACTACACTTCTATATATCATGTGAAACTGTCATAACGAGAGTTTTATACATAGGTTATATGTATTTAATGTGAATCTGGTAATAAAAGTTTCAATTGTAAATTATATCAATTTAAATGAGCAGTGAGATTTAAGAGAGATATATTTTAATGTACGCCTGGAAAAGAAAAATTCTATGTTAACCATACTGGAAATACGTCCATATACCTATGTTAACTCATTAAGCGAACTCCAGTTATGGTCCTGAAAAAGGGAATTCCAGTATTCCATCCTGGAACTATTTCCACATAATGTGGAATGTCAAAGAAATTATACAAAAGTTTAGAACTATTCGGGCTTTAATAATAAACACAGAATGTCTCAGAAAAGCCGGATGAAATGAAAAATATACTGTAACTGAATTAATTTCTATGCTAGATTATATTTCATGACTGGACAAATCTAGGAAGACGTTTGTAGTGAAGAGACATTATGGTACATAATACCGACCTGCGAAATAAATGCGTGGAGGTAGGCCTAGTCAGGAATCGGGTATGATTTTTCCAAATTCAACTTGAGAACATATATTGGTGCTTGGACATACCTAAAAATTTCCATGGACTGCGTTAGCATCAATTAGAAAAAAAATGAGTTTCTCAGAATCCAACAACTACGAAGAATAACAAAATTATTAGTGAAGGGTTATACCTTAGCAAGTTCGGAAATTCTTCGTTCTAATACCTGAAAATATAAGTCAACAATTTGAAAGATTTAATCAAAGTTAATCCACTCTAGTAAATAGAAAAATTCTGGACAATAATTTATATTAAAATATATATATATACCACGTCGTTGGTACACTACTGCTTTGTTGACATATATGAAGTTCTTCGATAGAATCTAAGGCTATGGCAAAGATGAGTTCATGGCTGCAAAGAAAGAAAATGGATTGAAGTTTTTAGCTGATTAATATTACAAAAATTTGGTAGATAAATGAGACTTATGCTAATAGCAATATGGCAAAGCAAAATCTTCATTTCGTTACCTCATTGTAGACTACTAAGAGAAACCCCCATTATTGAAATCTTCAGGTTAACCTTCCGAGAGCAGAGCATGGATAATGAAGTTCAAGGCGAGAAAGTAAGTCTCTAAATTTAGAAAAAGAGAACAATACGAGCTCATAAATACAGTAATGATATTGAAATGTTATTTCTTGCCATTAACAGAAGTAGTATATAGACAGCGTTAATAGAAATAGTATTTATGCAGGGTTAACAGAAATAAAGATCAACGCAACCAAAGCCATACCTTTTGTTGGTAGTTTCCCATCGTGGCTGAATTATGTGGGTTTTTAGTCCCGACCATACAGCCAAGAAATTCCTCCTAACTTGCTTGACCAGAGAAAGAGAGTTAATCTTCACGGCATAAAATGGAAATAAGAGAAATTGCCGAGAAGTAACCTTTTAACTCATAAAACATTCTAAAACCCTAACATTTCTCAGCCATACAAGTATCAGACGATTAAGAAATTGAGAACCGTACTTGGATCACCAGGTCGAATCGTCAAGCTGTAACCGTCACGTGAAATGGTATTGAAGAAATTTCATCAGGGACGGAAAAATTAAATATTTCGGACGAGGAGTAATGAACACGTCTCTTTAAGAGTTTCATGGGGCTCAAGAAATGGTGTCGTAAACTAAATTCTTTAAATTTGTATCAAAAGGGTGGAGTAAAGTTAAGTGAAATTTTAAATGGTGTCAAGTTGATGTAAAGTCCTGGAATTACGGTGACGTGGAAATGGTACAACCTTAATGAGGATCGTGTTAATTATCTTAAATAACTCAATTGGGGACAAGAAATGACGTTGAGCATATAATGTATAACTTCATGGGAGTTAATAATATTAAGTAGGAAAAAACCCTTAGGACGTTTGTTCATAAAGTAGAAATCGTATATAGCTATTGATGGGATGGTAAAGTACGTTATTAAAGAAACTTTTTGGTAACATGTGGATTCGATATAAAGTGTGTTTGGTTGTAAAAATAATGTGTAAATATATATATATACCTAGTTAAGGACTTGCACGTGTATGCATAACTTATATAAAAATAAATATATACTAGAACATAAGGTAGTTGACCATGAATGTAATTCTTCTAGTATTAGAAATAAATATATGACTAGTAAGGGAAATATGTATATATATAATTTCATAAATATATATATATATATATATATATATATATATATATATATATATATGGTTGGTAAAGAAACTGTTCATAAATGTAATTAAAACATTATGGTCCAAAGAATTTATCATAAGTATGACAATTTAATGATGTTAGCATGGATGTCAGAGATTCGTCAGATTGCGATAATGACTTAATGGTGGAAAATATATTGTCATAGGATAAATAAATAAAATTACAATTAAAAGAAAAAATTGGAAATGAGAGACATTACAAATGGTATCAGAGCATTAGCTAAAACAGTGGGCAAATCATGTGCTCACACAGAAATATATGCTGCTATAAAATTTATGAGGTTTAAAAATTTTGCTAATGTTGATTTTCTGTACAACGATCAGTACTGAAGAATACAATTGTGAACCATGACTGAAAGAGATGAGCTATATGTAGATCTGGGTGATGGAGAAAACACACCAGACATTAGGGGAATTTTGAGGTCTAAAATGGGCCTCCTAAGAAAAATGTTCAACAAAAATAAACTTTATAACAACCAATAGGATTCAAGATGATGATGTCAACCATGGGGGATGATTTACCATTTTTTAAATAAAAGGGTAAAAGTATTAAAAAATAATAAAATAATAAAACTACTTTTTCAACTCGTATTTTCAACTTATCTCCCAATGTTTTTACTCAAATTTCGAGCGGGAGTACTCGTTGGATGCGAAATTTAATTCCTCATCCAAGGAGTACCCATGTTGCATACTTTCGATGGGTCTTACTACATGAAAAATGATAAATACATAAAAAACGTGATTGTAATCACGTTTTTTATGTATTTCTCATTTTTCGTGTAGTAGGACCCATCGAAAGTAGGCAACATGGGTACTCCTTGGATGGGGAATTAAATTCCGCATCCAACGAGTACTACCGCTCGAAATTTGAGTAAAAAATTTGGAAGATAAGTTTAAAATATGAATTGAAAAAGTAGTTTTTTCATTTTTCCCTCTAAACTTTGATGATGTCATCAAATCTTATTTGATTTTTTCCACTATTATTTTATAATTTCCTTAGGAGGCCCATTTTAGACCTCAAAATTCCCCTAATTTCCAAATGCTCCATTGATGGCTATGTTTCATAGAATGCAACGAGAAATAGCACAGCTTAAAAGCCACAATGACAGACTATCTTTAGCCAATGAGGAGCAAAACAGACTAATAAAGGAATTGACTTCACGAAATAGCCAAGAGGGTGAAGGTTCTGAAAGGAAGAGAAAGGGGAGAGTCAATTTCTCAGAAGATTCTGAGGAAGATGACACCACTAGACAGTAGTCAAGACAAAAGAAGGAATTACAGGGTGAATTCCAGAAAATTAAACCTCCCTCCTATGATGGAGAAAAAGAGAAAGATGTTGAGGCATGGCTTCTGAATATGATAAAGTACTTTCAGGTTTACGAATATGAAAGTAACTTAAGAGCTAGGCTGGCTATTTATCAGCTGCAAGGTACAGCTACCTTGTGGTGGGAGGAAACCAAGATGGTTCATGCTATTGATGAGAAAATGGTGAATTGGGAAGATTTTCATGTCAAGTTTAAAAATCTATTCTTGAATGAATGCTACTATGACGAAAAGACAAAAGAGTTTCATGAACTCAGATTGGGACAGCTCACTATTGATGAGTTTGTTACCAAGTTCAAAAATTTGTTACGCTATGTGCCTTATATATCAGAGAGGAGAAGGAAAAGGTACATAGGTTTCTAAACTGTTTACCCACTGTTTATAAAGAAAAGATAGAGTTGATAACCCAAAAATGATGGATGAGGTAGTACAGAAGGCCAGATTATGTTACTAGCAATTCTGAGGTAAGACAGAACCAGGAAAGAATTGGCCAAACAAAGGTGAGTTCAGTGGAAAGAAACAAAAACTAGCCTATTTGAAAAACTTTGGTAGAAACCACCAGAGAAAGAAGTTTAGTAAAGTGAGTGAAAATCAAACTGCTCAATCTCAAACTGGGTCAAAACCAATAAATAAGAATAATAAGAGGGAAGGGACTGTTAAAATGAGGGAATCTTTGAAGTGTTGGGGTTGTGGAGAACCTCATTTGTTGAGGGACTGTCCACACAGAAATATCCAGACAATGCAAGTATTGTGTGAGGCCACTACAGTAAATGATGTAGCCAGGAACATCCCCAAAATCAGTGATGTCTTAGAAGATCATCAAGAAGAACACCAGACCACCATGGTCAAGATGGAAAGTATGATTGTTGACCAATATGTTATAGTTTTAATAGATCCAGGTGCATCTTTTAGTTATATCAGTCCTCAAATGGTAGAAAAATGCAAATTAAATTCAGAGAAGTTTCAACATTCTTGGCTAGTACAGTTAGCCACTGGTACAAAATGAAAGTAACTGACAAGTTACCTCAAATATCCATTAATCTAAATGGATACCAAACAGAATTAAATTTAAACATTCTGCCGTTAGGGTCTTATGATGTCCTGATAGGGATGGACTGGTTAGAAAAACAGAAAGCTATAATGAATTGTTTAGACAAGACCGTACATTGCATTGATAAGAAGGGAAACTTGTAATAATTAAAGGGAAGCCTAAACCCATATCTGTGAGGCAAATCTCAGCCCTTTAGGTAAAGAAAATTGCTAGAAAAGGGTATCAGGAGTATTCTGTACATGTAGAAGAGTTAGGACAACAACCAAAAGAAAATATGCTAGAAACATTACCAATTATAAGAGAATTTAAAGATGTTTTCCCGGATGAAATCCCTCATCTGCCCCCCAAAAGAGAAATCAATTTTTCAATTGATTTAGTGTCGAGAGAAACTCTAGTTTCTAGAGCCCCATATAGAATGATCACTCATAAATTAATGGAGTTAAAAATGCAGCTACAAGAGTTGTTGGACAGAGGTTACATCAGACCGAGTGTATCCCCCTAGGGAGCACCGGTGTTGTTTGTGAAAAACAAATACGATACCTTCCTTATGTGTATTGATTATCATCAATTGAACAAACTGAAAATCAAAAATAGATATCCATTGCCTAGGACAGATGACCTATTTTATCAAGTTAGAGAGGCAGCTGTGTTTTCCAAGATTGATTTAAGGACTGGTTACCATCAGTTAAGAATTAAAGACGAAGATGTCAGCAAGACAGCATTTAGAACCTAGTATGGACACTACGAATTTGTGGTTCTACCGTTTAGGTTGACTAATGCACCCACCACTTTTATGTGTTTAATAAATAGTGTCTTGAATAAATACTTAGACAAGTTTGTACTAGTATTTATTGACGACATTTTAATATATTCAGAAAGTGAAGCGGAGCATCAAGAACACCTCAGGATTGTATTTCAAACTCTGAGAGAAAATAAATTGTATGCTAAGTTTAGCAAATGCGAATTTTTCAAAGATAAAATTCAATACTTAGGGCCTATAATTTCCAAACAAGGGTTGGCAGTAGGCCTAGAAAAGATAAAAGAAATCAGAGAATGGCCTATACCTACTGATGTATCCGTTGTAAGATCTTTTATGGGAATTGCAAGATACTACCGAAGGGTTGTAGAGAGATTTTCAGCCTTAGCCTACCCCATTACTTGCTTGCAAAGGAAGGGAGTAAAATTTGAATGGACTGAAAAATGCCAGAATAGTTTTGAGCAATTAAAACTGAAACTTACTACAACACCTATTCTAAAGATTGTTGATCCAAATCAGGAGTTTGAAGTATGCACAGATGCTTGTGGAGAAGGATTATGGGGAGTATTATTACAGGAAAATGCTGTTATATCTTATGAATATATAAAGCTTAAGAAACATGAATAGAATTATAGTGTTTATGATCTTGAGTTAGCTGTTGTAATACACGCTCTCGAGGTGTGGAGACACTATCTTCTAGGAAATAAATTTGTACTGATGACATATCACATCAACCTAAAGTATTTCTTCACTCAACTAGACCTGAATGCTAGACAAGCTAGGTGGATGTCTTTCTTGAGTGAATTTGACATGGATATAAGACACATCAAAGGTAAAGAAAACAAGATTGTCGATGCCTTAAGTAGAAATGTTTGGCAAAATATAAGTAACATTGGGAGTAGTGTCAACTTTAACTTGGAGGGACTGGTTCAAAGGGTAGTGGATCAAGACCAAAAATATGAAAAAATTCAGACTCAAATGATGAAAAAGGAAATGAAAGGTTATACACAAAATCAAAAGGGGATGATTTGTTATAGAGATAGATTGTACATCCCTAATGTAGACTCTTTAAAGAAGGAAATTCTAGATGAATATCACAAAAAGCCTTATTCTGGACATCCTGGATACCAGAAATTACTCACAGCTTTGAAAAAGAATTTATTTTGGCCTAGAATGAAAAAGGATGTAGCAACTTACTTGGCCAGATGCATTGAATGTCAACAAGTAAAAGTTGAACATCAACATCCAGCTAGATTGCTAAATCCTTTACCGATTTCAGAATGGAAATGGGAAACTGTTTCTATGGACTTTATAATTGGTCTACCAAGAACCAAATATTAGCATGACTCTGTGATTCTTGTAGTGGACACTTTAACTAAAGCTGCTCACTCTATACCAATTCAGTCCACTTTTGGGACAGCCTAGGTAGCAAATGTGTTCATGAAAGAGATCGTGAGACTACATGGGGTTCCTAAAATGATAATTTCAGATAGAGACGCAAAGTTCACTGCAGCTTTTTGGAGGAGCTTATTTGGAGGCATGGGTACTAAACTGAATTTTAGTACTGACTATCACCCCCAAACTGATGGTCAAACCGAAAGGACAAACCAAATTTTGGAGGATATGTTAAGAATGTATGTGATGGATAGGCCAACCAAATGGGAAGACTACTTACACTTAGTAGAATTTGCCTAGAACAACAGCTACCAAACTTCCATAAAGATGAGTCTATTTGAAGCAATTTATGGTAGAAAGTGCCACACTCCCTTAAGTTGGAGCCAACCTGAAGATAAACTAGTACTTGGCCTAGAAGTTTTGCAGGAAATGGAAAAAGTGGTAAAACAGATTCAGAAAAATATCAAGACATCTCAGGACAGACAGAAAAGTTATGCAGACAAAAATAGAGTTCACCAAGAGTTTAATGTGGGTGATCATGTATATCTGAGGATTAAGCCTAAGAAGAGCACTTTTCACACAGGCAGTTGTGCAAAATTAAAAAGAGCACTTTGCACACTGGCAGTTGTGCAAAATTAGCTCCACAATATTGTGGACCGTTTGAAGTGCTAGAAAGAGTGGGACCAGTGGCCTATAACCCATTCATATTAAGGTTCATGATGTGTTTCATGTTTCTTTGTTAAAAAAATATGTACATGATGATGCTCATGTTATTGATTGGAATCCGATTCAGGTGGAACAAGAAGGGGAATTCCTTCCAGAGTTGCTTCAAATCTCGGAGTGGGAAGAAATTAAACTTTGGAACCGGACAGTAGCCAGAGTAAAAGTGCAGTGGAGGCACTTTACACCCGAAGAGGCTACTTGGGAATGAGAAGCTGAGATGATGGAAAAATATCCAACATTGATTACACAGTGAAATGTTTAAGTTAATTTTGTCAACACCGAGGACGGTGTTTGTTTTTATAGGGGGAATATGTAACACCCCAAATTGCTATGCTTTTTAAACTTGAAAATTGAATAAGTCCAAAGGGGAAGTGGACCACAATGGAGAACTAATGTGTGGATTTATTTTATTTATTAATAAAAATAAATGGAACAGTTGTGTGTGTGTAATGACTATATTGAGAATTGAGATCGAAAAACCTAAATCCATGAGGATATGGATAAGGTGAAACTTTCCCAACCCTTTGAAAAATCCTTGGAAGGAATATTACTAAAATTAGATTTGGAGAGAAACATCTAATTTCCCCAATGAAGAAAAAATTAATTGGGAAGAGGAAGAAAAGATAGAAAAGCGAAAAATTCAGTTTTAAAGTACCTCAATGGGGGAAAGCCTAGGAAAAATAGGAAGAAAGCATCCTGGAATTTCTGGACATATAAATTGGAAATAGAATTAGAAAAGCACAGCTTAAATAAGCTGCTTCAGGACAGAAAAGGGGTTGTCTGTCACTGGGAGAAAAAGTTATCGGCTCGGGTGTGAGTTAAGGAGATAAAACTCTAAGGTTGGGTGGAACTAGTCATACAACTTGGTATGCACGTTTATTTACGAATGTTATGATTCAATATCAATTATACTTATCTACTTAGAGTTTTTTAGTTAAAAGAGATAAATTGGTTACAATTTCTGGAGCTATTATTGTTAAATATTGCATGTCATTGGTGATATAAAATCTGTATAGGTCCATACATTCAGCACATATTGCATCTAGTAATTTCACTGAATATTGCATAGTTGTATGGACGAAAACTAGTTAGTTCCAACTCCCATAACTTCTAAATCTGAATACCGATTTAGATATGGGGTTAGGAATTCTAATTGCATAAATTCTCTAATTTATTAAAAAAAAAAAAAATGAACTCGAAAGAGACTTTTACATGACTATTTAAACATATAAATAAATCTGTTATGTGTTGGACTACCACTTGGTTGACCTGCATGGTTGTGATTAATAAATTTCAGTGAGTAACTGATAAAATTTTGTTGTGATAAATTATGAATACCCTTATTGTTTCAGTGTTGATATAAAATATACTTAGTGTTCAAAAAAAAATTCCATGAATGAAATTTATATGGTTACCAAAATTAATTTAAAGAACTCTTGTTGATTTCATAGGTCATAGTTTATTGAAATTTGAATGGCATATCGAATTACAATAGAGCTACCAGTAGTAAACCTATATCTATATACGATTAGAGAACAACTTTAGTTAATGAATATTCTATGGTAAAAAAAGATATAGTAATTATTCTAAACTATGAATAACAAAAGTGGGTAGAGACCCGAGAAAATAAAACTAGATTTTAGTTTTATACAACAATGGTAAACAAAGGCTAAATATTACTGTTCTACATTGATGCATGCAAAAAAAAAAAAAAACACTACACTCTTTCATTCATATAGATATTTTTTGTATTCACGCAAAGAAATTGTGGGTGTAAAAGACAGTGAATAGTCTTTCTAAAAACTACACTTCTATATATCATGTGAAACTGTCGTAATGAGAGTTTTATAAATAGGTTATATGTATTTACTGTGAATCTGGTAATAAAAGTTTCAATTGTAAATTATATCAATTTAAATTAGCAGTGATATTTAAGAGAGATATATTTTTATGTACACCTGGAAAAGAAGAATTCTATGTTAACTATACTGGAAATACATCCATATACCTATGTTAACTCATTAAGTGAATTCCAGTTATGGTCCCGAAAAATGGAATTCCAGTATTCCATCCTGGAACTATTTCCACATAATGTAGAATGTCAAAGAAATTATACAAAAGTTTAGAACAGTTCGGGTTTTAATAATAAACATAGAACGTCTCGTCAAAGCCGGATGAAATGAGAAATATATTGTAACTGAATTAAATTCTATGCTAGATTATATTCCATGACTGGACAAACCTGGGAAGACGTCTGTAGTGAAGAGACATTCTGGTACATTAATACCGACCTACGAAATAAATGTGTGGAGGTAGACCGAGTCAGGAATCGGGTGTGATTTTTCCAAATTCAACTCGAGAACATATATCGGTAGTTGGACATACCTGCAAATTTCCATGGACTGTGTTAGCATCAATTAGAAAAAAAATGAGTTGTTCAGAATCCAACAACTACGAATAATAAAAATATTATTAGTGAATGGTTATATCTTAGCATGTTCGGAAATTCTTCGTTCCGATACCTGAAAATAGAAGTCAACAATTTGAAAGATTTAATCGAATTTAATCCACTCTAGTAAATAGAAAAATTTTGGACAAAAATTTATATAAAAAAAAAATAGTATACCAATTCGTTGGTACACTACTACTTTGTTGACATATATGAAGTTCTTCGATAGAATCTAAGGCTATGGCGAAAATGAGTTCATGGCTGCAAAGAAAGAAAACCAAATGAAGTTTTTAGTTGATTCATATTACAAAAATCTAGTAGATAAACGAGACTTACACTAATAGCAATATGGCAAAGAAAAGTCTTCATTTTTGCCTCATCGTAGACTACTAAGAGAAACGCCCATTATTGAAATCTTCAGGTTAACCTTCCGAAAGAAGAGCATGGATAATGAATTTCAAGGCGAGAAAGTAAGTATCTAAATTTAGAAAAAGAGAACAATACGAACTCATAAATACAATAACGACCTTGAAATGTTATTTCTTGCCATTAACAAAAGTAGTATATATACATCGTTAATAGAAATATTATTTATGCAAGGTTAACAGAAATAAATATCAACGCAACCAAAACCATACCTTTCGTTGGTAGTTTCCCATTGTGGCTGAATTCTGTGGGTTGTTAGTCCCGGCCATACAGCCAAGAAATTCCTCCTAACTTGCTTGACCAGAGAAAGAGAGTTAGTCTTCACGGCAGAAAATGGAAATAAGAGAAATTGCTGAGAAGTAACCTTTTAACTCATAAAACATTCTAAAACCCTAACATTTCTCAGCCATACAAGTTTCGGATGATTAAGAACTTGAGAACCATACTTGGATCACCAAGTCAAAACGTCAAGTTGTAACCGTCACGTGCAATGGTACTGAAGAAATTTCAGCGGGGACGACAAAATAAAATTTTCCAGACGAGGAGTAATGAACATGTCTCTTTAAGTGTTTCATGGAGCTCGAGAAATGGTGTTGTGAACTGACTTCTTTAAATTCGTATCAAAAGGGTGGAGTAAACTGAGGTGAAGTTTTAAATGGTGTCAAGTCGATGTAAAGTCCTGGAATTACGGTGACGTGGAAATGGTACAACCTTACTAAGGATCGTGTTAATTATCTTAAATAACTCAATTGGGGACAAGAAATGACATTGAGCATATAATGTATAACTTAATGGGAGTCAATAATATTAACTAGGAAAAAACCCTTAGGACGTTAGTTCATAAAGTAGAAATCATATATAGGTATTGATGGGATGGTAAAGTACGTTATTAAAGAAATTTTTTGGTAACATGTGGATTCAATATAAAGTGTGTTTGGTTGTATAAATAATGTGTAAAGATATATATATACATTAGTTAAGGACTTGCATGTGTGCATATACTTAAATATAAAAAAAAATATATACTAGAACATAAGGTAGTTGACCATGAAAGTAATTCTTCTAGTATAAGAAATAAATATATGACTAGTAAGGGAAATATGTATATATATAATTTCATAAATATATATATGGTTGGTAAAGAAACTGTTCATAAATGTAATTAAAACATTATGGTCCAAAGAATTTATCATAAGTATGACAATTTAATGATGGTAGCATGGATGTCAGAGATTCGTCAGATTGCAATAATGACTTAATGGTGGAAAATAGATTGTCATAGGATAAATAAATAAACTGGAAATGAATAACATTACAACTTCTGAGCCAAGTAGAAAGAAAAAGTGCTCAGAAGAGATCTCAGGACTTCGGCCCAATCCACCTTCGAGAAGGCTGCAGGATCGCTGAGAGTATTTCCACTGGTCTCTACTAGCTTGGGAAATTCACGCTCTCTCTCCTTTTTTCCCTTCACATCACACAAGTTAGAACCCCTCTTCCTCACAGGGATGTTGCTTTATCCACAGAGGAAGAGTAACTGACTAAAATTTTTCTGTTCAACTACTTCTCAGTTGGAATAAATATTTTTACCATCAGTATTTCACTTTATGGAACCAATTACATAACCAATTTTATTTAATTAAATTTAATTCATGTTCATAATGTACTATTTCAAAATTATAACAATAAATGTCTTAATGTCTTAACAATAAAACTTAATCATCAGTTAGCATTTAAGCCATATGTTACAACTCCCCCCCTGGAAGTGAACACCATCCTCGGTGTTCTCATTCTGCTCAAGAAAATAATCCAGGGTACGCTTCCTGAACAAAGCCATCATCTTCCCAGGGAGCTTCATCCGAGCCAAAGTGCTTCCACTGCACTTTAAGCTGGGTGATGGCTCGTTTTTGGAGCATGATTTCTCTCTAATTGATTATACATTGAGGCTCGACTAGAAACTCGTCGTCCGGTTCGACCTGCAATCAACGAACTTGAATTAGTTTTCTCATAAATTTTAGCATTTTTAATCAAATCTGGTATTCATATCCTACCTAAATACTCTACCAGTGGATTATGTGCTTTGGGTCTTGTACGTATTGTTTTAATAACAATATGTTAGGACCTCACAATGTACCATTTTGACACCACTTTACTCTTTATAGTCCATATTTAAAAGGTTACATTATCATTTCCATCCATTTTATCCAAAGGTATATGAAATCCTTCTCTTTACTATGTATTTAATTTTTTTTGCATATAATTCCACATTACTTTTATATTTAATCATTAATCGAAGATAGATAGTTGTTAAGACAAGTTTAAAAGATCGCAGATAATTCATGATAAGGATCGCGTTGCTGAAATAGCTGAACCCGTTGCTGAAATAGTCAACAGGCACACAAATCCCATAGCTAAGACAGCTCATGATTTGTGACCTTCAAGTGTATTTTAAGAATGATGACAGCAGGACGAAGACGAGCAAGGGAAGTTGTTACACGGACCTTTTTGAAGCTAGTATTTTTTTACTTATTTGTAACAGCATTCCAGGATGGAAGAACAGAAAAGACCCTGTATTAAAACAAGAGATTAGATTTGGATAAAAATAGGATTTCTCTGATGTAACTGTAATAGATGTCTCCTCTTTAAAAAGAGGAGACATCATCATTAGAAGGGGGGATTAGAAACTATGGGAGTACACTTCTTGAAGCAAGAAAGAGCCTTTGCTCTATTGTAATGTATCATTTCTTGACAGATGAATAAAAGTCTATTTTGAGCGCTTCAATTTAATTTCTTTCCTCGGGGAATCTTGTGAGAAGGACAGGGCCTGCCTTCATCACAAGATTCACCCAATTTCTCCTGTAGTCTATTACTTTTTATGTTATTCGCACCTTAATTTAACCTTGTTTGCTGAATAATTTATACAGTTCTATGTTTCTTATTAAGCACTCTGTTTTCTTTAACACTGCATTAGCTTTATACCATTCATTCTTAAGAAGCTGAGAGTTACTTTATTTTCAGTTATTTGTTTATTAGATGAATGTGTGATAGATTGATATCGGGAAACAGGTGTTAAAGATTCCTGTTTGGAGGAATAGGGTCCTGTTCTCCGTAGGTTGATCTTCTTTTTCCGCAGTGTGATTGATATCAGGAAACAGGTGCTAAAGATTCATGTTCAAAGGAATAGGGTCATGTTTTATGTCGATTGATCTTTTTCTACAGTGTGATTAATATCAGGCAACAGGTGCTGAAGATTCCTGGTTGGAGGAATAGGGTCCTGTTCTCTGTTATGGTTGATTGATCTCCTTTTTTGCAGGGTGATTTCCTTTCATTATTTTTCCTAGGATTCTTTTAATGAAGGTCTGCAATAGAGGGATTGTTTCTGCTGTAACACAAGTAGGCTTCAACTTTGTTAAAGAGAGGTGTGAACAGTTTGATTTGTAAGATTGATATTTGTGTAATTGATACTACAACATTTCTTTGCTTTTGGAATTGAGCATATCCAGTGCGTGATTGTCTTTGGAATAAACAGACCTTCCCGGGTTGACAATTTATGTGGTGCTTGAATTGTTAAAACAATTAAAGCGACCAACATTTTGGCGCCCGGGGAAGGCAATTATAGATTTCAAAAGCATTGATGTTTTATTTCTAGATGTGCAGATTGTATGAGAGGATGCGGAACCCAGAAGAAAAATAACCCTACAGGTGGCAAGGGCAAAGGAAGGGGAGGAAGAAAAACTTTTATTGACGAAATTGTATTAAGGGCTGAATCGTCACAAAGATTAAGCTCTCGAAGAACAAAGCCTCAACGCTCCCCTCAAGCAGACTACAAAACAGAAGAAGTTGTGAGCCCTGAAAACGTAGAGGAACCAGTAACAGATATTAAAGAACTAGTAGCCAGTGCCAAAGAATCAGAAGAAAGTACTAAGGAATCAGCAGAGAACGTTGAGGAATTAACAGAAGATATTGGGTAACCAGTGGAAAACATTGAGGAACCAGTAGAATATTTTGAGGATCGAGCAAGTGTAGTAGGAGATCAACCAATGGAAGGAAAGAACGAAGAATTATTTGGTGGAGGACGAGTAGATCCTGAAGGAGAAGGAAGGGATGAAAATTCTCTCTCTACCTTGGGATTTCCTATCAGTGATCTCCCTAGAGGAACAACCCCTATGAAGAATATTCCATTGTCAGCTTTACCCAACTTCCATGTTTTATCCTTTGAAGATCCAGATGAATTTATTTTTGAATTTGATATATTATGCAGAAGTTATGATTATGTTACTAATGCTCACAAGTTGAAACTGTTTCCAGCGACATTAAAGGGAAATGCGTTAAGATGGTTCATGAGCCTTGGAAGCCAGGTAATTACAACATGGGAACAGATGAAACAGAAATTTTTGCTTAAATATCAAGATTATTGTCAGACAAGAGAAAAGAGGGAGGAATTATTCAACATGGCACAGAAGGTGGACGAGAATTTGGAGGACTATGTGGAAAGACTGCAGTATAATCTGCAGAGATCTGATCATCCGAATGTAAGTAAAGAAATTCGTAAAACAATATTACTTAGATGATTAATGGATGATTGTTTAGACATGCTAAACATTATTGGTAAAGGAGATACATCTAAAGAATCATATGATGAGATTGTTGAACTCTGCAAAAGATGTTCAAGAGGAGCTGCAAGGAACAGAGCAAGTAACAAAGATTCCACTTATTCAAGAGTTCAAAAATCAGCCAATGGGGGAGCAACAAGAGCTGAAATAGGTAATTTACTTGAATAATTTAAAACTGAAATGTTAAGTTCTTTTGCTTCACAAATTGACACCTTACAGGTTAAAAATAAGCAGGCTGAAGCAGAAGCAGCTCTGGCTGTCTTTTGCCCTAAATGCAGAGATAAACATCCACTAAGGGAATGCCCATTGGACAAGATACCAATCTGCACCCTTTGTGAGAAAGATCATGAAACACAACAATGTCCCTCTCTACCGGGAATAAAGGCAGCACTACAGCCAACGGAAGAAGAAGTTGAAGCAGTTTATCTGCTAACACAAAGAAGACAATGGAAACCAAGAGGACAAGGTATGAATTCTAGTATGTCATTTACATCTTCTAATCATTGGAATAATTATCCTTCTTTCAGTCAGACAAATTACCCTCCCTTTAACCAAATTCAATACCCACCCTTTAATCAGATGAACTACCCACCCATGCAACAAACAAACCCTCCCTTTTTTTATCCTGCAATATGGACTCCTTGGCCCCCACAATAGCCATCTTCTTTTAATCCATGGAATTCAAATTGGAGAAGCCAACAACTCCCGTATCCAAATCAATTTCCTCAAATTCAGCAACCACTGCCTCTACCATCAGGAGCTTCATCAAATAATCAAATGAGACCCCAGGTACCTGTGCAACCAAATCCTAACCCCAATAATAAAGTTGTGCAAGTCATTGATATTCAGAATCATTCTACATTTTCTACTATGCAATGTAATGATATTCATTTGAGATATGGGAAAATAGTAAAACCTATCATAGATGATATAACCTCTTCTGATTCTGATAAAGATGAAACTGAGAAACATAAAAAATCACAACCACCCTCTAACAAGGATGCTGAAATAACAGAGCCACCATTCCTTGAGCGTTTAGTTTTAACAAAAACGCCTGAAACACCTGCTTTTAATCTTTTAGGGGAATTGCAAAACTTGTATGTTAAAATTTCACTTTTACAGGCACTAAGAGATGTACCAATTTATGCCAGAACCATGAGGGACATTTATGTTAAGAAACCTGGTAGGAAGACTAGAGACCCCCTTGCAGTTCATGTTATGGGTGATCTATCTGCATTAATGTCCGGAAAAACCCCTCCTGTGAAATATGGTGACCCCGGCCATCCTACTGTGACAGTTCAAATTGGTAAAACGATAATTCCTCAAGTTCTGGTAGATTTAGGTGCTGCAATAAACATTATGACTCTCGAAACTTCACAGTTGTTACAGCTGAATAACACAATTAGAGATACACCAACCATCCTAGAGTTAGTTGACCGTTCTACAATTAAACCAGAAGGAATTGTTGAAGATCTAGTTATCTCGGTTGAATCCTGGAATTACCCAGCTGATTTTGTGGTATTACAAACTAAAACAAAGCTGGGGAGACACCCTTTAATTCTAGGAAGGCCATGGCTAGCCACAGCCGATGCCTTTATCAGCTGTAGATCCGGTTCAATGACAATTTCTAATGGTTATGAAACTAAACAACTTACTGTTTATCCTCATACTACACCCATAATTAATAATGAAAATTATGTGTGGATGGATTATGATGATAATACTATTCAGCCTATTTTAACTATTGGACAAGCCTTAACTCTTAAAGACAACACAGAGGATGAAATAATTAATAATTTTATTTGCGAACCTTCCTCTGTAATTGCCGAAACACACAATCAATTTACTGCACTTTTTGAAACAGATACCCAGGAAAATATTGAATCTGAAGATTTATCTCAGACATTAACTACCATCTCCTCTAAAAGCATAACAGTGTGTTGGTATGTAACAACCCCCCCCTTTTCGCGCTAATAATACTAAAACGTAAAATGAGGACATAGTTAAAAATCAAAAACAATTAGGATTTGTTTGCCTTAGAAAATAAAACTTTATATATAAACTATAAAAATCCCTTTGAAAGAATATTCTGCGAAAATCTTAAGTTTATGATAGATTTTAAATAAAGCACTCTTTGAACAAGATAGCGCATCTAAGAAATAATATATACCTTTGATAAAACGCATTGGTCGCGGTCATAGCGTATTGAAAACAAATTGGTTAATGAATATATTTTGCGGCATCTTTTTAAATATGTGAATTCATGAAATATTGCGCTTTGTAGTTTTTTTTTTGCGATATACGCTTTTGCGCTGTGCATAATTCCGTTTTTTGCGCTATTTTTTATGACTGTGATGACTTCATATTGCGATATTGCGATATTGCGCGGAAAATCGCGGTGCTTATTACTGTAGCATATTCATATAGGCGCGCTATCCCAAGGCAATCTTTCCATATGTCAAATCCGTTATGCGCTTTAATGATTATATTAAGTAGTTGATTGATTATTAATGTGAAATGAGATTGTGTTTAGAGTGAAAGTCGTTTCACAATTAAAATATTATATTTCATCCGCGTTCATATTCAAACGGTCTCATCACCTTTCTAATATCATTACTCTCATTTATTCGTAAAACGCGAGGAGCACGAAGGAGCGAATTACTATACAAAGCTTCGATATACACTATGAGGTAAGAAGGAGAAAAGCTCAAATTACGAGAACAAAGAAATGAAGCACTATGCGCGAGACACCGCCTATAACGAGGATGTCGGCATATCCTTGGGAAGGATTGTACAATCTGTTAGAAGATGAAAACCATTTGTGGTGATAAAGTTGTAGCTACGGCAAGTTCCAAAGATTCGTCACAAGAGCAAATCTTAGAGACTTGGCTTGCTCTACGCATAGAATAGCGGCAAGGCCAAGGATTCTCCCCATACACAGAGACATGGTGAGATAGGTCTGGACAACGACGATATTTCGGATAGAAATTCAAGACTCCATCTGAAGAGCTAATTGGGTCATTTACCATAGAAGATGTGAGATTAATGTATAAAAATTTTGCCCGGAGACACGGGCGAATTACAACAAAAAATTCATGGAAGATTTTTCCGAGAGAACACGCAAATTTGTGAGAATGCACAAAGGAGAGGACTAAAAGAAGTCATTGAAGAAAAACAAACAAGGTATGTACAACACGGTTAACTTACCTCTCCTTATTTTTTCTTCTTGCCATGTTATCTGAGGCTTTTTGGAAAGCTTTGACATAAATATGATTTTACGAATGGCTTCCTTTGTTGAATGCGGTGAATTCTACAATTGTAAGTAGGCCAAAATCCTATACGTCACATGACCATCGCTATTTTCAATACCGGACCAAACTAAATGTTTCCCAACGCGGGTTTTATCCCGCCTTTTTATTTATCTTCTTATGTCATGGACGCCATACACTATGTCTCTAAATTCCCTGTAATGGTGGAAAATGGACTATCCAAGACCCTTTGCCCATTCATGTGTACCATAAGAAGCTGTGGGAATCTAAATTTGTTCCCCATTTTTACCAAATTTGTCATGGAATCATCTTGCCATTGTACAAAACATTGTATAATAAGAGGATCCCCGAGGTTATCCTCGAAACGAAGGTTGATATTCTCCCTGATCGCAAGATGGTTTGGGAAAATTTCTCACTATAATAGGGTTTTTGGAAGTTATGCTTCCCCCCATGTTTTTACCCTTATATGTTCCGAGATAGACTTGTAGCCGGAAATTGCTTATCGGACACATGGCCGAGGGGAGGTATGACAAAAGATTTAAAAAGACAAGAAAAAGGGCATTTGGCCACAATTTCCCATAAAATGTGGAACATTTTCAACTTTGTTGGATATTGGTCATGCATTTCATGAGATAGGCAATATTATATGCCTACGAAATTTGTTCAAATTCTCAAAGAAGGTTATTTGACCAAAATGATATTGTTAAAAAATTTTACCAATGCAATCAAAGTAAAGGAATTTGTCACGGAAGCAGATCTTTTGATGATATGTTCAGTGCAAGAAATTCATTTAAAGAGGTTTTGAATTTAGCTAGAGAGCAGCTATCTCTAGGGATTTTTCGAAATTCAAGTTGTACGAGAGAAAGGAGACTAATTCCTATTCCTTTGGATAATCCTCGCATAGAGCACGCAGGCAAACTCCTAGTGTTAGTCTTAACGACGGTTCGAAACACGGTAAATCCAAATCAAAATCGAGGCGAGAGATTAGAACACTCCAAATACATCCAAAGAAATGGAAGATAAAATGGAAGAACCCATCAAGATTACGCACAATCTAAAGAGCTCACTCAATAGCAAATTTTGATTTCTCAACAAACAAATCCTCCTTCACCCAATGTACGGCAACGACCGAGTCACCATGGAGTTCGATAAAAGAATGGGAAACCTTTAATCAATTGATTAATGTAGAGGGGCAGAATGTACGGACCCACTGTCCAAACAACCAAAGTTTTGAATGCGAGGTCAACTGACACGGCCGTAGTAACGAGCACATTCCAATCACACCCTCCTACGAAATTGTACTTAATGTAGAGAACATTCCTCCTCTAGATATGTTCTGACCCAAAATATTTCAAAAGCGAGTAGTAAAGAGACAAAGGAAAAAGAAAAATAGAAAGTGCAATTGCTACGCGGGCAGAGCAAGTAGATGTTTTGTGGAAAGATCTTGCTCTGAGAGCCTACTCTTAATCTCACTAAATTATCTCAATTAACGAACATGTACGCAGCACGGTGATAAAACGGTTGAGATACAAATTTTGTTGGATGAAAAAGAAGAACGAGATAAAGGCTACTTGCCAATAGCAATTGCAACGAGGTACGGGCCAATAAGGAAGCACAATTAAAACTTGAAAAAGTTACAACAACAACTTCAAGAAATCCAAGAACAGCATAAGGATGATCCTAAGCTTCCCGAATTCATTTCGAAACCATCTCTTTGAGCAATCAACTACTACAACAGAGGAAGTTTTAAGCAAAAATATTGCAATGGAATTTTTGTGCCAAGAAAAGCGATAAAATCACAAGTCATGTCGTAGATCTACGAAATGATTATGATTTGATTAATGAAAAGATCAATGATTATTTTAGCATGGCAAAAGACGAAGAAGGTAGAAAATTTGGTGCACCCATCATTAATGAAAACCCACCAAGAAATCTTGTTGATGGCCAGGATGCACAAATCGAAGTGCGAAAGGGCGACGGAAGGAGGCATCTGACGGCAAACCTCTCCTTCGGTGTGTAAATGACAATTTACACACAAAGCTAACTTGATTTTGAAGCTACATTCCCGGGTTATCTCCCACGGAGCAAATCAATTGCAAGCAAAATGGAGAGCAAAAGGCGAGAAGAAGAGAAAAATCCATCCGAGGGCTGACAAGATTAAATTGGGACTCCTCTTGGATGTACTTGTTAAAGCCACCACCGATCAGCATAGTGCACTCAATTGTGTTATCAATGCTACGGAAGATTTCTCCTACGCTTGTAGGCTACGTCTTCTCGGGGCAGTTGAATTCGAAGTCGGTCAACCGCATCTTCTCAAAAGTATGCTAGATGCACCGCAAGATCAAAGATCAAGTTCATAGTTAGATAGATTTAGTTTTAATTTCTTGTATTTTAGCCTAGGAAAAGGACGGTCATTGAACCGAATCTTTATTTTTTGTAATAAACTATTTTTAGAGTTAGTTAAGTAGTATTTAAACCCCTCTCATGCATTTAGAGAGAGGGGTCTGGATCTTAATATTTTTGGACTTGGAGATTGCATTTCATGCTCCATTGTCTTATATAGTTTTTGAAAGGATCACATCTGGTGATTTTCATGCGGAATTATTTTTGAAGTGTTGCATTTAAATGCCTTGGAATTTGGTTTTGCATTATAGTTGCTTGGATAGAGTATCGATTACATTTGAAGTCATCAAGATGAGCAAGGTATTTCTATCTGTTCTTGTTGATCTCTTTTTGTTTTATGATATTCGTTTTAAAATTGCTATCATTTATATGTATATTTGCTTTAACAACCTTCCTTTTTATATATCATTTCCCAGGTATAATTGAAACGTTATTTTCATAGTTACATGTAAATGAACATCTGATGAATACAATATGTTTATATAACTCTGTTTAATTTCTTAAACAAAGTTATCTTTATTTGTTTGCACATTTCAATTTGATTAATAATACATTTTCATGGTTATTGTTGAATTGGAACAATCTTAAGTTGTATTCACATATAGCCACCCGGGTTAGTATTAGAATTTCTTTATTAGTATTTAGCTTAGATTAGATAGTTTTATTTCAGTGAGTTTAGTCTCATTTCCACCCATCCAATCAATCCATTTAGTTACAAGGAAACTGGTCCTTTAAATCCGATCGAACCCTACCATACCAAAGGAGGGCGCAGCAGGTCCGTAGGGTGGTTTTCCCAGAATGTTTGAGCAGATATTTTAGGCCAACATTTTTGAAAACGCTAGAAGGGCACGAGCTATGAATGGCAACTAAATCTTTATCCACAAGCCATTCCGAAGCAAAACACCCTCCATTAACTTCTTCAATGATTTCTTACGAATTCAAAATCCTAGAGAAAGAAATTGCAGAAAATATTCGGACACCCACTACGAAAATCTCAAAACATTCGGACGATCAACATCTGAGTCTCTGAAGTTCAAGATCTAATTCATAAATTGAAAGGATTCTCATTATCTCTTGAAGAGTACGAAATATGCGAAAGGTAGTGTAACTTCAAAATTTGTTTCTTCCAAACCTCTTACTAGGCTTCAAAGTGAAAAACTTGGTATTTCTCCCCAAGGAATTCCCTTTACCTAGTAGGGTCAAACAAGAAAAACCAATCGGGAGTGTAAAGTTCAACCTCTAATATCCAAATATCACTGTTTCAAAATCCCGCTTCTCAACAAAGTACGGTCATTTCCATATCATCTCCACAAACATCTTCTCCTCAATCCTCATCAGTCTCAACATCATCCATTCCAACAACTTCTATTCAAACACCACCGAGTTTTCTACTATCCCTCTAGTAGTTGTTCCGATAATGGCACGAGACCATGGTCTACTCCGGGAAGCGATCCCCGACATGTTTGCACCTTTACATGATTTACCGGACAATCTGGAAAATGGCTTCCAAAGTTTAGCCCGAGATCTTAACATTCAAAGGCAGAAGAACATATCAATAACTTTATGCGGCTATTAATTTGAATGGAATCACCACGGAAGATGTTGTAGTTAGACTATTCCCTTATACTCTTCAAGGAATGGCGGGATCATGGTACTTCTCATTACCATCGGGATCTATAACAAGTTGGGACATTTTATGAATCCATTTTTTAACCAAATTTGGAATGGCCAGATCAAATTGCAACTTTACTCAATGATCTCTCAAATTTGAAAATAGAACCCAAGGAACCCATTAAAGAATTCAACGCTAGATTCAACAAACTCTTGAACAAAATTCACGTAGATTCCTGGTAAGTGGAAACGGGAGCAAATTGAATGGTACATAACGTACTTACCCTCAAATATAGCAATTTTCGTGGGCAATTTATAAACCTACATTAGGCGAGAATATGAAAGAAGCTATTGCGGTGGAAAAACGTATCACTTCTCTTTGGAAAAGAAAAATGCTCTTGAAGAAAAGAAATCAAAGAAGGTCGACAGGAAAGTTCAAAGAAAAAGGCCAAAGATCCATATGACATGGAAGGTTTACGAAGTTCTTAAAACCATGTCAAATGAAATGGTTAAAAATAAAAAAACAAGTAGTAGAAACTTCTACCAAGAAACCATTCGAAAATTTCGAAGGAACCAAGTTGAATCTAAACCTCCTAATACAATTTCAAATGCGAGAATCGGAAGAAGAGGAAGAAGAAGAAGATACATACGTAGTATCTAATCAAGAAGATGAAAATGAAGAAATAGGCTGAATTAAATGGAATGTGGGATTTTATTCTCCCTAATTAAGATAATGAAGAAGCTATGCTGTAAGTACTAGGAGTAAATCTATAGCGAGAACTAGTGCAAGCAATTCCTAAAGAAAATTGCAACTCAAGTACCAAAGACAAACCCATTGTGAGAAAACTTCTTCACTTCCTACTCAAAAATCAGCCATCTCTTCTAATCCTCTCACATCAACGAGCGAAGACTTTGGTAGTGTCAGAACCCATGGAATACAACATTGTTGAGGATATGAAAAAGATCAAAGCTAACATTTCCTTACATGAACTCGGCAAACTAAAACACCGGCAAAAGTTGTTAGTAGAAGAGCTTAACGCCACCAATTGCTCATGCCAAGCGGTGTAGTTGCAAAAACGACGAGAGGAAGCTGGTAAGCCACCGAGATAAGGTAGATGCTACGTACGTAACTCATTGGGGGAAAGTCAAATTCTCAAACTCCTCCTTTTCGTTTGACTTATGAGATGTACAATAAAAATGCGCACAATTGTTTGATTGATTAGACTTCTTCCAATATTATGCCTACTTAAATAAATTGCTAAATTGAATATTGAACCACGAAATCAGCGGTTCATATCGTTCGATTGGATCGCTCTAAAGTTCAAGTGGTAGGAGAAATCAATTCAGTTACTATCTGATTAGCCTCGAATCCTAGAATTGTCCAAAGAATTGATATTTTGATTCTTGATATCTGAATTTTATGGATTAATCTTGAGTAGGAATGCAGTCTCTACGAAACTTAATGGTTATATCGGCTTGATTATTCACATGTGGCTTCCCTATAAAGGGGAAACCAAATCAAATCAAAATTGAGCAGAAAAACATATGACCCATCTTGTCAACGGAATTTGAATAGCCTAATGAACTGTCGCATTCAACAATATTCTTGGAGGTTATTATTTGAATCATTTCTTGGAAATTTCAAAGCTCCTCAATCACCTTTCTTGTAAATACTTTTGTTTCTCGGATAGAAAATTTTTCACGGTACGATTCTTCCGAGAATTGTAAATATTTACGATGTAATTGTAGATAGAAAGCCAATAGATAAATCTTTATTTTGATGATTATATTTCGATGGATCGAAGTCTAGTGATGGAGCTAGAGTTTTGGATATATCTTAATTGATCCAAAGGGGGGAGAAAACCATCTTGTCATGCGAGGTTAGAATTTGAGTGTACTAACAATGCTGAGAATATGAAGCCTTGCTTCAAGGACTTTATAAAGCTATAGGGTTATATGTTAAATACTTGAAAGTCTTTGGTGATTCCGAAATTGTAATTAAACAAGTTAGGAATACTATTCATTATAACTGAGGACATCTTAAACACTATCAAACCCTAGTGAAATATCTTACCACTCATTTTTACTTTCAATATTTCTCCTATTCCTAGGAATCGAGAATATGTCGGTGACTTGCTAGCTAATGTTGCATCTAAACTCCTACTGTGAAGATTGCGGTCGATAGGTTTTTAAGCCCAATTGATTTTTAAATCCATCCTTGAATAATGTTACAAATTGGAGAGTTTTCTATCATGATCAAGATATTCTAAATTTCATAGATTCGAGAGAAATCATATGATGATCAAATTATTGACGAAGATGATCATGATTTACAAATTGCTTCAAAAGGTAATGAAAACCCCATTCCAAAATCTGTTGTTAAATTAGAGGATTTATATGACATTAGTGACGATTCCAAGAAAGTTGTTAATTCGAAACTTCAAAGTTCCACTTTGAAGTTTGAATATCTGGTTACGATTCTAAACCTCAAAATATTAATTTAGGACTCAATTTAACACCAGAGAAGGAGTGCATTCATTAAAGCTATTTGAACAAGTATAAAAATGTGTTTGCTTGGAATTATGATGATCTAAAAACGTATGATACTTCAATTATCCAACACACAATTCCAATTTTCCTGATGTTAAACACAGTCAACGAAGTTGAGAAGATCCATCCAAATCTCGAGAGTCAAATCAAATTAGAACTCAATAAACTTTTAAAAGCCAAAATCATTTTTTCGATCGAGGCACTCTAATTGGGTTTCCAATATGGTACATGTAAGGAAGAAGAATGGTGATATAAGAATACGTATTGGTTTCAGAAATTTAAGCAAGGCATGTTTAAAAGATAATTTCCCATTTCCAACCATGGAGCAGATACTTGAAAAGGTAGTTAGTTCGGAACTTATGTCTTTTCTCGATGGGTTTTCGAGCTATAATCAAGTTTTAGTTCACCCAGTTGACAGATTAGAGAAGACAACTTTCGAACAAAATGGGAACTTACGCTTATCGAGAAAATGCCTTTTGGTCTAATAAATGCGGGATCAACTTTTCAAAGAGCCATGGACACATAACAATTCAAAGGTACGATCAATAAATCGATTTGTTGTTTATCTTAGTGACATAACGGTATTTTCAAAAAGAGAGGCAATCATATACATGACTTAAAACAAATATTTGGAAGATGTAGAAGGTTTTGATATTTCCTTAAATCGAAGAAATCTTTCTTTGCTTTAGATGAAGGAAGCTCTTGGGATTTGTGTCAAAAAGATGGTATATATATTGATCCGGATAGAGTGAAAGAAATTTTTGGGCTATTTTACACTAACAAAAAATCCATGCAATCATTTTCTTGGACGGATCAATTTTGTTAAAAGATTCATTCTTTGATTTTCTTTAATTGTTTGCCTATGCAAAATATGATCAAGAAGAATTCACTATTCAAATGGGAACATGAAGAGAAAGAAGCCTTTAAGGCAATTAAACGAAAAGCGATTATTAATGCAATATTTGAATACCCCGGATTTTTTCTAAAGATTTTACTTGTATACTACGACGCGAAACATCCTATGCGGTCATTTTAATACAACTCAACGATCAAGAAATCGAAGCACCAATTTCTTTTGCTAGCTCAAATGTTTGCAAGGAAGTGAGCTTGAGTATTCGATGTTGAAAAACAAACCTTTGTTGTGTTTAAATCAATTAAACATTTCAGACCTTTTCTCTTGAAAACACATACAAAATTATTGTCCCATTCTGCCGGTGAGGCAATTATTAATTGAGGAAAGTAGGAGAAAAAGAGAGCTAGCGGGTAACGACCTTGCAAGAATATGATATTGATATTAAACCGGCTAAGATTGTTAGAGGGCAAGGATTTTTGCGGATTATTAGCGAGGAGCTCATAACATACCGAGAAAGTCAAGATTCAAATCAAGATATTCAAGTAAATCGAATAGAAGATATTGGTCTTGAATCTCGGTATGTTGATCTCATTTATTACTTGAAGAATGGGTATGCTCCTTCTAACCTCGGTTATAGAGAAAACGTGCTTTAAGGTTAAAAGCTGATAAATATGAGATCATTGATAATGTGTTATTTAGAAAAAATTATGATTCAATTTTATTAAGATATCTTGAAAAGGCGAGAGGGCGAAAAGGTTTTGCGGGAATTACATGATGGACCGGTAGGAGGTCATTTTGGAGGTGATACCCGGCTCACAAAATAATTCGTGTTGGTTATTTTGCTTACCCTTTTTAAAGATACGCAATTACGTAAGGAAGTGCCAAATTTGTCAAGCTGCAAGTGGAAGACAAAGGAAACCGACTTTTCCTTTGCAACCGGTAACTATTGAGCAACCATTCGAACAATGGGGGCTTGGCGTTATGGTGAGGCCGTACCTCATTCTTCCAAGCAGCACAAGTACATCCTTCACTGCAATGATTACTTTACAAAAATGGGTAGAGGCAATTCCGTTGAAGGTAGCCAATTCTGATGCAATTATTGATTTCATAGATCAATTCATCATAACCGAGGTTTGGTGTACCTCAAGCTCTTGTTTTTTTTGATAATGCATCTTACTTCTCTGGAAATAGTTTAATTGGTGTAGTCAAAAGAGATTTTAAATTAAAATATTGACAAATTATTATCCATGAGGTAATGGTTTGGCTGAATCCACTAATAAAAACCTTATCAAAATCATTAAAAGAACCGTTGATCAAAATCAAAAGAATTGGCATAAATCTTTTAATCTTTGCGTTATGGGCTGATCGTATCTATTTGAAAAAGCTTCAATAGGGACTTCACCTTTCAATCGGTTTATGGAAAGAAGTTGTGATACCTTTAGACACAACTCTTCCATCATTAGCCCTAGTACGAGTTTATTGAAAAAATCCTTCATCATCCATTCAATTGAGATATGATCAAATCCTTAAACTAGAAAGATGAGGATAAAGCCAAAATTACTCATGAAAAACATCAACGGCTTGTAAAATCTTCTTTTGATGCAAGTTCTAGAGCTCAAAACTTTTATCAATTGGTGATCTCGTTTTTGAAATGGGATAAAACACACGAAGAAAAGGTAAACATGCCAAATTTGAAAATGTGGCTTGGACCATTTCAGATCGGCTGAGAAGATAGGCTCAAATACATTGTGCTCAAGATCCACAGCAAGTAGAGAGAATCTCTTCACGTAAATGGAAACTATCTTGAAGAAGTGACCTCTTTAAGGAGTAACCCCTTCTTAAACTATACATATTTCTTCCTGAGATTTTGATTGTTTTTATTTTTGCAAATAAAAGGTTGTTTATGAGTCTCTGATTATTTGTTTACTATTTAAGAAAATTTCTTCAAAAAAATATTATAAATATTTATTTCGTGTAAATAAGAATTTTTAAGTAATGATTACAGTTTTTGAATAGTTTAAAATAAGATGTTAAGACTTTGAAAAGATTATTTCAATCATTTACATGATCTTTTGAAAACTTGAGGGAAATGTAAATCATCATAAGTTTATCAAGCGGAGAAAGGTTATACGTAAAAGTAAAGATATTTTTCAAAGTTTTGGAACTCAAAGACTCTAAAAATTGTCATCCATTGATTCTTAAGGATAAAACTATTTCACCCCATCCATTTAAGTTGTGATTTTTAGAATGTAATTCTAAGAGGGTATATGAAAATTTTAAGATAAGTCTCCATTGTGAATGAACTTACTATGTTCATAAGGAGTAATAAAACTTACATTACCAATACTGCATACCAAAACGAGTGTGAAAACATAAATATAAGACAAGGGGGTCACATCATGAGCCGGCTTGTTCGGTTAATTATAAGCTGGTGAATGGCATTGTTATCAAGCTGGCCACCAAACCGAGAACAATGGCTCTTAAAATAAAAATAAATAAAAGACAAAAACATGAGATAATAGATCTTATGAATTTATCTTTTAAAAAGTCATAATTTTAGTTGGATGGGACAATGAATGGTTTAATGGTTTAAAGGTAACCATAATCGAGACTATAAACGTTCTTTGTGTGAGCAATACATGGCAATGAGAGTATATTATAAAACCGAAACTTGGAGAGATCCACTTACTTCATTATTAACACCAATCAAAGCTTGAGATAACCCAAAATGTTTTTATTTTTTCTTGAGGAATTAGAAAGAAATTTATGAAATGATTTTTATTTCCCTTTCATAGTTACATTTTATTTGAATTATCCTAAGATAGTTTTCATCATCTTTAAAAATCTTTACTTACTAATGATAGAATGTTCATTTTATTTTTTTAGAATGCTTGTTCTTCAGGTGAATCGCCAATTGTTACCGTAGCTAACAACAACCCCCTTTTATTTTAGTAATAATACTAAATAAAATGGGGACCCTTGAATTAAAAATCAAAAAACAATTAGGATTTGTTTTTCCTTAGAAAATAAAACTTTCTATCATAAACCTATAAAAATCCTTTGAAAGAATATTGCGAAAATCTTAAGTTTATGATAGATTTTAAATAAAGCTATCTCTTTGAGCAAGATAGCGCATCCATAAATAATATATACCTTTGATAAAACGCATTGGTCGCGAATCGCATAGCGCGGAAAGCAGAATTGGTTAATGAATATGTTTTGCGCTCTTTTCAAATATGCGCTTTTGCGATTTTGCGTTATGCGCTCTTTTCAAATATGCGATCATGCGATTTCGCGATATTGCGCTTTTGTGATTTTTGTGATATGCGCTTTGCGCTATTGCGCAATTCCCGTTTTTGCGCTATTTTTTATGGCTTGTGATGACTTCATATTGCGATGTTACGTGTGCGCGGCAAATACGCAGTCACAATGTCTGATTCATATATGACGCTATCCCAAGAGCAATCTTTCCATATGTCAAATCCGTTATGCGCTTTAATGATTATATTAAATGATTGGATTGATTATTAATGTGAAATGAGATTGTGTTTAGAGTGAAAGTCGTTTCACAATTAAAATATTATATTTCATCCGCGTTCATATTCAAAAGCAGGTCATCACCTTTCTAATATCATTACTCTCATTTATTCGTAAAACGAGCCGCGAAAGAACGAATTACTATACAAAGCTTATGATATACACTATGGGTAGAAGGAGAAAACAAATTCTGAGAACAAAGAAAATAAACCGCTATACGCGGAACACACTTTATCTTTCAGATCTTGGCATATCCACTTGGGGAAGGAATGTACAATCTGTTAGAAGATGAAAACCACATTGGTGATAAGTTGTAGCTAAATGAGGGTTCCAAAAATTCGTGCGAAGCAAATCTTAGAGACTTGGCTTGCTCATTTCTGCATAGAATAGCAGCAGATCAGGGATTCTCCCATACACGGAACATGGTGAGATGGGTCTGGGCGGCGGCGTATTTCGGATAGGAAATTCAAGACTCCATCGAAGAGCTAATTGGGTCATTTACCATAGAAGATGTGAGATTAATGTATAAGCTCCCAAAACCACAATGGGCAGCACTAAACAAAAAATTCATGGGAAGATTTTGCCGGAGAACACGCAAATTTGGCGAGAATGCACGAAAGTGGACTAGAAGTGAACCATTGAAGAAAAACAAACAAGGTATGTACGGCACGGGTTCGCTTACCTCTCCTTATTGTTTCTTTAACGCCGCCTTATGCGGGCTTTTTGGAAAACGACATAATCTGGTTTACCCGAATGGCTTCCTTTGTTGAATGCGGTCGTTAATTCTACAATTGTAGGCGGAATAAAAATCCTATACGATACTATGACCACTACTATTTTTCATCTCGGACCGAACGAAATGTTTCCCGGCGGTTTTATCCCGCCTTTTTCTTTATCTTGCTTATGTCATGGGCTGCATCACTGTCTCCTAAATTCCCTATAATGGGCTGGAAATAGGACTATCCAAGACCCTTTGCCCATTCATGTGTACAAGAAACTGTGGGAATCTAAATTTGTTTATTTTACCAAATTTGTCATGGAATCATGCGCCATTGTACAAAACATTGTATAATAAGGATCCCCAGAGGTTATCCTCGGAAACGAGAGGTTGATATTCTCCCCGTCGCAAGATGGTTTGGGGAGGAATTGTTCACCTATAATTAGGGTTTTTGGAAGTTATCTTTCTCCACATGTGTTACCCTTATATGTTCCATAGACTCAGAGTCTCAGAAATTGCTTATCGACCAGTCGGTGGAGGTATGACAAAAGACTTAAAAGACAAAGAAAAGGGCATTTGGCCACAATTTCCCATAAAATGTGGAACATTTTCACTGTTGGATATTGGTCATGCATTTCATGAGATAGGCAACATTACATGCCTACAACTGTTCAAATTCTCCAGAAGGTTATTCGACCAAAATGATATTGTTAAGAATTTTACCAATGCAATCAAAGTAAAGGAATTTGTCGCAGAGCAAGATCTTTTTGATGATATGTTCCAGGCAAGAAATTCATTTAAAGAAGTTTTGAATTCAGCTAGAGAGCAGCTATCTCCGGGGGATTTTCAGGAATTCAAGTTGTACAGAGAAAGGAGACTAATTCCTATTCCTTTGGATAATCTACGCATAGAGCCTGCAAAGGAGAAAACTCCTAGTGTTAGTCTTAACAGCAGTTCAAGCACAGGTAAATCCAAATCAAAATCTGACAGAGATTCTGAACACTCCAATACATCCAAAGAAATGGAAGATAAAATGGAAGAATCCATTAAAGATTCCGCACAATCTAAAGAGCTTGCTCAATAGCAAATTTTTATTTCTCAACAAACAAATCCTCCTTCACCCAATGTACAGCAATAGCCAGTCACCATGGAGTTAGATAAAGAATGGGAAACCTTTAATCAATTGATTAATGTAGAAGGACAGAATGTACAGACCCCTGTCCAAACAACCAAAGTTTTGAATGCAGGAACAAGCAGCACAGCCGCAGTAACAGAGCACATTCCAATCACACCCTCCTCTGAAATTGTACTTAATGTAGAGGACATTCCTCCTCTAGATGTATTTTACAACCAATAATACAAAGCAGTAGTAAAGAGACAAAGGAAAAAGAGAAAAATAGAAAGTGCAATTGCTACTGAACCAGAACAAGTAGATGTTTTGTGGAAAGATCCTGCTACAGAGACTACTCATAATCTCACTAAATTATCTCAAATAACAGGAGCTTATGCTTCTGCAACAATTGATAAAGCAGTTGAGATACAACTTTTGTTGGATGAAAAAGAAGAACAGATAAAGGCTCTGCAACAGAAATTGCAACAGGTACAGGCCAATCAAGAAGCACAATTAAAACTTGAAGAGTTACAACAACAACTTCAAGAAATCCAAGAACAGCATAAGGATGATCCTAAGCTTCCAGAATTCATTTCAGAAACCATCTCATTGAACAATCAACTACTGCAACAAGAGGAAGTTTTCTGCCAAAAAATATTGCAATGGAATTCTTTGTGCCAAGAAAGCGATAAAATCACAAGTCATGTCATAGATCTACGAAATGATTATGATTTGATTAATGAAAAGATCAATGATTATTTAGCATGGCAAAAGACAGAAGAAGGCAGAAAAGCTGGTGCACCCATCATTAATGAAAACCACAAAGAAATACTATTCAGTAATTGGGATGCACAAATCAGATGTGCAGAAAGGGCAGCAAAGGAGGCATCTACAGCGGCAAACACTCTCACTGATTGTGTAAATGACAATTTACACAAAGCTAACTTGATTTCTGAAACTGTTCCAGGTTATCTCCCACAGGCAAATCAATTGCAAGCAGAATGGAGGCAAAAGGCAAAAGAAAGAGAAAAATTCATCCAAGGGCTGACAAGATTAAATTGGGACTCATACTGGATGTACTTGGTAAAGCCACACAGTCAACACAGTGCACTCAATTGTATTATCAATACTACAGAGAAGATTGCTCCTACGCTTGCCGACTCTGTCTTCTCAGGACAGTTGAATTCAGAAGTCGGTCAACCGCATCTTCTTAAAAGTATGCTAGATGCCTGCAAGATCAAAGATCAAGTTCATATTTAGATAGATTTAGTTTTAATTTCACTGTATTTTAGCCTAGGAAAAGGACGGTCATTGAACCGAATCCTTATTTTTTGTAATAAACTATTTTTAGAGTTAGTTAAGTAGTATTTAAACCCCTCTCATGCATTTAGAGAGGGGTCCCGGATCTTAATATTTTTGGACTTGGAGATTGCATTTCTGTACTCCATTGTCTTATATATTTTTTGAAAAGGATCACATCTGGTGATTTTCATGCGAAATTATCTTTGAAGTGTTGCATTTCTGTACCTTGGAATTTGGTTTTGCATTATAATTACTGGATAGAGTATCAGATTACATTTGAAGTCATCAAGATGAGCAAGGTATTTCTATCTGTTTACTGTTGATCTCTTTTATTTTATGATATTCGTTTTAAAATTGCTATCATTTATATGTATATTTGTTTTAACAACGCTTCCTTTTATATATCATTTCTGAGTATAATTGAAACGTTATTTTTCATAGTTACATGTAAATGGTATACAATGATGAATGCAATATGTTTATATAACTCTGTTTAATTTATTAAACAGAGTTATTTTTATTTGTTTCTGCACATTTCAATTTGATTAATAATACATTTTCATGGTTATTGTTGAATTGGAACAATCTTAAGTTGTATTCACATATAGCTACCCGGGTTAGTATTAAAATTTCTTTATCAGTATTTAGCTTAGATTAGACAGTTTTATTTCAGTTAATTTAGTCCCATTTCCACCCATCCAATCCAATCCACTTAGTTACAAGGAAACTGGTCCTTTAAATCCAGTCGGAGCCACCATACCAAACGGAAAAGGAGTTGCCTTAAGGTCCCGACCGGGTGGTTTTCCCCGATGTTTGAAGCAGATATTTTCTAGGCTTTAACATTTTTGGCGCTAGAAGGAGGGCCTGAGCTGTGAATGGCAAGTAAATCTTTATCCACAAGCCATTCCGAGAGCAAAACACCCTCATTAACTTCTTCAATTTCTTCTGAAATTCAAAATCCTAGAGAAGAAATTGCAGAAAATATTCAGACACCCACTACTAAAATCTCAAAACATTCAGACGATCAACATCCTGAGTATCCTGAAGTTCAAGATCTAATTCATAAATTGAAAGGATTCTCATTATCTCTTGAAGAGTCTGAAATATCTGAAGGTAGTGTAACTTCAAAATTTGTTTCTTCCAAACCTCTTACTAGGCTTCAAAGTGAAAAAATTGGTATTTCTCCCAAAGAATTCCCTTTACCTAGTAGAGTCAAAACAAGAAAAACCCAATCGGAATCAGCAAGTTCAACCTCTAATATCCAAATACCTGTTTCTGAAATCCCTTCTCAACAAAGTACAGTCATTTCCATATCATCTCCACAAACATCTTCTCCTCAATCCTCATCAGTCTCAACATCATCCATTCCAACAACTTCTATTCAAACACCACCAGTTTCTACTATCCCTCCAATAGTCATCCCAACAATGGCACAGAGACCATGGTCTACTCCAGGAGCAGTCAACATGGCTGCACCTTTACATGATTTACCAGACAATCCTGGAAAATGGCTCCCAAAGTTTAGCCCAGATCTTAACATTCAAGCTGAAGAACATATCAATAACTTTATGTTGGCTATTAATTTGAATGGAGTCACACAGGAAGATGTTGTAGTTAGACTATTCCCTTATACTCTTCAAGGAACAGCAGGATCATGGTATTTTTCATTACCATCAGGATCTATAACAAGTTGGGACATTTTTGCAGATCATTTTTTAACTAAATTTGGAGATGACCGATCAATTGCAACTTTACTCAATGATCTCTCAAATTTGAAAATAGAACCCAAAGAACCTATAAAAGAATTCAATGCTAGATTCAACAAACTTCTGAATAAAATTCCTACAGATTCACAGCCCAGCGAACAGGTCAGAATTGAATGGTACATAACAGCCTTACCCTCAAACATAGCAATTTTCGTGGACAGAGCTGCAAAACCTACATTAGCTGAGAATATGAAAGAAGCTATTGCAGTGGAAAAACGTATCACTTCTCTGGAAAATAAAAATGCTCTTGAAGAAAGGAAATCAAAGAAGGTCAGCTTCAGAGATGATTCAAAGAAAAAGGCCAAAGATCCATATGACATGGAAGGTTTACAGAAAATTCTTAAAACCATGTCAAATGAAATGGTTGAAATCAAAAAACAAGTAGCTGAAACCTCTACTAAGAAACCATTCCGAAATTTCAGAAGAAACCAAGTTGAATCTAAACCTCCTAATACAATTTCAAATGCAGAATCAGAAGAAGAGGAAGAAGAAGAAGATACATCTGTAGTATCAGATCAAGAAGACGAAAATGAAGAAATAGCTGAATTAAATGGAATGTGGGATTTTATTCTCCCTAATTCTGATAGTGAAGAAGCTATGCCCGTAAGTACTAGGAGTAAATCTACAGCAGAACCAGTACAAGCAATTCCTAAAAAGAAAATTGCAACTCCAAGTACCAAAGACAAACCCATAGTGAAGAAAACTTCTTCACTACCTACTCAAAATCAACCATCCTCTTCTAATCCTCTCACATCAACAGCAAAGACTTTGGTAGTGTCAGAACCCATGGAATACAACATTGTTGAGGACATGAAAAAGATCAAAGCTAACATTTCCTTACATGAACTCAGCAAACTAAAACACCAGCAAAAGTTGTTATTAAAAGAACTTAACGCTACACCAATTGCTCCTGTACCAAGCGGCGTAGTTGCAAAAGCAGCGAGAGGAAATGGTAAGCCACCAGATAAGGTAGATGCTACTGATACTGTGCCCATTGGGGAAAAGTCAAATTCTCAAACTCCTCCTTTTCTTTTGACTTATGAGATGTACAATAAAAATCTGCACAATTGTTTGATTGATTCTGGAGCTTCCTCCAATATTATGCCTACTTCTGTCTGTGCTAAATTGAATATTGAACCACAGAAATCAGCAATTCATATCGTTCAGTTGGATCGCTCTAAAGTTCAAGTGGTAGGTGAAATCAATTCAGTTACTATCAGATTAGCCTCAGATCCTAGAATTGTCCAAAGAATTGATATTTTGATTGCTGATATCCCTGAATTTTATGGATTAATCTTGAGTAGGAACTGGTCTGTGAAACTTAATGGTTATATCTCGACTGATTACTCACACATGTGGCTTCCCTACAAAGGGAAACCAAATCAAATCAAAATTGAACGAGAAAAACATATGACACACACTGTCACTGAATTTGAACAGCCTAATGAACCTGTGGCATTCAACAACAATATTCTTGGAGGTTATTCTGCTGAATCATTTCTTGGAAATTTCAAAGCTCCTCAATCCCCTTTTTCTGTAAATACTTTTGTTTCTCAGATAGAAAATTTTTCACAGTCTGATTCTTCCAGAATTGTAAATATTTCTGATGTAATTGTAGATAAGCCAATAGTTAAATCTTTATTTTGGTCGTTATATTTCGATGGATCTAAGTCTAGTGATGGAGCTGGAGCTGGATGTATCTTAATTGATCCAAATGGGGAGAAAAAATGCTGTCATGCAGGTTAGAATTTGAGTGTACTAACAATACTGCAGAATATGAAGCCTTGGTTCAAGGACTTTATAAAGCTATAGGGTTAGATGTTAAATACTTGAAAGTCTTTGGTGATTCCGAAATTGTAATTAAACAAGTTAGGAATACTATTCATTGCCTTTCAGGACATCTTAAACACTATCAAACCCTAGTGCAAGATCTCACCACTCAATTTTTAGCATTTAATATTTCTCCTATTCCTAGGAATCAGAATGCATCAGCTGACTTGTTAGCTAATGTTGCATCTAAAATCCTACCTGCTGAAGATTGCAGTCCTGATAGGTTTTCTGTAGAATTGATTTTTCGTCCATCTGTCCCAGATAATGTCACAAATTGGAGAGTTTTCTATCATGATCAAGATATTCTAAATTTCATGACTTCAGAGAAATCATATGATGATCAAATTATTGACGAAGATGATCATGATTCACAAATTACTTCAAAAGGTAATGAAAATCCCATTCCAAAATCTGTTGTTAAATTAGAGGATTTATATGACATTAGAGACAGATTCAAGAAAGTTGTTAATTCTAAACTTCAAAGTTCCACTTTGAAGTTTGAATTAGTAAATCTTGGTTCTGATTCTAAACCTCAAAACATTAATTTAGGACTCAATTTAACACCAGAGGAAAGGAGTGTATTCATTAAACTGCTGAACAAGTATAAAAATGTGTTTGCTTGGAATTATGATGATCTAAAAACATATGATACTTCAATTATCCAACACACAATTCCAATGTTTCCTGATGTTAAACCTGTTCAACAAAAATTGAGAAAGATCCATCCAAATCTCGAGAGTCAAATCAAATCAGAACTCAATAAAATTTTGAAAGCCAAAATCATTTTTCCAGTCAGGCACTCTAATTGGGTTTCCAATATGGTACCTGTAAGAAAAAAGAATGGTGATATAAGAATCTGTATTGATTTCAGAAATTTAAACAAGGCATGTTTAAAAGATAATTTCCCATTACCAACCATGGAACAGATACTTCAAAAGGTAGCTGGTTCTGAACTTATGTCTTTTCTCGATGGATTTTCGGGCTATAATCAAGTTTTAGTTCATCCAGATGACAGATTGAAAACAACTTTCAGAATAAAATGGGGAACTTATGCTTATCAGAAAATGCCTTTTGGTCTAATAAATGCAGGAGCAACTTTTCAAAGAGCCATGGATATAGCATTCAAAGGTCTGATCAATAAATCAGTTGTTGTTTATCTTGATGACATAACAGTATTTTCAAAGAAGAGAGCCAATCATATACATGACTTAAAACAAATATTTGAAAGATGTACAAGGTTTGGTATTTCCTTAAATCCGAAGAAATCTTTCTTTGCTTTAGATGAAGGAAAGTTCTTAGGATTTGTTGTGTCAAAAGATGGTATATATATTGATCCAGATAGAGTAAAAGAAATTTCTGATATTTCTTTGCCACATAACAAAAAATCCATGCAATCATTTCTTGGACAGATCAATTTTGTTAAAAGATTCATTCCTGATTTTTCTTTAATTGTTTTACCTATGCAAAATATGATCAAGAAGAATTCAGTATTCAAATGGGGGCATGAAGAGAAAGAAGCCTTTAAGGCAATTAAACAAGCAATTATTAATGCACCAGCACTGAATACCCCGGATTTTTCTAAAGATTTTACTTTGTATACTCTGGCCACTGAAACATCCTATGCAGCCGTTTTAACACAATTCAACGATCAAGAAATCGAAGCACCAATTTCTTTCTTTAGCTCAAATCTGCAAGGAGCCGAGCTTAATTATTCTGATGTTGAAAAACAAGCCTTTGTTGTGTTTAAATCAATTAAACATTTCAGACCTTTTCTCTTGAAAACACATACAAAAATTATTGTCCCATTCTCTGCAGTGAGGCAATTATTAATTCAGAGAGAAGTAGGAGAAAAGAGAGCTAACTGGGTAACAACCTTGCAAGAATATGATATTGATATTAAATCAGCTAAGATTGTTAGAGGACAAGGTTTTTGCAGATTATTAGCAGGAGCTCATAACATACCAGAAAGTCAAGATTCAAATCAAGATATTCAAGTAAATCAGATAAGTGTTACAGATGTTGAATCTCAATACGCTGATCTCATTTATTACTTGAAAAATGGGTATGCTCCTTCTAACCTCAGTTATAAGAGAAAACGTGCTTTAAGGTTGAAAGCTGATAAGTACCAGATCATTGATAATGTGTTATTTAGAAAAAATTATGATTCAATTTTATTAAGATGTTTAGAAAAGACTGAAGCTGAAAAGGTTTTGCAGGAATTACATGATGGACCAGCAGGAGGTCATTTTGGAGGTGATACCACGGCTCACAAAATAATTCGTGCTGGTTATTACTGGCCTACCCTTTTTAAAGATATGCATGATTACGTAAGGAAGTGCCAAATTTTTCAAACTGCAAGTGGAAGACAAAGGAAACCAGCTTTTCCTTTGCAACCAGTAACTATTGAGCAACCATTCGAACAATGGGGGCTTGACATTATTGGTGAGATAGTTCCTCATTCTTCCAAACAGCACAAGTACATCCTTACTGCAACTGATTACTTTACAAAATGGGTAGAGGCAATCCCATTGAAGGTAGCCAATTCTGATGCAATTATTGATTTCATATATCAATTCATCATAACCAGGTTTGGTGTACCTCAAGCTCTTGTCTTTGATAATGCATCTTACTTTTCTGGAAATAGTTTAATTGAATTTGCAGTCAAAAGAGGTTTCAAATTAAAATATTCAGCAAATTATTATCCACAAGGTAATGGTTTGGCTGAATCCACTAATAAAAACCTTATCAAAATCATTAAAAGGATCGTTGATCAAAATCAAAAGAATTGGCATAAATCTTTAATCTTTGCGTTATGGGCTGATCGTATCACTGAAAAAGCTTCAATAGGGACTTCTCCTTTCAATCTGGTTTATGGAAAAGAAGCTGTGATACCTTCAAATTTAACTCTTCCATCATTAGCCCTAGTACAGTTTATTGAAGAAAATCCTTCATCATCCATTCAATTGAGATATGATCAAATCCTTAAATTAGAAGAAGATAGGGATAAAGAAAAAATTACTCATGAAAAACATCAACAGCTTGTAAAATCTTCTTTTGATGCAAGTTCTACCGGCTCAAAATTTTTTTCAATTGGTGATCTCGTTTTGAAATGGGATAAAGCACACGAAGAAAAAGGTAAACATACCAAATTTCAGAAAATGTGGCTTGGACCATTTCAGATCGCTGAGAAGATAGGCTCAAATACATTCATACTCCAAGATCTAGCAGGTAAGAGAGAATCTCTTCCTGTAAATGGGCTTATCTTGAAGAAATTATTTTCCTAAGGAGGTAACCCCTTCTTAAACTATACATATTTCTTTCTACAGATTTTGATTGTTTTTATTTTCGCAAATAAAGGTTGTTTATGAGTCTCTGATTGACTGTTTACTATTTAAGAAAATTTCTTCGGAAAAATATTATAAATATTTATTTCGTGTAAATAAGAATTTTTAAAAGTAATGATTACAGTTTTTGAATAGTTTAAAATAAGATGTTAAGACTTTGAAAAGATTATTTCAATCATTTACATGATCTTTTGAAAACTTGAGGGAAATATAAATCATCATAAGTTTATCAAGCAGAGAAAGGTTATCTGTAAAAGTAAAGATTTTTTTCAAAAAAATTTGGAACTCAAAAAAAAACTCTAAAAATTGTCATCCATTCATTCTTAAGGATAAAACTATTTCACCCCATCCATTTAAGTTGTGATTTTTTAGAATGTAATTCTAAGAAATTATACGAAAATTTTAAGAGATAAGAGGTCTCATTATGAGCCGACTTACTATGTTCATAAGGAGTAATAAAACTGACATTACCAATACCGCATACCAAAACAGGGTAATGGCTTATAAATATAAGACAAGGGGTCTCATCACGAGCCAGCTTGTTCAGTTTAATTATAACTGGTGAATGGCATTGTTATCAACTGGCCACCAAACCAGAACAATGGCTCTTAAAATAAAAATAAATAAAAGACAAAAACATGAGATAATAGATCTTATGAATTTATCTTTTAAAAGGTCATAATTTTAGTTGGATGGGACAATGAATGGTTAATGGTTTAAAGGTAACCCTGTCGAGACTATGAACGTTTGCTGGCAGCAGAGGAAATACCTATGGCAATAGAGTATATTATAAAACCAAAACTTGGAGAGATCCACTTACTTCATTATTAACACCAATCAAAGCTTGAAATAACCCAAAATGCTTTTATTTTTCTTAAAGAATTAGAAAGAAATTATGAAATGATTTTTATTTCCCTTTCATAAGTTACATTTTATTTGAATTATCCTAAGATAGTTTTCATCATCTTTAAAAAATCTTTACTTACTAAAGATAGAATGTTCATTTTATTTTTCAGAGATAACTGTTTCTTCCAGTGAATCGCCAATTGTTGTGGCTAGCAACAACCCCCCTTTTTATTTTTGTAATAATACTAAATAAAATGGGGACCCTTAGTTTAAAAATCCAAAAAACAATTAGGATTTGTTTGCCTTAGAAAATAAAACTTTCTATCATAAACCTATAAAAATCCCTTTGAAAGAATATTGCGAAAATCTTAAGTTTATGATAGATTTTAATAAAACTGCTCTTTGAACAAGATAGCGCGTCCATAAATAATATATACCTTTGATAAAACGCATTGGTCGCAGATCGCATAGCGCAGAAAACATAATTGGTTAATGAATATCTTTTGCGCTCTTTTCAAACATGCGCTTTTGCGATTTTGCGTTATGCGCTCTTTTCAAATATGCGATCATGCGATTTCGCGATATGCGCTTTTGTGATTTTTTGCGATATGCGCTTTGCGCTATTGCGCAATTCCCGTTTTTGCGCTATTTTTTATGACTGTGATGACTTCATATTGCGATATTGCGATATTGCGCAGCAAATCGCAGATCGCAATGTCGCAGATTCATGTAGGCGCGCTATCCCAAGGCAATCTGTCCATATGTCAAATCCGTTATGCGCTTTAATGATTATATTAAATGATTGGATTGATTATTAATGTGAAATGAGATTGTGTTTAGAGTGAAAGTCGTTTCACAATTAAAATATTATATTTCATCCGCGTTCATATTCAAAACAGTCTCATCACCTTTCTAATATCATTACTCTCATTTATTCGTAAAACGCAGGCACAACAGAGCGAATTACTATACAAAGCTTCTGATATACACTATGGGTAAGAAGGAGAAGACCTCAAATTCTGAGAACAAAGAAATGGCTTCGCTATACGCAGACACCGCCTGTAACAAGGATGCCGGCATATCCACTTGGGGAGGAATTTTTCACCTATATTAGGGTTTTTGGAAGTTATGCTTCTCCCCATGTTTTACCCTTATATGTTCTAGATAGACTTGTAGCCTGGGAAATTGCTTATCAGACCTGTGACCAGGGAGGTATGACAAAAGATTTAAAAGACAAGAAAAAGGGCATTTGGCCACAATTTCCCATAAAATGTGGAACATTTTCACTGTTGGATATTGGTCATGCATTTCATGAGATAGGCAACATTACATGCCTACAGCTGTTCAAATTCTCCAGAAGGTTATTCGACCAAAATGATATTGTTAAGAATTTTACCAATGCAATCAAAGTAAAGGAGTTTGTCGCAGAGCAAGATCTTTTTGATGATATGTTCCAGGCAAGAAATTCATTTAAAGAAGTTTTGAATTCAGCTAGAGAGCAGCTATCTCCAGGGGATTTTCAGGAATTCAAATTGTACAGAGAAAGGAGACTAATTCCTATTCCATTGGATAATTTACGCATAGAGCCTGCAAAGGAGAAAACTCCTAGTGTTAGTCTTAACAACAGTTCAAGCACAAGTAAATCCAAATCAAAATCTGACAGAGAATCTGAACACTCCAATACATCCAAAGAAATGGAAGATAAAAGGGAAGAATCCATCAAAGATTCTGCACAACCTAAAGAGATTGCTCAACAGCAAATTTTGATTTCTCAACAAACAAATCCTCCTTCACCCAACGTACAACAACAACCAGTCACCATGGAATTAGATAAAGAATGGGAAACCTTTAATCAATTGATTAACATAGAGGGACAGAATGTACAGAACCCTGTCCAAGCAACCAAAGTTTTGAATGCAGGAACAAGCAGCACAGCCGCAGTAACAGAGCACATTCCAATCACACCCTCCTCTGAAATTGTACTTAATGTAGAGGACATTCCTCCTCTAGATGTATTTTACAGCCCAAAATACAAAGAAGTAGTAAAGAGACAAAGGAAAAAGAGAAAAATAGAAAGTGCAATTGCTACTGAACCAGAACAAGTAGATGTTTTATGAAAAGATCCTGCCACAGAGCCTACTCATAATCTCACTAAGTTATCTCAAATAACAAGAGCTTATGCTTCTGCAACAATTGATAAAGCAGTTGAGATACAACTTTTGTTGGATGAAAAAGAAGAACAGATAAAGGCTCTACAACAGCAATTGCAACAGGTACAGGCCAATCAGGAAGCACAATTAAAACTTGAAGAGTTACAACAACAACTTCAAGAAATCCAAGAACTGCATAAGGATGATCCTAAGCTTCCAGAATTCATTTCAGAAACCATCTCTTTGAACAATCAACTACTGCAACAAGAGGAAGTTTTCTGCCAAAAAATATTGCAATGGAATTCCTTGTGCCAAGAAAGCGATAGAATCACAAGTCATGTCGTAGATCTACGAAATGATTATGATTTGATTAATGAAAAGATTAATGATTATTTAGCATGGCAAAAGACAGAAGAAGATAGAAAAGCTAGTGCACCCATCATTAATGAAAACCATAAAGAAATATTGTTCACTAATTGGGATGCACAAATCAGAAGAGCAGAAAGGGCAGCAGAGGAGGCATCTACAGCGGCAAAAACTCTCACTAATTGTGTAAATGACAATTTACACAAAGCTAACTTGATTTCTGAAACTGTTCCAGGTTATCTCCCACAGGCAAATCAATTGCAAGCAGAATGGAGGCAAAAGGCAGAAGAAAGAGCAAAATTCATTCAAGGGCTAACAAGATTAAATTGGGACTCATACTGGATGTACTTGGTAAAGCCACACAGTCAGCACAGTGCACTCAATTGTATTATCAATGCTACAGAGAAGATTGCTCCTACGCTTGCCGACTCTGTCTTCTCAGGACAGTTGAATTCAGAAGTTGGTCAACCACATCTTCTTAAAAGTATGCTAGATGCTTGCAAGATCAAAGATCAAGTTCATAGTTAGATAGATTTAGTTTTAATTTCACTGTATTTTAGCCTAGGAAAAGGACGGTCATTGAACCGAATCCTTATTTTTTGTAATAAACTATTTTTAGAGTTAGTTAAGTAGTATTTAAAACCCTCTCATGCATTTAGAGAGGGGTCCTAGATCTTAATATTTTTTGGACTTGGAGATTGCATTTCTGTACTCCATTGCCTTATATATTTTTTGAAAAGGATCACATCTGGTGATTTTCATGCGGAATTATCTTTGAAGTGTTGCATTTCTGTACCTTGGAATTTGGTTTTGCATTATAATTACTGGATAGAGTATCAGATTACATTTGACGTCATCAAGATGAGCAAGGTATTTCTATCTGTTTACTGTTGATCTCTTTTGTTTTATGATATTCGTTTTAAAATTGCTATCATTTATATGTATATTTGTTTTAACAACGCTTCCTTTTATATATCATTTCTGAGTATAATTGAAATGTTATTTTTCATAGTTACATGTAAATGGTATACAATGATGAATGCAATATGTTTATATAACTCTGTTTAATTTCTTAAACAGAGTTATCTTTATTTGTTTCTGCACATTTCAATTTTATTAATAATACATTTTCATGGTTATTGTTGAATTGGAACAATCTTAAGTTGTATTCACATATAGCCACCCGGGTTAGTATTAGAATTTCTTTATCAATATTTAGCTTAGATTAGATAGTTTTATTTCAGTTAGTTTAGTCTCATTTCCACCCATCCAATGACAGATCCTTTATTCAAGAAAATCGATCAGGAATTGCACACGAAGGAGCAAGATTTCAACAAATTACAAGAGGTTCTACCTACCCTTTTCCTTGCTTAGAGAATAGAACGCCTTCAAACCAGCTAGGCACTGTGGGACGAAGTGGAGGAGCTCCACTGTAGGAATAAAATCTTCACCAATCACATGAAGCCATGGGTGGATGAGGCCATGAAGCTCTCTCAGGACCTTGATGCTGCCATCCGTAGCTTGAACCAGACGATGCAGAACGTAACTTCGGCCATTGAAGGGCCACCATTAGAAAGGATGGTAGAGATCGTGCAAAGAACCAGAGATCAAACTACAAGTCTCTCGCCACCATTTTCTACTGCCATCGATGCGCTTGAGCTCAAAATGAAGAACCCACTATCAGTGTGACTCAGGACGAGTCACAAGATTGTGTTGGGCGCCTGTTGGGGTAGGGTCTCCTAAGTATGACAATTTTGCTATATTTTGTAATAATTTAGTCGTGCGCAGGGGTTTTGGGGTGGGTCAAAATCCGTCACGAATTGTAATGGATCAAAGGGTAGATCAAGGGGCCGAAAACCATGTTTTGTGGACCATAGGATAGCGCAACCTAAATAATACAAATACATGAATAGTTTGAGTCTAGGAAGTCAGTTTTTGGATAAGTTTGAACGTGGATGATAGATTTGGATATTTGGTGATCATTTTTCAGATTTTTCCGAGTAGAAGGATCCTATTGGCTGTGTGCATGGAGACCTTAGTCCTACTATGTGTAGACACAACTGGCTGTGTGTGCGGGTTGTTGAAGTATTTTGTAAGAAGGATTTGAACGAATAGTAATACAGGAAGATTTTTGCGAATATCTGAGTTATATAGGCTTTTGTGGTTATGATATGAAATTTTCTGCATATTGTTCCCCTTTCCTACATTGTCTGAAAATAGATCTCTTGCATGACTATGATTGGGTTTATATGAATTCTTATTGGATGGATCTGGTAATATAAGGCTCTAATATGATATGTTACGACATTACTTGATTTATGATTTCCATGTTACTTGCACAAGGTTTTATCATATTTGAGCTTAATATGTCTGAAAAGGGTTTACTAGTTAAGACTTTTATTGCAGAGGTTTGTTTATGATTGATTGGACCTTAAGGCACCCACATAATTTTGAATCTCTCTCAGGGTGTAGAAAACTAGTTCCAACACCCCCCCCATACTACTTTGGGTGAGAATGTGACTTGCGCAAGCAGGTCACTACCGAAAGGGATATTAGTAAGAAGGTTTTTTTGGTTAGCATCAATTCCTAACCTGGGTCAGGACCCCTCAAACCAACAACCAAAATGAGGATACCTCACAAATTTGTAAATATCTAGGTCCACAGTGGTGAACTGTGACTCCTTGGGCTCTCTCCATGCCATTAGTGCTATAAGTGATAATAGCCACACTTAGTGGAATTACTTCCCTTCCTCCTATTCCTCGCAACAATAATCAATAAATTATTCTCACAGATATCCCACCCATTTATATCGGACCCCTTTACTACATCATGTCGGAAAAGACATGATGTGTGTTGGCACTTCATTCGTGCGACACTTCCTCATAATTTTTCTTGCTAAGATGTGTGCGATGAAGCACACAATTAGATCATTGATGGAGCTGATGTCATAGCCCCACGACTTCTTCACAGTGCCATATTTTTCCTTCATAGCCTCTAGGAATTCCTTGTCCTAGATATTTCCTATAAGCTCCTCCGCAAATTTCTATCCTTGACAGGGGAGCATGGTTATTTTTCAAATGAACATATCAACAATAGGTATCCTTGTGCCCAACCAGAGGTACCCATCATGTAATAATGCCAAAATTTGTCGCACACAAATCATATATAAATTTTTGCACCCAAAATATGGAGCATACATTATATTGAGGAGCCCTACCTACTATATCCCTGCAACCCACCAGTGTGGCTCCAATCTAGTAACTTAGTTTTCCTAATAATGGATTGCGCACAAGTATTTATTGTGCTCAAATTGCAGATATTTTCTTCTGTCGTTGAAGTCCCAATATTCCATCCTTATATTAGCTACCTTCGATAATGGTTCTCCCTCAAACAATGCATCTTCTCGCAAAAATGTCGTAAATACAACGAATTTCCCAGCGTCTATATACTTGACTAATTTTTCACTCGCCTTCCTGGGTTGTATATACAATGGCAACCTAGAGATAGGTTCCACTTCTTCTGCTACCACATTTTCCAGAATATGTGCTGTAATATCCTCTTCATTACTCTCCTAGACCTCCACAGGCTGCTTTTCCTTATCGAGTTGTGCCTTAGTTATCTGCTCCCTGGTGATCTTCTTTCTTGTTGATTTTCTTACAGCTGCCTTCTTGGGTGGATATTTATTTGGTTGTGCCTCTCCTGTAGTGGAATGTTTCCTTGGTGACATTGGCCCTGTCATATTTAGTGGTTGTGTAGAATTCATGATTCAAGATATTCCTCTCTTGAAAAATTCTTTGACAATTTCTTCCAAACTCGTATCAAACATGTGGCATAAAGCTCAGCTCACACTTAGGTCCAAAATCACAATTCTAAATATTAGGAAGAAAAATGGCCGAATGTAGATCACGATGCGATATTTATATAAAATTTGAATTTCAAACCCCATGATTGGCTTTAGATTCAACTCATTAATGTTTATTTGGTGGCATATTTTCCCATCTATTCCCAATAAATGTTTTTCCCCTGCTCCTTTTAATGGAAACATCCGAATAAAATCAACTTTTTCGCTTCCAGTAGTCATATTTATGGTGGAATTCGATGGATCCTCACTTACGTCATAAAAATTCCTCCCTCATCACACTTCACTCATACTTCAACAACCTCCTATGTGTTAGACAATAATCCCTTTCCAGTGAATCCCGAATTTGACATAGTAGTTTATAGTCATGTGCCCACTTTCAACTACATGTGACACTAATACATTTCTCCATTCATATAGTCAGTATGGAGTTCTAGGGACAAATTAATCCCTATAGATATTTAATTTTCTCCCATTCACTCATCCTGGCATCAACTAACCATCCCAATTCGTGAGCTGAAGTAAGTCTCCCTCAGAAAGGTGCTTGATGATATATTTCCCCAACTAATGTGTTTGGAACTTTCTTGGGAACTTTACGAACTTTCTATCATAAAATAGCACAAGGTCCCCCTCCTTAAAATTTTTATGCTTGATATTATTATCATGTTGGGATTTTTCCCTTTCTTTTTAGACTTGTTATTTATAACCTGCAATAATTTTTCTTCCTCCAAAGCTACAAATTGCTCCATCCTTTCTTCCATTATTTCACGATTCGCCATGTTTGTAAATGTTGCAATCCTTAAACTGGGCATAATATACTCCATAGGCATGACTGCTTCTTTTCCATAGGCCAACCTAAAATGTGTTTTTCATGTCAGATTCTTGCATGTTGTCCTGTATGCCCATAACACCACTGGAATTCTTAGATCCTAGTCATTTCTATTCACATTGCATATTTTGGTGAGTGCATTCTCCAAAATATTGTTAAAATATTGGACTGTCCCATTCACCTGAGGATGATATGGTCTACTCTTATGATGGTGCATTTGAAATTCTTCATTCAACATCTCAATAGTCTTGTGCAAGAAATGTGAAGCCCTGTAACTCATCAATCTTCGGACAACCAAATTTGGACAAAATATACTCAAATATAAAATCTTCCTTTGTATCTACGGTGCAATACTTCACTGGCTTTACCTTGGGCCCACCTCGTTAAAAAATATGTTGTAGTGATGATATACCTTACTCCAATCTTCTTTCGTAGTGGATTGATAGGTCCAACAAAGTCAATCACCCAGTTATCGAATTCCTGCAATGTTAATTGTGGATTCAAGGGCATTTCATCCCTTATGGACTATCTATATGTTATTTGGCACAAATCACAAGATCTAAAATACTCCTTGGAATTCTTATGCAATGTGGTCAACATAATCGACCTCAAAAAATTATGCACAATGGCCTTCCCTACATAATGGCCTCCTACAACTCCTCCATGAGCTTCTACCAATATATGCTGCCTTTCATTCTTAGAGATATATTTTTGCAATATTTCCTCTCGTCCCATATTATAAAAATGTCCCAAAATCAGTGAAAAATAATATGCCTTGATTACCATCTCCTTCTTATATTGCGTAGTGTACTCTGTGGGTGCCATTCATATAGCCAACATTTGAATAATATCCACGAAGTGATCATCTGCAACCCTAATTCCGAATAGTTGGGCATCAAGCGGGTTCTCCTAAATGCTCATGGGTTCTTCACTTGTTTCTATCCTTGATAGATGATCAGGTCCACTATTCAATCTCCTTGGTTTGACTATAACTTCAAAATCATGTTCTTGAAACAATAAAAACTACTGACAAATATTTTCTCCTAGAACATGCTTATTCATCAAATACTTCAGCATAGATTAATCAATGAACATCTTGAATTGCACTCCTAATAAATAGTTTCTAAAATTCTACAATGCATAAAACATAGCGAATCCCTCTCATTCTAAATATTTATTCTCTACCTTGGACAGATTTCTTCTTGCAAAATATATAGGGTGATCAATATCACATTTTGGTTGTATCAATACTGCTCCCAATTCTATGCAAGAGGCATAAACATGTATATGAAATTCCTTATTCCAGTCCGAGAAAAATAGAATCAACGCAGTTACCATATTTTCCTTTAGTATGTCGAGGCTCTTTTGGCATTCTTCATCCCAACAAAATGTAACATCCTTCTTCAATAGCTTCTCCATCGATGCGTTGATCTATGCATATGCCTTTATGAACATCCTTTAGTAGCCAGTATGTCCTAGTGTTGTGCGCAGTTGATTTACTATTTTTGGTGGCTCTAGGTTCACAATAGTAGCTATCATTGCGGGCTCTACCATCAATCCCTATCTGCAAACAACATGCCCCAACAATATACCAAAATTTACACAAAATATGTAGTTCTTCAAATTTAGTGATATCTTATACTTTCTATAGGTATCCAACATCAATCTCAAGCTTGATACATGATTTTCTAGCAACCAAAAAATAGTCCAATCATCAAAGTAAACCTCCAAAAAATTTTGTATATACTCCTTGAAAGTTGCAACAAAAACTCTAGAAAAGATAGCAGGAGCATTCTTCAACCTAAAAGGAATTCATGGTATACTTGTAACAATCCCACTCTGTAGAAAACATTGTCTTATGTCAATATTTCGGTGCAATATTCATGTGATGGTAACCCAAAAAACAATTTGTGAAAGAGTAAGCCTCCTGTTATCTTACATTTTCTAATATTTTTTCGGTGAATTATGTGGGAAAAGGGTCATGTACACATGCCTCATTCAGTTTCATTAGGTCCACACATATTCTTATTTAACCCTTTCCTTTATTTTCATTTAACAACCATAGGACTTACCCATTTTGATTCTTCAACCAATTTGATTATCCCTACATTGATCATATTTTCTAGCTCCGCTTTCAATTTTTTCCTTGTATTTCATGCTCAATCTATATGGTCGTTGTTTTACCAGCTTTGAATATGGTTTCACAGTAATCGTCATAACTCTGATGTCTCATACTATCCCCTTCGGTGTAGAAAAATTTATGGGAAATAGTTCCTGATATTCATGCAACAACTTTTAAACTTTGATAAATATATCTTATTCCTAATAATCTCCAATCAATTCCAAATTTGGCTCTTATTCTGAACCACTATTCACCTTATTTTTCTTCACAGGCTGCATTATGTCAGGTATTCCTGGCTCTCTTCCAACAACTTCACAATGACCATATTACTATGGGATATCAAGATTGCACGGATCCTCATCCTCCTCTTCTGATGTTACATTATAACATTCCAATGCATGATCCCACTGCACGGCCAAATTTAGCTGTATCCATATTTGTGTAGTGGTAGTCTTAAAAATCCTTGATCTGACTTATTGAAGGGCTTCATCAATGCTTTGAAAATCATCCTCAAAATTAAATGTTAGCAGGAACCCTTCAACCAATTCTATCTAGCTCTTCATTCCATGGTGCAACTCTATCTAAATATAGAAGTTCAAAGGTATCAAGTCCAATGTGTGGAAAAATATATGTACCCACTATGGCTCTAGATCTTCACCCTAATCCTTAGTCGAATGAGACATATGTTCTCAGGGATCCCCTTTTCCAATATTTTTTTTTTCAATTCTAGATGTTACTTGGTCGAATCTAATTTTCATCAATATATGATACTCTTTCCAACCTTCGATATTTTCTTTATGAGTACCCCACCATCTAGCAAGTGTAGGTCATTGGGCTACATCCAATACTTGGAAACTTTTTCCTTCTCGAACTTATTTTTCAAATTCATCAAGAAAAATGCATACATCTCCTATCCCATCATAATAATGCAATTTACATACCTCTGAAGTTATGCAATGAAGTGATCTTGTAAATCTATTACATCTTCCTATAGAGACTTCATGCAACCTATTCTGCCAATTTTCCAGTTCCTCATTAGAGTCTAAAATATAGGAACTGTCTTGCTCCCATATTAGCCTTCCATCTGCAGTGCGATTAATCCAATATTATTCCTTAGCTATGATCGTGTATATATTATCAATTTCTCCATCGTAGTACTCATTGCAGATAGTCTCTATATACCGTGCTCCTTCTAATAGGTCTAGAGGCACAACGAACTATAGATCACCTTTTTAAAAAACCATTTCTATTATTTTGAGATTGATTATTGCATCAATATCAAAAGCCCAATCCACTCCAAGAGTGCCACATATGGATTTCTATCATCTACAATCTCAATTACTTCAAAATATACAACAATGTGTACTCCTTCAATTTCTACTACAACTCTATATATCCTTCCCATAGGGATCTTCTAATGGTTAGCCATTCTCAATTGGATCAAATACCATTGGAATTTTGACTTTCCCATTTTCTCCCAAGTTTTCTTAGGAAATACATTGGCATCAGATCCAAAATCCAGGATTACCTAATCCATGTCATATTCTCTGATCTATGTGGTTAGTCTCATCTCCCTTCCTATTCTCTTCTTGTGTCAATTCAATTTGTTGAGTGCGTGTGTCTCATTTCGCGTTTCTTCTTTACTAGTGCAGGAGTCTATCATCTCATCGAGTCCTTGAAAAGACTTCTGATATCGCAATAGGCTATCGTAGGTCTGCAAAAATTATTTCAATATAGCTCGATCAAATTATTTCAGTTGAGTAGTTACTTAAGTGATGTCCTTCTTCGGTATAAACTTCTGTTGTGGCTGCGCGTTAGAGGTTGAAGCTCCTGGATCCATGAAAATTTGCTTCACCTCCAGGAATGCTTCTTTTTCTTCTTGAATACTGAACCCAGGGGCTGTTTCTGTAGTCTTCCTAACCTAGGTATCTTCCATCGGCTTCTTACCTATGCTATATCATCTCCTGTCACTACGCCACTTCGCGTGACTGTGTTAATGCATGGATAATCTTCCCTTGGTTTAGCGGTCATCATTTGAATATTCTATGTAGGCTGCTATTTTCTTTTCTCTTGCATATTTTTCATAAGGACTGGAAATTCTTATATCGCATGATAAAAAAAATTACAGTACTTATGGTGGGGGTGGGACTCTGATAATCCCGTGCGAAGTGTCTTCCTTCGTTGCAATTGTAACAAATGAGCTGGCCACCTCCTCCACCAACACTTCCTCCTCTTCCTTGCCTTCGTTCTTGGAATCCTCCTCGACTGACATGCTGACCTTTATAATTTTTTGCACATCCTTCAAATTTCATTCTATAAGTGCCTTCACATTTGTTCTATCATCAAATCATAACTGCGATAGTTCTTCTCATCGTGCCCCACTGAACTACAAAAATTACAAAACAGTTGTTTTGGGGTTGACACATTCTTCTACAACCTATAAAATTATTCCACGTGGACTTTACCTGCAACTTTACATAAGTCACACCATGCACTAGATCATAGGTGTAATGGATTAGGGTCTCCACTATTGATGTAGTCTTTGAATACAGGGCATTGATGCTTATAATGACCCTGTGCCTTACACTTTATACACCATACTTCTCATCCAATTTATGACCTGAATTCCTTACCTTTATTCATATCTTGGAACTTTAAATGCATTGTTGCTATCTAGTACTAAATATTTTTTATTCCTGAATGAGCATCTCCTACCGAAAAAGCTTCTAACTTCATGGAAATTTCCAGAGCTTCAGTTTGTGTTGATATCTTCTGTTGTGTCAAAGGTTGCCCGATATGTGGAAATAACGCAGCTATAAACCACTCCTTGTGTTTTTCTTCAGGGATTTTAAAGTTTAATTGACCCACTAACATCTTGAACCTTGGATATAACTCACAAACAGTCTCATTTACCAGTTTCTTAATCTCCTTTAGTTCTGTAATACACTGCGACTAAGATTTTGGCTTCTTAATTGTGCAGTCAATGATTTCTTCATATCATTTAGTGAAGCACTCTGATTCATCATAGAATACTTTATGTACCATGTCGGTTATTTTTCCTACAGTGTTGTGACAAGCTATGTCTTCTTCACATATTTTTTAGTAATTTGTCTTGCTTTCCATATAGCTTCAACTACAAACCAGAATTTCTCAGGATCCTCTAAAGAGTAGTAGCTTGATATCATTAGCCATGTTTATTGAGGGTGGGGGAGGTGGAGGTGGAGGTGGAGGTGGAGGTGGAGGGAAAGTGTAGGGAGTGGGAAGAGGAGTGAGGGGTGTTGCGGGATGGGGAATCCCATAGGTGCCCTTATTATTCTCAACTCCTAACTACGATGCACCTCTAGGTTTTGTGGGGTTACTTCTTTCTCATTATTTCTCAAGGCCAGTTAACAATGGATTTTAATCAGTCTCAAAGTAATTTTCATGGTCTACTCTGTATCGTTTTCCACTTTTCATATATTTGCCTCTATACTGAAGCCCAAACATGAATTTGACTGCATTCATAGTACATTATTTTCACATAAAATCATTTTAATCCATAGTTTCATAGACTTTAGATACTTACCTCGTGGATACTTGAAAAATATTTGCTCAACATAGCTATAAGACACAAAATTTTCTATTGTGAATTCAGTAATAAAACCTCCCATGATACTATCGATCCATAAATGAACAACCCTTGAGATCTTGTTATCAGTCTCCTTGACTCATTTTAGCAATTCAGGGCTCCACGTAGTAGGCTCATCATTCTTAAAACAGGTCTTGTTCTAAGCTAGCCTTGATAACCATTCATGCAGTTTGTTAGCAAGCGTCACGAAGAAAATCTTGTTTTTTTGTAAAAATATACCTTTGCAACCAAGCTTCAGTCGATAGTCACGAATTTATATTTTCTTGAGCTGCAAACTCTCGTTCTTTCAATTCTACCTAATATTGTATTTCCTTCTTGTTTGGATTCCACAAACACATATCCCTCAATCACATGTCAGTCAAGAAAATGGAACCAATTGTTGGCTCAAAGGGGTCTTGACCTAGGTTCAAAGCTGTTGCACAACCAACATAACCCTCTATTACTAACCCTATCGACAATTACCTACAACGGATATTGCAGTATCACCCGAGGTAATATTGGGGGATGTCTAAACTAAGTTTATGAATCCAGAGGGACAATGGGACGCGATTTTACTACTAAAATTCTCTCTTATGCTTCCCTGATCCATGCGGATGCAATTATCTAATTTTACAGTTGATGCCGTAATCATTACTGAATACCATCATGAATTGTTCCTTTCTTAGTCTTATGGAGTAGTTAACACCATAAAATTCATATAAACTGTATGAAATACCTCTCTTTGCATATAACAACATACAATACTTTGCAATGCATAAAATAACTAAATATAAAAAATAAACAAATTGCACAAATAACACCTAAATACCCTTAACATTTTGTCTCATTATTAATGATGAATATTTTCAGTACAATCCTTCTTCACCCTGTGCACACAGCCACGGTTGGCCTACGCACACAACTACAGATCAAGGCCTCTAGGCACACAGTTGCATAGTCTTCCCTTTGGCCCAAAACAAAGAAAATAACATAACTTACATAATCAATACATGGATCTATCTCGATTCTTATTTATGTCTCATGAATTGACAATGAATTTCTTTATATAGCCTTCACATCTTACAATACCATGGTCCACATTCCATGGGAAAACTCAAAACTAACAAAATAAACTTCATGCGGTTGATTTATCCTCACTACACTACGCACTCTGCTCCTTGAGTTGTAGAGTCTTTTGACCAAAATTGGACGAAGCTCAGCCTCGCCCAACACTGAATGTGGCTATATTTATATATAAAATATAAATAATAAGCTAAAGATAAAAATAATCACTGGAAAACTGCAGGAAACTTGGAACTACTAGAAACTATTCAACCTTCAAATCTAGAAATTTGTTCATTAATTCTAATCCTCTGTATTGTAATCTAGAGTAGTTGAATTTGTTTTCACAAAACCTGTTAGCTGATCTTTTGAACTTGATTAACATTTCCACTTGTATCAACTAGCTCTCCCTTGATTATTATTTGTAAGTCAAAAAATATGAAAATAAATGCATGTTTTCTTATGTTTTCCGCTTAGTTAATCAATGAATTATTTGTATTTTGGAGTTAAACCAAAGTTATATGTTTACCTCTTCTCCCATATTCTTTGCCTTCGTCATCTTTTAAATACTTCACCATTGTCACAAAATATTTTGGAATAAAATATTTTGATAAATATTTCCAAATATTTTTCTTAAACTTGTAAATGAATTTCATAAATAAAATCTCAAAATATTTCTTTAAATGATTTTATAAATCATCCTCTTGTTTTAAAATCAATGTCTTGTTTAAAAATCCATATCTTGTTTCTATGAATTTATATATTGATGAATAAATGAGATTAATAAACATATTTTATAAAAACCATCAATTGATTTCCTTCACATGGTTTTTAAAAACCATCTCTTTTTTTTCTATGGTTGGTAAAGTATCTTTTACTTCCCCGTTTACTCCTATAAAATCTTTGGATAAGTATTCATCTAAATTTTATGTTCGATACATTTCCCCTCTTTATACCATTGCAAAAAAAATATCTCTTCTCTGTAAATTTCATTTTACCTTATTTTACTCAACCTCCTTTTACCTCATTCTTTAACCCGTAAACTCATTTCGTAAACATCTGACTATAATTTGACTTTTTGATTTTGACTTGTGAATTTATTATTGGCTTGTGTATTTAGCATGATAATAAATGTGGTTCCTATAGTTTAGATATTTGGTTGATTTTTTATTTTTAAATTAAGTTTAATATTTTAAATAAATAATTTTATAAAAAATATAATTATATGTACATTTTTTATAAAATTGAATCTCATTTAAAATAAAAACTATTAAAAATAACTTAGAGATATTTCATCCTCTAGATAAACAACTGGATATACATACTTTTATTACATATATTATAGGACCTAAAAATGACTCCAATGGGTATGAGATCATCCCTGTGAGGTGCTATGAACACCGTAGAATAGTAGCTTGATTCATTGGGATGATCCCAAACCTGCAACGTGCTCTTTCGTGAAACCACTGCAACTGAAACCCAACTGGTAATCTGTTGCAATCCTCAAACTGAACCAAGTCCACTCTTCAAACTTGAATCTAAACTGTACGCTGAAAACTAAAAAAATTGTTTAAAACTAAAGCTGAAAAGAATACTCAAGGTGTTGAGTTTATTCATCACATTCCTTCTCACTCAAACTGATCCACAAGTTTCTTTATCAAGTGATGTCAAAAAACCAATGTAAACATGAAAGTAAATGTCTTGCTAACTGGACTTTTCTTTCATTTATTTCAAATAAAAATGATTTTTTTTGCAATTGGAAGCTAAAAATTTAACCAAATTTGATAATAATAATCCATAAATACAATAAAATCCATGTTCCTTGATGACTACAACCAATTAGCAAAATGGTCTTGGAGATCATGAAGTCCTTCATTTGGTTGATCCTTCTCAAATTGTAGTGCAAAAAATTGTTCTTTCCTATCATCAAGATTAAAGGCAGGGTTTGTGTGTTCTTTTAGTTCTTGAATTGAGGAAACCACATCTTTAATAACAAAAATGTCTACATCCATGGGGTCTAGAACAACTTTCTATTCATTATCCTCTTCTAAATGTGGAGTATTTTTTCCATTATCTAGCTCACTGATCTCATGACTAAAATCTTCCTCATCATTTAAAATGAGCTCACTCTTTTGAATTTCCATACATATAAATTCATAAATATGAACTTGACAAGTTTGTTTTTGAAATGAAAATTTAGAAAATGAAAAGTTTGAAGAAAAACTCAAATGACAATCCTCATCCATATGTTGGTTTCTTAAAATATGAACATTTTCATAGGACCCAAGGGACAAAATATGAGTTCCCACGTCAATATCCTGACTTATCATGAGCACATAAAAACTTGCAATCCTACTACAAATTTTAATCAATTTTAGGAGATAAAATGTAACGGTCATCATTAAATTCCAATTATTTTTCATCTCCAGCCAACAAAATTATTACCTGCTATAATTTTCTTGAATTTCATGGAAACTAACTTCTAGTTTCTATTCTTGATGTTGAGATGAAAATTCATAAGGGGCTTCCTTAATTTCATCATCCATACACTCCTCATCATCAATATCAATTCAAAAATGTTGCAGAAGCTTGTCAAAATATCCATAGAGGGTTTCAACCATCACTATAGAATATTATCTGCCTTTATAGTTCTTACATACCACTATGTAGAAGTCTTCAAGGGAATAAATGCTAGCATGAGACAATCCTTCATACCAAGACCATTTTTTTCTTCTTAAGTTACCATAAACATCCTCAATAAACAATCCTCATGAAAAGAAACTCCTAATCTATGTATGTTCATATGATATTTGATCAAATGAAACGCAACATCATCTCCTTTTTCATCTTTGAATTTTGACAAATATGATTTCCAATCAATATGAGGCATGTGATATCGAAATCCTAAAAGATGATCTCAATTCATGGGAGCATACCTTCTAGACTGAGAATTCATCTTGAAAATATGGAAACACCAGTGGAACTTGAAAATTTCAATTCTACTTAATTGGAGTCGCAAAGTGAAAGGTACAACCTTCTTGTGTTTGACTGTTGTCCACCATCAACAATTATATCTTAAAGTTGATAGTATTTCCTAGAGAAGATACAACCTTCTTCCCCAATATGGTCTCCAGAATGTTAGCACTATGTATTTTTCCTAGGCCGAGGAGGAAAATTACAAAGGTAACCACAAACCACTTTTAAAGTTTTGATCTAGCCCTTTTAGCTTCTGAGTGGGCTCTCTCTATATGATTTAATTTCTTCTTTCAATATTTTAGGCTAGGTATTAGGGTTCAAGATATATTTTTTAAAATTTTTGGTTGTAAAATGAAAGAAAATTCCATTGGGCATGGAGTCATTAAAATTATCAGTAATCAATGACAAAATAAAAGAGTAGCTGAAGCAGGGAAATGTAGTAAAACTCTTGGATCTTAAGAGATTGTATTGTGTGTATGAGATGAAGAAACAAATGCTCAATTAAATATAAAGAATGCTTAAATGAATTTTATATTTAATATTAGAAGGAAAAAATTAAGATTAAAAAAAAATCTAAATCAGAGTACAAAAATTAAATTAAACTCATTACTTTCTTGCAACAATCAGGAAAGGAAATCCATGTCAAAAATCAGAAAGAAGAACAATTCAACATGAGGAAAACATCACCTTTTGTTTGACACAAGAATCCTAGAACAAAACAACCTTTGTATTTCTGAAATTTATTACTTCCAATGAAGTTCACAACTTATAGTAAAAAAGATCTTTTTTTTTATTATCCAACCCTTTGTAATTCTTATTACAAAATATTTATAGACTTTATATTGAGCTAACTTCAGATTCAAAAAAGGAATTGACTACAAAATAATATCTAACAAAGATATAGATATTTAAAAAATAGAACATAATAATAGGAAAACCTGACTAATTTGGATATTCTGTTCAAATTTTGAGGACCGATGTTTCTTATTGTGGCTATATTTCTCGAAAAACATATCCACAGTAAACTAAAGATAAAAAAAAATCACTGGAAAAAATGCAGGAAATTTGGAACTGCTGGAAAATCTTGAGCCTTCAAATTTGGAAATTGGTTCATTAATGTTGATCCTCTGCCTTGGAATATGGAATGGTTGAAGTTGATTTCATAAAACCTTTTAGTTTCCCTTTCAAACTTGATTAACTCTACCACCTGTATTAACTAGTTTTCCATTTGACTTCTATTTCTAAGTCAAAAAATATGAAAATAAATGCATGCATGTCTATGTTTTCCACCTAGTTAATCAATGAATTATTTGCATTTTACAATTAAACCAAACGTATATGTTGACCTTTTTTCCCATAGTATTTCCCTTCATCATATTTTATTTTATTTTATTTTATTTATTTATTTTATTTTTTATACAGTGGGATCTGCATCTGGGGTAGCCTTGCAACTCACGTTACACGGGATCGATTTTGACCGCTACCACTATAACCAATGGGAACATGCGCCCACCCCTCTCCACATGCTCCATTTTAGTTCGGGGGGATTTGAACTCGTGACCTCTTGTACGGAGCCCGCTTTACAAATGAACTTCACTGCATTTCAATTACCAACTCGCCTACCACCGTGGGGCTCCCTTCATCATATTTTAAATACTTCACCATTGTCACAAAATATTTGGGAAGAAAATATTTTGATAAATATTTCCAAATATTTTTCTTAAACTTGTAAATAAATTTCATAAATAAAATTTCAAATTATTTCTTTCAATGATTTTATAAACCATCCTCTTGTTTTGAAATCCATATCTTGATTTTAAATCCACGTATTGTTTCCTTGAATTTATATATTGATGAAAAAATTGGATTCATAAACATATTTAAAAACCATCATCTGATTTCCTCCCCATTGTTTTTAAAATCCATGTCTTGTTTTTCCATGGTTGGTAAAGTATATTTTACTTTCCCCTTTTACTCTTGTAAAATCTTTGGATAATTATTTATTAGATTTTATTGTTCGTACATTTCTCCTCTTTATACCATAGAAAAAAAAATATTTATTTTCTTTGTAAAATCTCATTTTACCTCATTTTACTTTGCCTCCTTTTACCTTAGTCTTTCACTTGTAAACTCTTTTCATAAACATATGATTGTAAAAGTCTCCTTTAACTTATCTTCTTTTGTAGAAACTTTATCGTGGACCTTCCCGCCATATTTTCATAAGATTATATCAATATAAATAATGGTTTTCGGGGGGGGTGTAGGTAGGAAAAACCCCCTGAAATCCATCGATAACCATTGATTTACTTGTTCACACATCTCCAGGATTTTATATTAGGGAATTTTAATCTATGAAGTGCAGGGTGGTGTCATAAATTTAATTTAACTTTTTGATTTTAACTTATGAATTTATTATTTGTTGATGTATTTAGGGTGATAATAAATGTGGTTCCTATAGTTTAGATATTGGGTTGATTTTTTATTTTTAAATTAAGTTTAATATTTTAAATATATATATATATATATATATATTAAAAATAAATCTCATTTAAAAGAAAAACTACTAAAATAACTTAGAAGCATTTCAGCCTTTAAATAAATAAATGGACAGACAGACTTTGATTACCTATATTATTGGACCCTAACAATATCCATGCTTATAACCAACCAATAATCATCATAGTAACCATGACACAACAATCATCAAATAATAATATTAACTAGTACAAATTATTCATATATTTTCATAGATAAATTACTCTCATTTAATGATGCAAAATCCAACCAAGTCGGTTACTTCCACATACCACCCTAACATATATTTTTCTGAACTGAATATTTATACAGCCATGCCATATTCCAAGCACGAATCAGGGATATCATGGGATAAACCAAGAAAAAAACCAAGGGAATCTATAGGTTAAATCACCTCTACTGTAACGCTATCGTTACCTCACCTAAACTAGTCCCTAGATCACGAAACCAAACAAGTATTGGACGCCTAAGAATTCCTTCACCATTTCTTGAGGAATTTTCCTGTCTCAACTCACCTGTTGATGGTTCCAGAGAAAACCATATCCACCCACAATCCTTTTTATTTTTTTGATACCACCTTAATCGAATCCAAAACCTTCTGAAAATCCAAAGCTCAATGAATAATGAATCCAATAAAACCATGGCTATCTAGGAATTAGCAAGGAAAGGTTGAAACCATTTGTTTGGTCAATTTAGTGTGTCCTAAATCGTCGCATTTAATTTTTCAACTCGGGGATTCGTAAGCCGAGAAGTGCGACGCACTATACGTGCAAGATAACCTATTTCTTAACTTTTTGTCGTTTTTGGTTTTCTAATGTGAGATGGAAATTCTAAAATAAAAAACAAGTATGGTTATGATTGTTCAAGGAAATGATATCCTCTATAATGATCTACCAACTTGAAACTTAAAAAGGAATTTAAAACATACAATGACAAAAATTGAAAGGAAATAAAAATGTGTTGTTGAAAGGAAAATGTGCTGCTAGTCTAATGAATCAAAACAATGAACTATTGAGCATGAAACCAAACTGTCCTTGCTGCTATCTAAACACAAAAGAAACTATGCTTAAAGAAATCAAAAATTGCATCAAAGTAAATCTAAATCAAATTACATCAACTTATCTTCTGATCCCTCATCATTAGTCCAGCTATGATTTTCAGAGGTAACCATAAACAAATTGAATAACCTGATATATAACTTGCAGAAAGTAAACTAATATCAAACTACACATTCATGATTCAATCCCTCACCATCAGTCCAGCTGTGGCTTTCGGAGGTAACTGAAGATGTTATGAGCAATTTAATATATCTAATTTGCAGAAAGGAAACTAATATCAAACTACACATTCATAATTCAATCCCTCACCATCGCCTCCGCCTTGTGGCTTTCGGAGGTAACCGAAGTTGTCATGCAAAATTTAATATATTTAACTTGGCAGAAAGGAAACTAATATCAAATTACACATCCATAATTCAATCCCTCACCATCAGTCCAGCTGTGGCTTTCGGAGGCAACTGAAGATGTTATGAGAAATTTAATATATCTAAATCTAACTACTGAAGCAAATGAGAAAAATTGAAATGAACAAAGCAGTACTGAAGTTAAACAGAAACTAAGAAAAGCAAATTAGCAGCAGAACAATATTAATTCCATGTCATTAGTAAAAAAGTTATGCAAATGCCCGGGCTGCCTATTTATAACCTGAAACAAGAACACTGATCAGTTAACAATAACATAAAACATGAAAGACAGAAGTAAAATGTAAAGCATGAAAGATTATAAACAGAAATGAAGCATATATACCATGAAGGATGCAATGTATAAACACATGAATGAATTATGGCACAATGAGCTTAAAGAAATAAAAAAAGAACTATACAATAATGCACAAAACCTCAGCGTGTGCAGGGGCCCTCTACACCAGCCTTGGCAACAATCTTCAAGTACGAATTACGTTTGGAAACAGAGTCTTCTTATATTAAAATGCAGTCATAACAGAAAGGTGATATTACGGCACAAGTGCAACGTAATTACATTACAGAGCAGACTAATAAAAACTAACACAGACTAATCTAATATGCGTATACAAACGCGTTATTTATAACAAAGGAAATACAACTGATTCCCTAAAGTTTATGCTGATGGAGAACATGTAGACCATTACGTCCACAGATCTAGGATCATGGCCGTATTGAAGAGTAAATCTATGAGGAGTGGATATTTGAATTCGGCTATGGAGCCGTGTACAGATGTTGATTTGTCTCCCGCAATTCAGAAACGGCCATATGAACCTTCACGTGACACGAAACAGAGTCCTGTCACCGTGGGACTCTACGGTTGACTTCCATTTGGACACCTTTGACCGCAGCCTCTTTAAATGGATTTGCTCGAGCCAATAAAATGTTTTGTCAATTTAGTGTGTCCTAAATTGCTGCATTTAATTTGTCAATCCGGGATTCGTAAGCTGATGAAGTGCGGCGCACTATATGTGCAAGATAACCTATTTCTTAACTTTTTGTCGTTTTTGGTTTTCTAATGTGAGATGGAAATTCTAAAACAAGTATGGTTATGATTGTTCAAGGAAATGATATCCTCTATAATGATTTTCCAACTTGAAACTTAAAAAGGAATTTGAAACATACAATGACAAAACTTGAAAGGAAATGAAAATGTGATGTTGAAAGGAAAATGTGCTGCTAGTCTAATGAATCAAAACAGTGAACTATTGAGCATGAAACCAAACTATCCTTGCTGCTGTCTAAACACAAAAGAAATTATGCTGAAAGAAATCTAAAAGTTGCAACAAAGTAAATCTAAATAAAATTACATCAACTTATCTTCTGATCCCTCATCATTAGTCCAGCTATGATTTTCGGAGGTAACCATAAACAAATTGAATAACCTGATATCTAACTTGCAGAAAGTAAACTAATATCAAACTACACATTCATAATTCAATCCCTCACCATCGGTCCAGCTGTGGCTTTCGGAGGTAACTGAAGATGTCATGAGCAATTTAATATTTCTAACTTGCAGAAAGTAAACTAATATCAAACTACACATTCATAATTCAATCCCTCACCATCAGTCCAGCTGTGGCTTTCGGAGGTAACTGAAGATGTCATGAGCAATTTAATATATTTAACTTGCAGAAAGGAAACTAATATCAAACTACACATCCATAATTCAATCCCTCACCATCAGTCCAGCTGTGGCTTTCGGAGGCAACTGAAGATGTTATGAGAAATTTAATATATCTAAATCTAACTACTGAAGCAAATGAGCAAAACTGAAATAAACAAAGCAATACTGAAATTAAACAGAAACTAAGAAAAGCAAATTAGCAGCAGAACAATATTAATTCCATGTCATTAGTCAAAAATTTATGCAAATGCCCGGGCTGCCTATTTATAACCTGAAACAAGAACACTGATCAGTTAACAATAACATAAAACATGAAAGACAGAAGTAAAATGTAAAGCATGAAAGATTATAAACAGAAATGAAGCATATATACCATGAAGGATGCAATGTATAAACACATGAATGAATTATGGCATAATGAGCTTAAAGAAATAAAACAAGAACTATACAATAATGCACAAAACCTTGGCTATGGAGCCGTGTACAGATGTTGATTTGTCTCCCGCAATTCAGAAACGGCCATATGAACCTTCACGTGACACGAAACAGAGTCCTGTCACCGTGGGACTCTACAGTTGACTTCCATTTGGACACCTTTGACCGCAGCCTCTTTAGATGGATTTGCTCAAGCCAATAGGACACGATCCATGTCCACATCATTTCAGACTTTCCCATGTAGCTCATTTCTCCTGAAGACACCTGTAGCATAGAGTTTCACAAAATGGTTGCGGAAAGTTGCGGCAGCTGCGGAAAGTGGCAAGATTCCGCAGCTAAATGAACAAAATCTAAATCAAACAGTATACAAAAAAATATAATTAAAAACCATTTTAGATGCTCTTTTGAAATTAATATACAATGATATTGACAACTTGGAAGGTTCAGGTGGATGAAAAAGGTCTAGAAAGATGTATGGAAAAGATGCAGATTTGAGACTCAACATACCCCCACTGTGAAGGTGTTGCATGTCCTCATGCAACCAAAATTTTTTATAATCCTGCTTCAGTTCATGTGCCTTGACACTTCAGCTAGTACATCCAATCCTCTCCTCTTCTTCCTTGGTGCTGCTAACATTCTGGGCTTCTTCATTAAGCATCTAAATTTGATGTTAACTAGTGCTCTGCTTAACTTCTAGCATTTCCTTTTCAATTTCTTGTTCTTCTTCTGCCATATTCCCAAATGTAGCATGGTATTATCATGAATGATTTTGTCCAATTTACTTTGTTCCTTCAATGTCTCATTTTCATTTTTGATGTGTCTATTTAAAAGCTCTAGCTCAAAGACTTCCTATTTTAGTGATTGGACTAAATCATCTTGTACTGTGTGAGGCTGGATGGACGAAGTACTGGGACCTGTAGCTGCCTTTTCCAAATATTCTATATAGTCATATACTTCCTGCTGCTTGGGGTCTATTTCAGGTGTCATTTTTATTGGGTTGTCCCCAAAATGCCGTGAAGGAGAGTTATCTTCAAAATCTGGCTGAGGAGGGCTCACATCAACATCTTGCTGAGAATGGGATGGACTATGGTCAATGTCTGACTGAGAATGAAATGAACCAGGTTCACTAACTGACTGAGAGTGAGATGGACTATGGTCAGCTGGGGACTGTTCAGATGTTTCTTCTCCCAAATCAATGAAATGGGGTCCCTTTATTTGCGTTTTCCTCAATTTCCCCTTAAGTCTGCTGCTTCTTCTCACACGCTGTGGTCCACTATCTTTTTGCTTTTGTTTTCCTTTCTCTTTCTTCTTAGCCATAGATGACTGTGCTTGAAGGTGAATCAGTCTTTCAGATAACACTTGATGATCTTCTTCGGAAGAAGGGGTTTGATGTATAGCCTCAATAATTTTTCTCTCTTTTGATGTTATTGGCTTTTTACCCTTGGTTTCTTTCTTCTTCCTCTTTGACAGTCTCTCTTCCCTATCAGTTCTTTCAATTGTAGTAGTAGGAGTATTTTGAATTTCATCATTTGTTTTCTTTCTCCTACTCCTCTTTGATGTGCTACCTTCAGGAATTTCTTGAGTAGGAGTAATTTGAGTTTCATCATTTATTCTTTTTCTCCTACTCCTTTTTGTTGTGCTACCTTCAGGAATTTCCTGAGGTTCCTCAAAGAAATTTCTAATCAAAAATTGTTCCTATGTGTCTTTCTTCTCCTTTAACTCTTTTTCAATCAAAATTTTTACAAGACCGTGGTGATATAGATGTGGCTCTACATCTCCTAAATGCTTCTGAACAGTCACAGACATCTTCTTCAAGCTATTTAATAGAAAATATGGGAGATTGAGAGCTTGATTATCTAGAAAATTCATCAGCAACCTGGTATGGTACATATACATGGACCCAAAACGGCCTTCACAGGTAATGAATTTTTTGAACAACTAGCAGCAAAGTAGCCCATTCCTCTTTCAATGCATGAACAGGAATTCCTCTTTTAAAAATAGTTATGTCCATACCTTGGTTTCGTAAGATTGTTCTCCAGGCTTCATCACTAATGCTTTTATTTTTAAACCAACGCTCACCCTCTTGAAGAAGTTCCGTGGCAGTTGCTATAGATGCCTCGTTCACTGCAAACTTAAGGTCTCCAATCTCTACTTCTAGGCCATTGAACGACCTTGCAAATGCTTTTGTCACTTCTTTATGATAACCTCTGAACTTTTGGATAAACCGCAGCCACTTTTCTTTCTTCAATACATCCCTTACTTGCGGATATCCCTCCATGAATTTAGGACCTTCTGGTTCTGCTCTTAGCAATTTACCCATTCTTCTTTCTGCTCTTCAAAAATTTTCTTGCGTGAGGGTTCAATGGAAATAGAACGGCTGAATACATGGAGATGAGCACAATGACTGTAGGTAGATATCAGAGATTGGGTATGCAAACTATAGCGTAATAGAGAACGAAATGGAGTCAGACAGAACAGAGAGGGGTTTCGTGAGCACGGCAGAGATACGGCTGTGAGATTAACAGAGTATAACACATCCGGCAGTGTTTTGAAATTTGGTGGCTGCGAAATAAATGTGAGCATGTTTAAACAACGGCTATGGATTTATGCGGCTGTAAGAGTCCGTGGTCAAATCAACTACGTCTCATTGTCACCGGTGGAATATCAGAGTATGAGTGAAGATCGGGGGTTTAATTATGGAACCGTTTGAGAATGAATGCGGGAGGATCATATGGAGATCGTGAAAGGGTTACAGAATTTGTCAATATAATCATTGCACATAATGGATAGAGCTTATGGTTCATAACTATATAAAAATGTGTTTTCAATGCTATTTGAAATGAATTTTACTCATACCTTGGAATCTTTGCCTTTTTCCTTGGTCTTCAATTAGTTGCTCTTCATTGGTATCTTGAATGCTCCATGTCTTCATTTTTGGTCCTCTCACCTGCATTTAATTTCATGATTATGGAAATAACATCTGGCTGTACATTCTTTTGAAAACAGAGTTGTAGCTGCGGAATCTGCTTCTGGCTGCGGAAACTGGAGTCAGCTGCGGAAACAGATGTCAGCTGCGGAAACTGACACAGCTATTATTTGGATAAATGGAAATGAACGGATGACAAATGACTAGATGGAAATGGTCATGAAAAATAATTTTATTGATGAAATGGAATGAAATGAAGTAAAATGGAATGAAGTGGAGTGAAAATGAAGTGGGATGAAGTGGAATGGAATGGAGTGAATGGTCACAAAACTTGTGAAATGAAAGAGAGATTTTTTTTTGGAAAATATAGAGTGTCAGGTGTTCCTGATTTTCACCCTATATTTTCTGTATAAGACTGCCAATCAGTGATTGGTTTTCAGGCTTATACAATTTTTTTTATTTTTTTATTTTTTTTTAAACTGAAAAGAACAAAAGCTAGGTTGGTAGAGAAGAAGAATTCTTCTGTACCAGCCTGATTGCAGAACTTTCTTGAAACATTTTGACAAAATCCTCTTTTGAGAGTGGCTTATGATAAACTTTCAATCTATGGCCATTCACAATAAGATGAGTTTGAAACTCATCAATGGTCTTGATTCTTACCGCTCCATTGCTAAAGATCTTGTCAATCTCATATGGCCCAAGCCAATGAGTCTGAAATTTTCCTTGAAAATCTTTAAACTTGGAATCAAATAACAATGCCCAATCTCCTTCTTGAAATTTCTTCTCTTTGATGTACTTTTCATGCCATTTAGCTCTTTGATATTGAACTAGATCAGTTCTTAGAATTGCCTCTTGTCTAATCTCATCTAGCTCATTCAATTGCTCCATTCTATGCTTTTGGGCTTCTGATAAGTCCATCCCCAACTGAACTGCTATCTTGAAGGTCTTGACTTGGAACTCAATGGGGAGCAAGACTTCTTTCCCATAAACAATTTCATAGGGAGAATGTCCTGTTGTATTTCTCCATGTAGTTCTATAGGCCCACAAGGCTTCAGGAAGCCTTTCTGCCCAATCTCTTCTATGTAGATGAACAGTTTTGGTGATGATACTTTCAAGAACTTTATTTGTGGACTCCACTTTACCATTTGCTTGCGGATGGTAAGGAGTAGATCTTCTGTGCTTGATTTTGTATTCTTCCATCAATTTCTCCACCAAGTTGGATGTGAATTGGCTTCCTTGATCTCTCACAATTTCTCTTGGAACACCAAAGCGAGTAAAAATATCCTCATAAAGAAAATGAACAACTGAATTTTCAGTAGCAGATACTAATGCTTTGGCTTCTACCCATTTAGTAACATAATCAATGCAAACCAATATATACTTCTTTTGCTTAGATGGTGGATTAATAGGTCCAATGAAATCTAAAGCCCATTTTTCAAAGGGTTCAATGAGTACCTGTGTTTGCAATGGCATTTCATTTGAAAGGGTAGGCTTCCCTACTCTTTGGCAGCTGTCACACCTTTTGACATATTTTTTTGCATCTTTGAAGAGGGAAGGCCAATAATATCCTAAAGAGAGGATTTTATAGGCCGTCCTTTTGTCTGCAAAGTGTCCGCCGCATGGTTCATCATGACATGCCTTAAGAATATCAGGCATTTCATCTTCCCCGACACATCTTCTGATCACAAGATTTGGCCCTGTTTTAAACAATTCGTTAGAAATCCATGAATATTTTGAACTCTCCTGAATAATTTTTCGTTTTTCACTTGGAAATAAATGTGAAGGTAGTTTCCCTGTAACCAAATAGTTAGCAATATCTGCATACCAAGGAGTCTTAATAGTTACTGCAAACAAGTATTCATCAGGAAACTTATCCTCTACAGGAGAATCTTCTTTAGTATTCTGAATCCTAGACAAGAAATTAGCTACTGTATTCTGTTTTCCTGGTCTATCCAACACAATAATATTGAATTCTTGCAAAAGTAAGAGCCATCTTGTCACTCTGCCATTAGTAACAGGTTTGTTCATTAAATATCTAATTGCAGAATGGTCAGTATGAATAAAAGTTTCATAGCTTGTTATGTAATGTCTAAACTTATTAATTGCATGAACAACAGCTAAAAACTCTTTTTCAGTCACAGTATAGTTCAACTCTGTGGGAGTCAAATTTTTACCGGTATAATAAATGGCATAAGGAACTAAATCTTTTTGACCCAACACAGCTCCTAGAGCTGTATCTAAAGCATCTGTAGAAATATGGAAAGGGAGTTTCCAATTTGGTCCTCTCAAGATAGGTGCTTCAGATATTCTTGTTTTCAAAGTTTCAAAGGTTGATTGACAATCAAGATCCCATTTAAATTCACAGTCTTTTGTAAGCAATTTGAAGAGTGGAGATGCTATTTTAGTGAAGTTTTCTATAAATCTTCTATAGTAACCAGTAAATCCTAGAAAACTTCTAACATCTCTTTGAAAATTTGGAATAGGTAATTTGGAGATGACTTCAACTTTTGATCTATCAACCTTAATCCCATCTCCTGAAATATGATGTCCTAAAACAATCCCTTCAATAAACATCATAAAGCATTTTTCATGGCTTAATGAAAGGTTTGTTTCTTTACATCTTATAAGAACTTTTTCCAAATTTTCTAATGCCTCTTCAAATGAATTACTATAAACTGTAAAATCATCCATATAAACCTCTACACAATCATGGATTAGATCAGAAAAAATTCCTAGTACTGCTCTTTGGAATGTTGCGGGTGCATTACATAACCCAAAAGGAAGCACTCGGTAGGAAAAGTTCCCCATGGACAAGTAAATGTGGTCTTATCTTGATCTTCAGGTGCTACCTGAATTTGATTATAGCCACTAAAACCATCCAAAAATGAAAAGTACTTTTTATCTGCTAATGTGTCTAATACCCGATCGATAAAAGGCAAAGGAAAGTGATCCTTCAAAGTTGCTTTGTTCAATTCCCTGTAATCAATGCATACCCTCCATTTACCATTCTTTTTAGGCACTATAACCAAAGGAGAAACCCATCGGCTATCTAAAATTGGATAAATGAAGTTTACATTGAGAAGTTTTTGGAGCTCTTCTTTCACTATCTCCCTAAGATTTGGATTCATCCTTCTTTGAGGTTGTCTGATTGGTCTACCGTTTTCCTCAATATAGATATGATGGATGCAAGTCTTAGGATCAATACCCTTCATGTCAGTATACTCCCATGCAAATGCAGTAGAATGTTTTTGCAAGATTCTGGTTAGTTCTTCTTGTTGTGACTTCTCCAAATGTTTGTTGTTATTCAATGTTTTTTCTGGAAAAATCTCAATAGCAGAATTACCAAATTCTTCCATAGAGTAAAGAGACATTTGTCTAGATGATAAATATTCTATGTCAGATTCCAACTGAAATTTTGTGGGGTCATATTCTGAAGATATCTCAAAATTTTCTAATGTGTTCAGAATTTGACTATCCTCACTGATTTCAGAAATGGTAAAGACAGGTTGTATAGTGTCCTCATCATCAACCCATTCATTGTCTCCTACTTCTGTGATTGCTTTTGTTGGAGGATACAAATTGAATTTCTTTGTCGAATTACCATTAGAAATGTACATGTCCCCATATCTACAACTAATAAAAGCATCAGCTGTGGCTAGCCAAGGTCTTCCTAAGATAAGTGGGTGCCCTCCTAGATTACTCTTGGGAGTCAAAATCATAAAATCTACTGGATATTCCCAAGAATCTAAGGAGACTGAAATATCTTTTAATACACCATCTGGTTTGATAATTGATCGATCTGCAAGTTGCAGTAAAGTAGGTGTAAAAAGAAGGTTAGGAAGTTTTAGCTGGTCCATAGTCTGTCTACTCATAATGTTGATAACAACCCCTAAGTCAATCAATGTGTTTGGAATTTCTATCCCATTTATATGTGTCTTGACAATTGGACTTCCTGGATCTACATACTTCTGCATGGTAATTTTTCCCATCATAATATTTGCAATCTTTCCTACCAGGTGGATTCTTCTTGTGTCTTTTAGTTTCCTTCCTGGTCTTTTGAAACTCAACTCCTTTATGGTTTTTTCTAGAATAGGAATCTCTCGAATGGCTTGTAGCAAGGGAATCTTGATACAAACATTCTTCAATTCATCTATAAAATCATAGTTAGGCAACAAGATTTGTTTTTCCACCCCCTTGTCAATTTGTAGTCTTTCAGGAAAAGGAGGTGTAGATGAAGATGCAGGTTGCTCAACTATAGGAGTTGTGGGTGTTAACTTTTCTTTTTCTTTTTGAATGCTTGAATTTTGAAGAGATGCTTCCTCAGAACCCTCATTGACTTTAAGAGAGTCCTCCTCAGAGGTATCTTGCTCTTGAATATCTATAGAAGGTTTTTCTAAAACTCTATCAGATCTGAGTTGTACATCATTAAGAGGAACAATCATATAGGTAGGAAATTGTTGTCCTTCTACCATGTAAGTATTTTGAGGATTTTTATTGTTAGGATTTGGCAATGGCTGAGCTGGAAGTTGATTTGTCTTTTGTTGGTATGGGAGCATGAGTTGAGGATTTGGATTTTGTTGAGAAGGTTGTTGTTGTGAAAATGGCAATGAAAGTTGTGGATTTGAATTTGGAAGTTGTGGAGCTTGTTGATTTTGAAAAGATGGAGGATATTGATAAAATTGAGCAAATCTCCCATAAGGATTTTTCATCCCTTGTACCCATGGCTAATATGGATTTTGATGTTGGGGCCAAGGTTGTTGCCAAGGATTCCAATTTGGTGGGGTTTGAAGATTCATAGGGTTGTTAAACCCTTGAGTTTGTTGTCCCTGCCAAGGTCTTCTTGCAACAAAACAGAGAGATTCTACTGAATTTAGATCTTCTTGAAAAACAGCTTTGAGTCCAGGAATTGAAGGACAATCCTTGATCTCATGATTCTCTGAGCAAATCATACATGTTTCTACAACTTTTGCATCCAAGGGACATTCCCTTAAAGCATGTTTCTTCCTACATTTCGGACAAAAGATGGCTAAAGCATCTGTTTCTGCTTTCTGCTTGTTTTGGATTTTAAGGGTGTCTAGTTGTTCACTAAGGCTCCCTAAAATATCAGTTTTGAACTCATCAAGCATATTACCAATCTCTGCCCTACTTACTGATCTAGTTGCAGATTTGTTAGCCCTAATAAGAGAAGGATCCCTAGGCCCTTTTCCTGTTTTAGATTTTCCTCTCGAGAGATGGACACATAGTTCTGTTATGTCACGAAGTGGGAGTTGAGAAATGTCTCCTTTCCCCATCATGTTTAAAATATCTATCCATTCATCTCTAATGGCTTTTAATATGAGGGCTTTCAAGGTTTCATCATCTAAGTTTCTCATCTTTGCTCTTTTCAAGTTGTATTGAAATATTTCAAGTAAATCTTCCAAATTTTCATCTTCTTTTTGCATCATTTTGAATACCTCATCCTTGTGATTGGTGGGCATACAATAGTCCAAATATCTATCCAAAAATGTTTGTTTTATATCATTCCAAGTCCTGATAGATTGGGTGGCTAATCCCATGAACCATTTCAAAGCGGCTCCCTTCAATGTTGAAGGAAACAGTTTGAGTTTTTGAGAGTCTTCCATATAGTCATAGGTTCAGCACACGACTTCAAACTCAAACAGAAATGTTTCAGGATCCTCACTTCGCAATCCATAAAAGTTAGGGAGGACATATGGTGAGATATTTTTCATTGTTGTATGAGTTTCCTCATCAACTATAGGGAATCCAAACAAGTTGTCCCCTTCCCTATTTCTTCCATTATTACCTTCACCATTGTTGTCTCCATTGTTTCCTCCTCCTCTACCTCTACCTCTAAATCCATCTATTATTTCCTCTGCCATGATAGTTTCTTTAGAGTCCTTAAAGTCCTCTAGTTCTTCTATCAAGGGAGGATGAGAGGGAGTCTCTTCCTTTTCTAAATGAGATTTGGTAGGTGGTATAGGAGAATCCTCTAATTCAGCTGCTCCTTGAATTCCAAAAATATTAAGGCTAGGGGTAGATGGTGGTGAATCTTGTCTATGCCTTGAAGAAGATGGAGTTGTGAAAATCGAACTCTTGGCTTTAGCTATAAACCTTCCCCTAGAATCTCTTGCTCTATGCATGTCATTTTTTTTTATTTTTTAAAAATTTGGGCTAATAATTCTCTTTCTGATCTTCCAGGTCACACTAGGTGCAAGAAGATAGCATACTTAAGAAATTACTGAACCAATAACTCTCTTTTCTGATCCTCCAGATCACACTAGGTGCAAGAGGAGAGCATACTTCAAGAAGTTATCAAGTTTTCCTTCTTTTATTATTTTGTTTTTTTTTTAAGAAATTGGCTACCTATTTACACTTCCCCGGCAACGGTGCCAAAATGTTGGTCAATTTAGTGTGTCCTAAATTGCTACATTAATTTATCAATCCGGGATTCGTAAGCTGATGAAGTGCGGCGCACTATATGTGCAAGATAACCTATTTCTTATCTTTTTGTCGTTTTTGGTTTTCTAAGGTGAGATGGAGATTCTAAAACAAGTATGGTTATGATTGTTTAAGGAAATGATATCCTCTATAATGATTTACCAACTTGAAACTTAAAAAGGAATTTGAAACATACAATGACAAAACTTGAAAGGAAATGAAAATGTGTTGTTGAAAGGAAAATGTGCTGCTAGTCTAATGAATCAAAACAGTGAACTATTGAGCATGAAACCAAACTATCCTTGCTGCTGTCTAAACACAAAATAAATTATGCTGAAAGAAATCCAAAAGTTGCAACAAAGTAAATCTAAATCAAATTACATCAACCTATCTTCTGATCCCTCATCATTAGTCCAACTATGATTTTCGGAGGTAACCATAAACAACTTGAGTAACCTGATATCTAACTTGCAGAAAGTAAACTAATATCAAACTACACATTCATAATTCAATCCCTCACCATCAGTCCAGCTGTGGCTTTCGGAGGTAACTAAAGATGTCATGAGAAATTTAATATATCTAACTTGCAGAAAGGAAACTAATATCAAACTACACATCCATAATTCAATCCCTCACCATCAGTCCAGCTGTGGCTTTCAGAGGCAACTGAAGATGTTATGAGCAATTTAATATATCTAACTTGCAGAAAGGAAACTAATATCAAACTACACATCCATAATTCAATCCCTCACCATCAATCTAGCTGTGGCTTTCGGAGGCAACTGAAGATGTTATGAGAAATTTAATATATCTAAATCTAACTACTGAAGCAAATGAGCAAAACTGAAATAAACAAAGCAGTACTGAAATTAAACAGAAACTAAGAAAAGAAAATTAGCAGCAGAACAATATTAATTCCATGTCATTAGTCAAAAAGTTATGCAAATGCCCGGGCTGCCTATTTATAACCTGAAACAAGAACACTGATCAGTGATCAATAACATAAAACATGAAAGATAGAAGTAAAATGGAAAGCATGAAAGATTATAAACAGAAATGAAGCATATATACCATGAAAGATGCAATGTATAAACATGTGAATGGATTATGGCACAATGAGCTTTAAATAAATAAAACAAGAACTATACAATAATGCACAGAACCTTGGCGAGTGCAGGGGCCCTCTACACCAGCCTTGGCAACAATCTTCAAGTACGAATTACGTTTGGAAACAGAGTCTTCTTATATTAAAATGCAGTCATAACAGAAAGGTGATATTACGACACAAGTGCAACGTAATTACATTACAGAGCAGACTAATACAAACTAACAGAGACTAATCTAATATGCGTATACAAACGCGTTATTTATAACAAAAGAAATACAACTAATTCCCTAAAGTTTATGCTGATGGAGAACACGTAGACCATTACGTCCACAGATCTAGGATCATGGCCGTATTGAAGAGTAAATCTATGAGGAGTGGATGTTTGAATTTGGCTATGGAGCCGTGTACAGATGTTGATTTGTCTCCCGCAATTCAGAAACGGCCATATGAACCTTCACGTGACACGAAACAGAGTCCTGTCACCGTGGGACTCTACGGTTGACTTCCATTTGGACACCTTTGACCGCAGCTTCTTTAGATGAGTTTGCTCGAGCCAATAGGACACGAACCATGTCCACATCATTTCTGACTTTCCCATGTGGCTCGTTTTTCCTGTAGACACCTGTAACATAGAGTTTCACAAAATGGCTGCGGAAAGTTGCAGCAGCTGCGGAAAGTGGCAAGATTCCGCAGCTAAATGAGAAAAATCTAAATCAAACAGCAGACACAAAAATATAGTTAAAAACCATTTTAGATGCTCTTTTGCAATTAATATACAATGATATTGAAAACTTGGGAGGTTCAGGTGAATGAAAAAGGTCTAGGAAGATGTATAAGAATAATGCAGATTTGAGACTCAACACCATTGTCAAACCACGAAAAAACTTTTCAAACCATGAAACCCCATGTCAATGATAACAAATGAACCAATTACACACATGCATCTACCATTCATTTCAAAACTACAAAGTAGATCACACATGAAACTCGATACCTATAAGTTCTCTTAATGAAGTTGCTTGATTGAATCCTTTATTTATTATCCTTTTCTTTCCTTGGCCTTCCTTGGCCTTCCTTTCTTTCTGTTGCCTTACTTTTCTCTCTTACTTGATTTCTCCTCTTGGTGCTCTTCTCCTCGCTCTAACTACCTCTAAATAAAAATTGAAAAATGGCTAACAAAAGCTATGAATTGATCCTCATAAGCCTTTTTATTATTTATGCCTCTAATTTATTCATTTTTCCTGTATTTTCCTTCAATTCCCTCCTCATGCAAACGTGTGAAATTTTCTCTTATTTTCCTTTATTTTCATAAATAAATGGAAATAATTTCCACTTTACCTTTCCAAATCCTTTTCCAATGCCTTTTCCAATTTCCTTGGTTTTAACAAACAACAAGTGATTCCCACTAGAAATTATTTCCCAACATTCAACTTGGAATAAATGTCCCATCACCTTGGTCATATTTTTCCTTTATTAACTTTATTACATGAAATTTTAACCTGTGGCTATTATAGACCCCTTCCCCCTTAGGGGAACACCGTCTTCAACACTCTATGAAACATATGAGCAACAAGACCCCTAAAAACCAAAACATACTTCCCATGGAGATTTATAACTTAGCTCGATGCAGTATTTACAATGAAAAACCTTCTCAAAGGAAAAACCATCATGAAAAACATGACAATATGACAACCATACTCCTTATTGGAGTTTTATAACACATCTCATTGTGATATATATGAAAAAAACCATACATAAATATGTACATGTATGGAAAACTCATTTTCCTCCACCAAAAAACAATGAAGGATACATATCCCACATTTGATCATTTATCTCCCATGTAGCTTCGTCGGGCCCAAAATGTTTCTACTACACTTTAAATTTCTTTATTTATCTATTTCATAGCATGAGTTGTTTCTGCTTCAATATGCACTAAGGTTTTGGTTGGAATTCTCCTTTTGGATCCACCTACAATATAAACTATTCAATAACATGATCAACATCCTTTACATACTTAAGCACCGAAACATGGAAAAAATCATTGAATTTCATTTTTGGAGGAAATACAAGTCTATAAGCCACTAGTCTAATCCTCTCAAGGATCTTGAAAGGCCTGCAATATTGAGGTTCCAACTTGTCACATGATGTGATCCTCAAGGATCTCTTCTTGGGCTTGATGCATAACTACACCTTCTCCCCAACCTGAAACTCCTTAAATTCCCTATGCTAATCTACATAACTCTTCTATTTATCATGTTATTCCTTTAGACTATGCTTGGTAACCTGCATCTCCTATTCCATCTCTTCCAACATGTTTGGTCCCATCAATACCCTGTTCACTAGATTACTCTAGTTCATGGGAGTGTTACAACTCCACCCATAAAGTGCCTCAAATGGACACATCCTTTGTGACTCCCGATACCCATTTTTATAAGTAAACTCCACCATTGGAAGATACTCCTCCCACCTCCTATGTTGGTGCATGACATACATTCTCAACATATCCTCCAGTATCATGTTGAACTTCTCTTTATGTCCATATATTTGTTGATTATAGATTTTATTGAAGGCCAAATCTGTACCCAAATCTGCAAAAAAATCTTTCCAAAACCTGGAAGTGAACTTTGAACCTCTATATGATATGATCTTCTTAGAAATACCATGAAATATCACTATCTCCTTAATCAATATATGAGCTACCTTGTTCGATGAATTATTAGTCTTTAGTGGAATGAAGTGAGCTACCTTGATCAACCTATCAACCACAACCATGACAGAATCATGATGCTTCAATTTCCTTAGAAATCCTATAACGAAATCCATGGAAATTACCTCACATTTCCACTCTAGAATTGTAATAGGCATTAACAAACCTGTTGGGTGCTTACAATCAACTTTCACTTGATGACAATCTAAACATCTGGCAATAAAATTTGCCACTTCCTTCTTCAAATTCGGCCAATAGTAGAACTTCTTCAGAGATCTCAATGTCTTTTGATATCTCGAGTGACCCGAGTATGGTTTGACATGAAACCCCCTTAAGATAAGATTCTCTAGATCACTATCATCCAACACATAGATCATGTCCCTAAATCTCACCAAGCCATATGTTGTAAGATGATAAACCACATCTTGTTCACCTATACCTTGATGTAACCTATATGATACCTTTAATCATGCTTCCCTTCCTACAAGACTCACTCTTGCAAATATATGCTAAAATATTTCATAGTTGCAACATGGTTTACCCACACACTCCTACTGTGACCATCTACCACCCGGTTCTCATTTCCTTTAATGTATCAAATCTCAAATTCAAACTCATTGAGCATGGAAAACCACCTAGCTTACCTAGCATTCATATTAGGTTGGTAAAATAGATATCTCAGACCACTATGGTTTCTCATCCAAAAAAACCTCCTACCAAGTGGATAATGCCTCCACATATTTAAGGAATGAATAATAGATGTCAACTCAAGATCATGGGTCACAAATTTTTATTCGTGCTCATTTAGTTTCATTGACTAGTAACATACCACCCGACCCTCCTGCATCATGAATCTACGAAGTCCTCTCTTGCAATCATCTATATACACCATGAACTATTTATCTAGATTTGAAATCTTTAGAACTGGAGCATTTGTAATTATATACTTTAATTTCTCAAAATTGGTTTCACATCCTATGTTAATTCAAATTTATTTCCTTTCCTCTACAAAAATGCAATAGGATAGGAAATTTGTGAGAAGTTCTCGATGAACCTATCGTAGTAACTTGCTAATCCCATGAATGATATGACCTCATCCACATTCCTAGGAGCTACCCATTCCCTGATATCTGCAATATTTTCTGGGTCCACTTCTATACCTTCCTTGGAAACAACATGTCCCATGTAATGTGCCTTTGTCAAAAATAAGTTGCATTTACTAAGCTTGGCATACAACTTATGCTCTCTCAAAAATTTTAACACTGCTACTAGGTGTTCTACATGATCTTCCTGATTATTAGGGTATATCACCAATGAATATTATCACAAACTTGTTCAAGTAAGGACACAACCCACTTTTCATAAAACATGTCAAATGAGGTGGAGATTTATTCAGACTGAAAGGAACCACAACAAATTCATAATTATGATACTAGGTCTAGAAAGAAGTCTTGTCAATATCCTCTTCTTTGATGTGCACCTGATGATATCCTGATTTTAGATCAATATTAAAGAACATTGCTAAGCCCTTCAACTGAACAAAGAAATCATCGATCCTAGAAAATGGATACATGTTGGTTTTCATCACCTTGTTTAGTTTCTTGTAAGCAATGAACAATCTAAGAGTACCATCCTTATTCTTCACAAACAAAATTGGTGCACCCCAAGGTGATACATTGTTCTAATGTATTTCTTGTCAACGATTTCCTTAAACTGCAACTTTAATTCCATTAACTCTAGAGTGCTCATCCTATGAGGTGCCTTTGATGTTGGTGCTAGTCTTGGTACCAACTCAATAGAAAATTCTTCTTCCTTGGGGGGAGGAAACTCTAAAATATATACTAGAAATACATCCTAAAATTATTGTAATACAAATTACCTCTTGAGGAATTTCGCATCCTCAACATCCCTACCCTTGTCACTAGAAATATGAACTATAAATAGTACATAGTCCTTCTAGCAACTGCGCTTAGCTACATAATTGTAACCATTCTCACCAATGTAGGGTTCTTCTTTCCTTGCAAAGATTCATTTTTACACATTATCATCCAGACACTCAATAGCCTTGTCATAAAAATATACTTTGTTCCTTTAGAGGTATAACCAATCCAAACCCAAAATCATACTATATGATCTCAATGGAAGCACATTCATATGCGCTGATGTAGGCATATCATTTAGCTCAAATGCGCAAGCTCTTATCCAATGTTAAAAAAATTTCTTAGTACTTGTAGCAAGTTGCACCAACCAAGGCTCTGCATGCACTTATTTTCTCAAACCACACTTATCCCCCATGCCAGGATTAACATAACTATAATTAAATCCATGGAAAATCAAAATAGAAACAAATTGATCATAGATCTTACCTTCCATCTCAATAATGGATGCATGGTGATCTTCATGCATGTTGTCCACAATTACAAAAATCCTAGGAATGTTATGGAAAACAACCCCAACTGTTTATGCCTCCTAAGATATATAGATCTGATGCTTTCTGCCTTGGTACAATGGGAAATCATTCTTGTGATGATATTTACCAAAAATACAACACTGCAACGGTCCCCTACCATCTCCTCTATTATTATACTCTCCTAGATGAGGTCCATGTCCCTTCTTAGCTGTAGTAATCTTCTATTAAGAAGAAACATTTTCTTTCTCATATGCATCCTGAGGTCTTCCTTGCTTTGATGGCCAATTCCCTTTAGCTTTCTGATTCCCCTTGAATTCATGCTTAGGATTAGGTTTATGATTTTATTTCTCATAACAATTCTTCAATTTCCTAATGGATTCCTCTAGTGACTGAGGCTCATCAAACTCAATCTGGTCTCTATATGTTGTTGGAAACCCGCTGATGAACCTTTGAATCTTTTATTTCTCATCCTTGAGGTAAGGCACATGCCTAAAAAACTCCAAGAACCTCATAGTATACTCATCATATGTCATAGAAACCATTTGTAGCTATTAAAACCCCTTACCTTTGCTAATGTAATATCTTTCAGATAGGTACTTCTTATTGAAGAGTCTTGCAAACTCATCCTAAGTCAAATATTCTTCTCAAATGCCTCTGAAATTCGTCACATCTTCCCACGAGATATATTTTTTCCTTTTAATAATTAAGGAAAATATTTCATCTTTCATGATCTCTGAATAGTTATGGAATTTTTAAAATTTATTCATTCGATGAAACCATGCCTCTGCATATTTTGACTTCTTCATCTCTCCATCAGATGTAGGAGGCTTGAATTTCTTAAACTCCTGTGACAAGTACTCACTCCTCCTATAAGGATGATGGTAGTGATGATGGTGATTTAAGAGGTTTTAGAGTTTATAAATGGATGTGATTCTGCTACACCTGCCTAGCTAAGAATGAAGTCTTTTTCAACCCCAATTTTTTATTTTATAGCTCTAGAAGAAACATAAAGTATAAGTTTAAAATCCATAAGAATTTCATGGAGGAAGAGTATCTCTCCAAACTAATTTATGTTAATCTAAGGATATTTATGATTAGGGAGCACAAAATTGAATATGACCTTTCACTTTTACAAAGAATGGATGTTGATTATTGAGCATTATCATAAGATTTTGATTAGGTTGGGATAATTTGGAAACCTAAAAATTGTGAGCATACTTAACAAAAGGAAAATGATTTAACAAAGGCACATGTAGATGCAAATAGAGATGTACTTTGTATTATTTCCAAAAGTTTCATAATTAGAAAAAATTTTGTTATTTTTTCTAAAAATTGTAGTGTTATTGAAAGAAGAAACTATTTGAGTAGTGATTCTTCGACAAGTGAGAGAAAAGATATTTCTGGATGCTTGAGAAGGCCATGGATTCCTAGTGATTCTATGTAACATCACCTGAACCCTCATTTGACATTAGAGAAATCAAGTAACTTTTTTTTTTGGGGTTTAATTACCGAGTTATCAATCCCATATATATATATATATTATGCCCATAAAAAACCCAACAACCTCTGCTTTCTATACTAGCCTATGTCTTCCGAGTGGGTCCCTATGAGACATGCCAGCCCGCTCAACCTCTCTTGATGGTTCCCAAACTTCATGTTTGGTCACCCCTCAACTTATATGTTCCATGCATACCTGGACTATTGACCCCTCTGCTATCTCCTCACTGGCCCTTGGCCTATCTGCAAATCGCTAGTGCTGTTGATTCACTTTTTCCCATTTCCTAATAACTCGATGCCCTCACTTGGAGTGCCTCTATATATATATTTGGGCTGAAACAATCTAGTTTTCCTGGGTATGGGACCTTCCTCTTCCAATGAAAACCTTGTTGTACTTATGAGTGTGGCTAGCATTTCTGGCCACATCATCACATTCGGTCCCTCCTGTTGTCCAGGTAAATCCCCTCTGCGGACATAGGCGATCCTTCTAGCCCTAGGGTGGGTCCAGCAACTACGATAACATACTAACATCTACCTTCCTATATTGTAAATTAAATTCAGATAAAGTAAGATGACCTACCTCGTTCTGATGCTACGTTGTCATCTTCCATCAAAGCTTCTTGATATGTCTCTCTTCTCAAGCTCGACACACATTGCTACCAACATTCGATTACCTGTATAAATAGTCAAGGCAACACGACGAGCGTAAAACCATGACAAACATAAAAGAATTACAACCTATCTAACTAATCAAGGAATTCTAGAAATATCATTCTAAATGTAAACAAGAGTGGAAGATAAACATCAAATGCATTTTATTATGATAAAGACAAGGGGATTTTACAACCAAGCCTTGATGTTGAGGCTCTCCTTCGGTAGGTTTGTATCCAAGCACGTGTGCCACACCCTCATGAACAAAGGTTCAAGATCTCATTATGCTCTCAACACACACAAAAAATAACACTCTACCCTATTCTCCCGAAGCTATGATTGTTTCTCCTCTATGCTAATTTTTTCATCTATCTATTCAACCAGAACATGTTTAACTAGCACATCAATGGAAGAGGGCTATATTTATAGAGGAGAGGAGGAGGTTGGGATCCCTACAATAGTGGAATGGATGCCTTATCCCTTGGGAGGTCTCCCCATGAGGTGGAAACAAGAGGCCAAAGGAGGAAGGCCGTGGTTATTCAGTCGAACCACTCCCTATGACTCATCCACAAACTTGTTGTGATCAGAACTTCGCCTCCTTTTTCTTTTTTTTTAATTCCATAAAAAAATTGGCAGAGGCAGCTCACAGAGATAGAGTGCCGGCTAGCACAGGCTCAATGTTAATTGTCCTCATTGGCGCGAGGGAATAACGGGCTACTAGCGCCAAGGAAAAAACATGTGTTTTTAGTGGTCTGCTCAGGAAATGGTCAACAGAAGGATTGTTTTCCTCATGGAAAGGGATGCAATGATGGTATTTGCAAGGCATGAAACTAGATTTTGGTCACAAAAATAACCCTCCAATGGGCGAGATGGGGATTGCAAATACAGTGACAAATTATTATGTAACAGATTCCCCCTAAAGTATGAAGTCCGAACATGATTGAGGGGTGAAATTCTTTACAAGTACGTGCAAGAGATGCTGCTATCAGGAGACCTGCAAATAGAGCATAGATACATATACATAACTGAAATATACGATGAAAAATACATTAATCCATGGTATAGGCACAACTATCCATCAAGAAGAGGATCATGTGAATGCATCATCGACATGGACGCATCCATCCAAATGAAGGGATCATGTGAAATAGATCCATGGTATGGGCACAACCATCCATATAGAGAGGATCAAAACAAGAGAACCCAAGGTATGGTCGCAGCCATCCGTCTAAAGAATCATGTATATAATCATGAATGACTCATCACTCCTCGCAATCTAGACTTTTGTGATCGAAGCCCAGGATCTCGTGCTCCAACACCACCCGATAAAAGTACAAATTCCAACATGCGAATAGACGTGTTGAAGTCAAACATGCTAGAAAATCACTTGATTACCAGTCAATGATGTGAACCATTAAAAAGTGTGAGAGAAACCACCCATAATGTCAATGGCTCTCAAGGTTCTACTAGTACAATCCACAGAATGTGAATAGTGAGCTGAAGTTGAACACCCCTGAAATCACCCGATCGAAGGCCAATGATGTGAACCTGTCATTGAATGCAAAGAACTTGCCATTAGGGCATGAAAGATCTAAGTTACCGGAAAGGAGTCTCTAGATCAACTTCCCTAATAATGAGCTCAAGTCGACAGGAAGTGATCCGTCGAAGGAGGGTCATAATGAATCCCACATCATCGACACAAAACAGAGAAGGTAATATGAGTGTAAATCAATACTGAAATAGAGGATCAGGGAATGTACAAACTGCAGAAGGATTTTCTCTTGAACATATCGGCGACACGACTCTGGAATTTGGCAGCATTTGATTCAAATAGCATCAGAGGTCATGTTGACAAAATCAGTAATCAAATGAGAGGCAAACGGATTTCCCAAACCCATGGAGGCAAAGTGAAAGAATGAAGATATCTGAACCCGACAGGAACTGCAGACAAGTGTCATGTTCAAGAGTGACATACTGCCAACACAACTGACGAATAACGTCCATTTTCCCCCACCATTTCTGGCGAGTACCTCTTTATTTTTACACAAGCTTGAAGAGGATACCATATGCTTATCATATAAGTTTGTCCTTTGGACAAATCCAACCTAGTACATTTTACGAGCCCTAGGAAGAAGGAACTCAGTTAACGTCATGGTGACGAGGTCCGATGTCATCAGTTTTTAACAAGTCTAACAAAGGAAGAACTCGGCGTATTTTAATATTTATAGATTTCGAAAAGAAGGCAGAAAAGAAAACTCCAACAGTCCCTTTTCGTACATAGTTCCTCAGATCCGAAAAGGTAGAAAACTGTGTCTGAGAAAACCTCCTAGTCACGATAGGCTAGGGTATTCCTTTTTCATAAATAATCCATCCCAGCCTGAAAAATGGTTAAACGTATACTAGGTAGATATCATTTTGTAGCCATTTAACAAGTTCAAAACGACAAGAATCTCGACAATCTTTTCAATTTTAGAGAGTCAGAAAAGAGCTGAAAGTTGACTCCTCCTGGAGGAGCGAGTGGTATAAAGGGTAGCAATTGGTTCCGGTAATGGTGGAACTACTCAAAACAAGTAAAGGTTAAGAGGCTGGCTAACAAGACCACTCATCATAGCAGTTTCTCAAGAACAGGTAAAACAACCAAGTGAAGGCATATGATCGGCCAAGCAGATAGTTACGATGGAGTGAGAAAACCAAGGCTTATATGGAAAAAAAGGGCTGATAAAATGGAAATCACAAGAGGTAAAATGGGAATGGTTTCATTTTTACACAAGCTTGAAATCAGGAAACTCTGCTTGAAGTTGGTTTCATTTTTACACAAGCTTGAAGCAAAGATAAACTATGCTTGAAACTGGTTTCATTTTTACACAAGCTTGAAACGGAAACAAACTATGCTTGAAAAAGTAAGCATGCCCCCAGCATGGTGACTCAATTCGAGGTACATGTCCCCCAAGCTTCAGTCAATATGAAAGGTAGATGGAGTGAAGTTTCAAATTACGAGATCAAGAGAAAGACTCGACTGGGATTTTACAAGATATGATCAAAGACTCGAATTGAACGGGAACGTGTTTCATTGTTTTAACGAGTTTGACACATTAAAATAACTATCCTTAGGACATCTTGTTTCATTTTTTATGGAGCTTGACACAAGGAAACAAAATGTGCTCTGACCAGCTTGTTTCATTTTTTAAGGAGCTTGACACAAGAAAACGAACTATGCTCCGATGACTTTGTTTCATTTTTTAAGGAGCTTGACACAACAAAAAGAACCCTGCTCTGACCAGCTTGTTTCATTTTTTAAGGAGCCTGACAAAAGAAAACGAACCTTGCTCCAAAGACAACTCATCATGACGAATAAGTATTCATGGCTTCCAAGAGTTCCGCACCGGATGGGAGAACAACATCTTGGAAATCAGGACCCAATGCCCCCAGCACATTATGCACAATGGCACTATCACTGAATGCGGGCACTGGACAGGTAGCCACATAATTAACTTACGGTGGGGAAGATACAACTAGAGGATAAAGACCCAGAAGGGATGATGGTGGACTAGATGTCATGTTAGGACCAAAGAATGAAAGCTGATCAATGGTCACGATTCGACCTTTTTGTGGAAAACACATCACACGAAAGAGGGAAGAGACAAGAGCACCCATGACATAAGTATAGTCATGCCCCAAGAGTAAATTTAAATATAAAGGGCCTAGAACAACCATAACATCTATATAGACAGTTTTCCCTCCCAAAGTAACAGGAAAAATCGAAAGGATCCCTAATGGTTGATTGGTTCCTCTGTTAAAAGCCAACAGATTCTGGGTAATAGGCATAAGCGGTGTAGAACCAAAAGCTTTCCAAGTAGTGGAAGAAAAAATAATAATAGACGTGCCTTCATCTATAATGGTGTTGGGTACGACCAGATCAAAGGTCTGTACTATTATCTCAAAAGGCACATAAGACGGAAGGCGGTATCCGGAAAATCAACTCCAATCAAAGGAAGTGACCAAACAACTTGGAGGGGGTGCCATCGGACTGATATGGTTTTCCTTTAGTGTTACCGAAGTAAGAGGAGCATCTTCCTCAATCTCCATCTTGAGAGTAGGGGGAGAAACTTCTTGAACTACAGTGACAGAAGAAACTTTCTCCAAGTCCGAAGAATCTGATGAAACAAGAAGAACATGAGGGGGATGAGATCCACTCTCGATGGAAAAGACCTGATGAACCATAGACAGGATCAAGTCAACCGATGCCATTTCCAATGATTGGTCGAGAACGGATTCATGAATTTGAATTTCCGGGGGAGCGGGATTGACCAAGGATGACTCTTGACCAATCGTTGAATCAACTAGTGGATAACTCGAAGAAAGCTTCTGGTAACCAGCCGGAAGGCAGGGTGCAGAAACAGTATGGTTTTCCAACACTCTCTTGGCTTCATCCATGTACAGACAAAGGTGAATGGGATGATGCCCTTCACAAAACTTACAGGGATTGGTAACCTTACCTTCTTTCTTATGATTCTTATCAGCACTAGTCGTAAATGTGCCACCAATATGACTTCCAGAAGCCAAAGGCAATGACAGACGATCGTCGGACCATGCTTCAAGTGCCTTGGGAATGCCAGGGCAATCTCAAAGAAGATGGTCACCTCTTCACAACATGCAAGGGAATTTGACTTTTTGTGGAAGCTTGGATGGTTTATGGATGGATGGTTTCTTAGGCGCAATAGTCGTAGACCTAGCCTCTCCTTTATCTAACTTCTTCTTATTTGTCTTCTACTTCTTCTTCTTCTTAGCCACCTGGTTACTAGAATCCAGACTTTCACCAGGAGAAGTAGAAGAGGAGGACAAAGAAACGGGCGAAGAAGGGGAGGGTTCCACTTTAGAATCAACATGATGTTGTTCATGTGGAGGAGACGGTTGAACAGAGATCGAGGCATGCGGGACCACCGAGGTCGAGAATAACCAAACAGGCAAACCAACAGTTAACCTAGGAAGGGACAATGTTGCCATATAAGGAGCGTCAACATTCCCAAAAGTAGGAAAAGGACTAGGATTCCCTTCGAAGGGGATTCCTTGGTTGGTATACTTCAGAAATGTTTCCATTGGAAACAACCGTAAAACAAAACACTAAGGAAGATAACTTTAACTAGGAATATTTCGTGGGCAGTTAATTTTTGAGGACATTGAAACAAAACTCTGTCGTTTCATATTTTAAGAGTCGAGAAATAGGCAAAAGGTGACTCTATCACTTTCAGGTTGAAACGAGCATGAAAGTACAAGATTTCAATGATCTTTTCACTTTTAAAGAGTCACGAAAAGACCAAAATGACTGCTCGGGTAATCTAAGAAAGAGGGTATACCAAGTTTCCGTGAACTGCCATATACATCTTAGTGATCAAATGAAACAGAAATGACCAAGGACTTGATGTACGTGTAGGTAGTCTACCCGAATGTTGTGTTTGGTGTATCACGGTTACAAGGTGGCAAACTCGACTTCCTATGGATAAAGTATTGCAACCTAGAAGGGTCTCCCTTTATATACTCAATGGTACGGGGAGCACAAGTCCGTACTAGCGCTGTCTGAAGCTAGATGGCGAGCGAAAACTGCTAGGTTTAAATATGTCGAAACACGTCTCTAGCCTAGACCACTAAAAAATTTTTGTTAGGTTTCAATGCTTCCTTAGGTTAAATCAATAAATTTTAAAGTTGATCTTGAATTATGTCTCGGTTTCAAGGCCCTACCGCATGTCATCTGACAATCTCATATATGCAGCTATATGAGGAAATAAAGCTTTCAATTCGACGAATGCTATCTAGTTAAGGGAAGAGTTCCAAACAATGATGCAACAAAAATAAATACTGAAAACGAAACTTTTTCCAAACTAGATGACTTTCACTATCAAAAAGTAGTCTGAAACATTCAACGTCGCGAATTATGCAATGTAATCTATGCAAAATCCTCTTTTTTTAAAACTATGCAATTGTAATCTATGCACAATTTCCTTTTTTTGAAAGAATAGGAATGCACTCAATGCATTTTTTGATGAAATGAGAATCTACTTAATGCATGCTTTTAATGAAAGAGAATGCACTCGATGTGATTTTTAGCTTTCAATCATTAAATAATGTGATCTAAATTCAGTGATAAATCTCAAAAATACTTTTCAATGCAATGTGATCTAATGCATTTTAATGAAAAGAAAACTTTGAGATGAAAACTAAATGAACGTAAATCTCGTTAATGGAAGGATGAATGCAAAAAGGATGCAAAACCACACTAAGAATGCAATCGATGTTGTAAACACTTTGTAACGAAATTCCTCAAAAGGCTACAAGACATATGAGGTCAAGCAAAAAAAGGACTTCCAAAGCATGAGCTCAAAACAAGGCATTCATTCCCTTTTACATCAAGCAATCAAGAAAGAAGAATTTTCAGTTGAACAAAGAGCAATGTAATCTATGCTCATAAGTGAAAAAGTAGAGGAGAGAACGAGTAAATCATACAGAGAAAAAGATGAGAAGGGAAAGACACACTGGTGAAGGATTTAGGGAAAAAACCTCAATTTTTCATACACACTGAAATTGGCACGACTTTGGTGGGTGAAACTAGCGCCAACTGGTGTGACTTTCTCACTGACAACTAGCGCCAATGGCCAATTGGTGTGAGTTTCTAACTGACAACTAGCACCAATCAGTGCAACTATCAGAAAAATAAAAGCAGCAATGCCTGAATAGGAAAAAACAAAGAATTTCTCCCAACCAAGACCGGACTCACCACTTCAAGAAAAAACTAAAAGATTGTAATTGATGAAAAACATAGGAGCAAACATGGAAATAGTCGTTCGACTAAATCTATAAAATGACTAAGACCTCAAAGAGTGACAAACTCAAAGGAAACTCCCCAGCGGAGTCACCAATTTTTTGTCCAGGTAAATCCCCTCCGTGGACAGAGGCGGTCCCTCTAGCCCTAGGGTGGGTCTAGAAAATACTGGAACATACTAACATCTACCTTCCTATATTGTAAGTGAAATTCAAATCAAAGAAGATGACCTACCTCATTCTGATGCTATGTTGTCGTCTTCCATCGAAGCTTCTTGATCTGTCGCTCTTCTCAAGCTCGACACACGCTGCTACCAACATTCGATTACCTGTACAGATAGTCAAGACAACATGACAAGTGCAAAACCATGACAAACATAAGACAATTACAACCTATCTAACTAATCAAGGAATGCTAGAAATCTCATTATAAATGTAAACAAGAGTGGAAGATAAACATCAGATGCATTTTATTATGATAAAGACAAGGGGAGTTCACAACCAAGCCTTGATGTTGAGGCTCTCCTTCGGCAGGTCTGTATCCAAGCACCTTTGCCACACCCTCATGGAAAAAGGTCCAAGATCTCACTATGTTCTCAACACACACAAACAATCTCACTATGCACTATTCTCCCGAAGCTATGATTACTTCTCCTCTATGCTAACTTTTTCAGCTATCTGTTCAACCAGAACATGTTCAACTAGCACATCAATGGAAGATGGCTATATTTATAGAGGAGAGGAGAAGGTTGGGATCCCTACAATAGTGGAAGGGAGGCCTTATCCCTTGGGAGGTTTCCCCATAAGGTGGAAACAAGAGGCCAAAGGAGGAAGGTCGTGGTTATTCAGTCGAACCACTCCCTATGACTCATCCACGAATTTGTTGTGATCGAAACTTTGCCTATTTTTTTTTTTTAACTTTCCATAAAAATATTGTCACGGGCAACTCACTGAGACAGAGCGCCATCTAGCACGGGCTCAATGTTAATTGTCCTCATTGGCGCGAGGGCATAATGGGCTACCAGCGCCAAGGCAAAAACAGGTGTTTTTAGTGGTCTGCTCAGGAAATGGTCAACAGAAGGATTGTTGTCCTCATGGAAAGGCATGCAATGATGGTATTTTCAGGGCATGAAACTGCTTATTGGTCACAGAAATGACCCTCCAATGGGTGAGATAGGGATTGCAGGGACAGTGACAAATTACTGTGTAACACTCCTGACGCACTCCCAAAACCGTCCCGTTGTTATATGTATGGCTTCACTCACTAGGATTGTGTGGATGGTGGGGTGACATGGTTTCCTTTCCCATTGGACCATAGTGCCAACTATCCTTAGCCACCGTGTCCACTCCCATGTCATCCTGCTAGCCTCGATCCTGAAGCATGCGATGACTATCCCCCTTATTCACTTACAAGGTCATGGCATTGGGACAAATGGTTCTGGACCAACCTTCCAACCAATAGCCAAACAACTAGGCACATGTCATTGTTACACCTCTTTCTTCCCTTTTCCCGACTATCGGCTTCATGTGCCCTTTAATCACTCTGGGTAGAACTTATAGGATCTCACCTTCAAGTCACATCCTTGCATGAAATTTTCTTCTAATTGGGACATTTGGTGACACTAAAATTTTATCCGGTACTTCTCACCCCAATCCCTTATTCTTTCACCCTATGTGAATGCTTAAGGGTGAACCTAACGTGATGACCTATTATGTGGGTCCACCTTTGGCCAATCATGAAACTCCTTGGATGGCGTGGCTTCCATATCATCTCGGCTAGTCACTTCCTTGTTGTTTCCGATTTCATCCCTAAGTAACCTTCTATGGTTCCCCTCTAGGACACGCCAACATTTTTGTGACCAATCACGTAAAGGGAAAATTGGTTGTGCCCAAAGGATGCTTTCTCAAATAGGGTTTTGATATGTGACATGACAAGGTTGTCTGATATTTTCTTATAGTTTTAGGATTTTATCCCCTTATGCCACAACAATTTTTTCATTATCTTCCTTTTACATGTTTGTATAAGGGTATTAGGCCCTACCCCATGTGACATATTATATGGGGATCTCCACGATCACCCCAAACATAAGTTTTATTACTGCTCAAGCTTCCTAGAACTAGTCTTCTTGACCATGGATCCAATTCATAGGTCCAGCGGACCCCCAAATCATATCCATAGCTTCATGCCAACATCAATAAGTTGTTAAGGCATGTCATGGTGCTATCCCTTATAATCTTGGATGAAAGGCTCTCCCAAGAGTTTCTGGCCCACCTCCATTCACCATTCTCGGATAGGGAATTCCATGCATGCTAGTATAGGCACTCCAATGGCCATTCCCTACCATGATATTGTAGTGGAATCCTAAGAGGCTCCCAGATAGCCCACCACACATAAGAAGTTCCAAAATCCTTGTCGAGCTTGGAAGCAACTGCATGGAACTACACATAACCTTCTGGCGCCTCACTAGTGGCACTAGGATGTCAATAAAAGACATATAACCTACTCAGAATGCAAGGCTATAGGAAATTTAGGTAAATTTTATTTGGTCATATAACCCCAAGGGAAACAAACCTCAATGCTCACGCAACGCCTCTCAAGTGGCAAAGTGGCTAGTAACTTGAGAAAATAAATGGATGCAAGTGAATGTAGAATCTTCTTAGAAGATGGTCTTCAATGTAACTTTTACATATTAATAAAGGGTCTCTAAGCCCATTGGTTTAAGTATTATTTCAAGCTCTTATGGATTTTTCTATAGCTTTCAACATGGCCTTATATTAATCTATTATTGATTTATTTATTTTTCTCATTACATTTAAGCATTTCATTTGGCTTAAGATTTAGTTCAAGGTTATAGATTGGTTTTTATTATCATATGGTTTATCATAAATTTGTTCCCTTATTGATATGTGGTAAACATCAGCGAATTATTGGAAAAAAAAATGATTTATAGTTTATAATTTCATGCTTACTTAGTTTATTTAATAGTAGCATTCGATCTAGAGAAAAAAACCTTACAAGGAAACCAAGTCTAGGACAAGGACTATCGACCCGGTCATAGATAGTTGTAGCCAAACTTACTTGCGGATGTCACCCTTGAGCCATATTCCATAGTATGAGGGGGATGATTTCTTGAGAACTTAAATATTGGCCTCCAACTAAAATAGGTCTCCAAAGTCTTCTATCTCAACCCACATCCTCTAAGGGACCGAAGTTGTTACAGGGTTCCAGATATTCCATCCCATCCTAGAGACTCCAAGGACCCAAGTTGTTGCAAGGCTCCAAAGACCTTTATCTCAACCCATAGCTTCTAGGGACCAAGGTTTTTACAGGTCTCCAATGATTGTATCTCAACTCATAACCGTCAGGCACTAGAAGTTTTAATAAGGCTCCAGAGACTAGCAACTCAACCCATAGCCTCTTGGGAACACAGAGCCAATCCCCTTCACTTTTCTTCACTTCAGATATACTTGTTGTTTTTCTCTCACTCAATTCTAGAATTCCTATGCCTTCTCTATATACCTCTAGCTAGCATGATTTTAAATCCCCCCCCCCGAGTTCCCTGCGAGTGGTATTTTTCCTTTTTTTCATTTACTATTGTATCTTTGTTTACATGCCATGAACACTCTCTCTCTATTGGACTATTTGTCCTCTTTTCTTCTTGTTGTTTCTCAAGAAACATGGGAAAGTGTACTTGCTCTTACAACCCATTTAATTTCAATAAATAGTCTCTTAAATTCCCGCACCAGACAATTTTAATGGATTTCCTACAATTCAGGTTTCTTGCACAAGAAACCACAACATCTCAAGCAAGCAATCCTCCTCCCTAACAATGGAATCTATGTCCCTTTGACTCAATCCCCTTTTCTCAAATTTCACATATAGAAAAATATTTATAATGTATTATATGAGAGGGCCATGGTTAGGGTTGTTATAGTCCCCTCTACCTTAATGGAGCACCGCCCTTGGTGTTCATCTCCCCATATGCAACACCAGAACTAAAACACAACACATATTGCTTCAGTAATATTTATATACATAGCTCTATACAATATTTACAATCATGTACATACTTTATTTAACTAATAAACAAGAAAGGATAATTATCTTTCATGGCATTAGCCATTTCTCAAGGGGCCTCCTCTGTCCCAAAGTTCTTCCCCCCCATCTTGACTTATTCTATGGATCGATTCCAGAGCAAGAGACTCCTCCGTTCTAGAATGCACATTAGATCTAGTTGGAATTTTCCCTCCGGTTGCACCTATAGTAGATACCAATCAATCGCAACATTAGAGTCGTGGTCATATATTTTAAGCAAAGAAACAATGAAAACATCATGAAATATAATTGATCGAGGTAAATCCAGCCTAAAAGCCACTAGTATGATCCTCTCAAGAATCTTAAATGGCCCATAATACTGTGGTGAAAACTTGGAACATGTCCAAATCCTTAAGGAAATCTTCTTGGGCTTAACCCTCAGATAAACATGCTCCCCAACTTGGAACTCTTTTTGCACTCTATGCTGATCTACATAGCTTTTATTCCTATATTGTGCCACTTTCAAATTGTGTTTTATTATCCAAAATTGTTTCTCCATATCCTTGAGAATTACAGGTCCTACATGGACAAATCCTCTTCACTTCTCTTCTCTTTAAAGCTTCCTATTGATTTTCTCTCACTGGATGCTTGAATTCCTATGCCTTCTCTATCTACCTCTAGAAAGCATGAGTTCAAATTCATCTGCCCTATATCTTCCTACCAATGGTCTCTTTCTTGTTTTACATCTATTGTTGTGTCCTTGATGACCTCCCATGTGTAGTGTCTCTTTGTTGGAATATTTTTCCTCTTTTATTATTGTTGTTTCTCAAGAAACATGGCCATGCATACTTTCTCTTACAACCCATTTAATTTAAAGAACCAATCTCGTAAATTCCTGCATCAACCCGTTTTAATGGCTATCCTACAATTCAATTCTCTTGTAAAGGAAACCCCAACATCCCATGAAAGAAATCCTCCACCCCAACTCTAAATTCAGTATCCCTTTGACTTAGTCCCTTTTTTTTTTTTAATTTCACATATAGAAAAATATTAACAATGTATTCTATGAGACGACCATGGGTGGAGCTATCATAGTCCCCTCCCCCTTGAGGGAAAACCTCCCTTGATGTTCATATTCCCATATGCAACATCGGAACTATAACACAACACATATTGTTTCATGGAGATTTATATACACAACTCTATAAAATATTTACAACCAGGTACATACTTGCTTTAACCAGTAAAAAATAAGGGATAATTAGATTTCATGGCATCATCCTCTTCCCACGTGGCCTCCTCTTGCCCAAAGTGCTTCCAATGCACCTTGACTTGTTCTATGGCTCAATTCTAGAGCATGAGACCTCTCTAGTATATAATTCACATTGGCTCCGACTGGAACTCTCCCTCTTGTTCCACCTGTAGCATAGACCAATCAATCACATGATTAGAGTCTTGTTCATATATTTTAAGCAAAGAAACATGGAAAACATCATGAAATTTAACTGATGGATGTAAATCCAACCTATAAGCCATTGGTCCATTCCTCTCAAGTATCTCAAATGGACCAAAATACCATCTTTCCAACTTTGCACATGTCTTAATCCTTAGGGCACTCTTATTGGGATTAATCCTCAAATAAATATGTTAGCCAAATTGGAAATATTTGTGAACTCTATGTTTATTTGCATGGTTTTATTGCCTATTATGTGCCACTTTCAAATTTTATTTTATGATATGAACTTGCTACTACATACCCTTGAGCATAAAAGGTCCTACATGGACCTTGTTAATTTGTCCATTCTAGCTAATAGAACTGTTACAACTCATGGAATAGAATGCCTCAAATGGGCTCATCTTTAGGGATTCATGGAATTTTTTGTTGTATGAAAATCCCAAAAATGAAAGATATTATTCCCACATCTTAGGCTAATTAATTAATTACAGTCTCAACATGTGCTCAATAATTCTATTAATCCTCTCTATTTTCCCATTTCGTTTTGGATGATAGGTTGTACTCAATTCTAATTCGGTTCCCAATCCTACAAAAAATTCCTTCCAAAATTTGTAAGTGAACCTAGCATCTCTATCTGACATGATATTATTGGGAATGCCATGTAGCCTCACAATCTCCTATAAGAAACTTTGTGTGATTTCACTAGTAGAATTAGAGGATTTGACTGCAACAAAATGAACTACCTTGCTCATATTATCCACCATTACAATTATTGAGTCATGTTGCTTGGATGTTTTAGGAAATATTTTAAATAGACCCATAAAAATTACCTCCCACTTCCATCTCGGAATAGGGATGGGTTGCAAAATCCTGTCGATGCTTACACTCAGCCTTTATTTGTTATAATTCCATGCACCTTTCCAAAAATCAACCACTTCCTTATTCAAATTCGGCCAGTAGTAGTGATTTTTAATTGTTTTATGCTCTGCTGATACCCTAGGTGGCACGAATAAAGCTTAACATGGCACTATTTCATTATCATCCTTTTCGTTTCATCACTGCTAGGAACATAAATTTCTCATTTGAACATGATTAGCTCATCCACAGTGAGGTGATATTCTTCATCCTCGCCAATTTGCAACAAAGTTTCCTTCACTTGTTGATATTTCTCATATTTTAGTACAACATTTTTGACTTTTTCAATCAGATTCGTCATGTAATAACTTACAACTTCTAAGTGATTTACTTGTATTCTTCTTCTCAAAGAATCAACAAATTTTTCCTCTTCACCTTTAATATAATTAATTTCAAAGTCGAATTTGTTGAGCATGGCCATCCATATTGCTTTCCTGGCATTTAAATTTAGTATCCCAAAAAAATATTTGACCCCACCATGGTCTGTCATAAGCATAAATTAAATTCCAATGAGGTAATGCCTCCACATTTTTAAGGCATGAATGAAGGAAACCAATTCTAAAACACGTGTCATATAATAATCTCATGCTCATTCAACTTTCTCGATTCATAGCATACAACTTAGTCTTCCTTCATCAAGACTCCATTGAGTCCCTCTTTGCAAGCATCTATGCAGACTACAAAATATTTTCAAGATCCATAATTCTTAACACTCATGTATTGGTGAGAAATTGTTTTAACTACCCAAAGCTTTCTGCACATTGTGCATTCCACTCAAATATTTTTCCTTTTCTCTACAAGGATGTAATGGGATGGCGTATCTTGGAGAAATTTCAGATATATCTCCTGTAATATTATTCCAATCCCATGAATGGTCTAATTTCATCCACATTCTTTAGATTTGGCCAGTCCATTATGGCTTTGATATTTTCAGGATCCACTGAGATTCCTTCCTTGGTGTTGGAACAGGGTCTCCTACAACTGCGAATTTTGTCCATTTTTGTATATTTTTTTAATATTTAGTCTAATGCAAGGGTTTTTGGGTGGTTCAAATCCCCCAATGCATTGTAATAGGTCAAGGGTAGACCAAGAGTCCGTAAACCATGGTTTGCGGACCATTGGATGCGTAGGCTAAATCGGTATAAATAGATGAACCTGTTTGAGTCTTCGGTAGAAGAAAAGATAGAGGTTGATGATAGTTGTGAATTGTTAGATTTTTTTAGGTTGCTAGGGTAAGGACTCCTAGCTGTGTGTGCGAAGTTCCTCAGTCCTGCTGTGTGTGGACCCTACTGGCTGTGTGCATAGGCTGTGTTGGATTATATTGGGTTTTTTAGGCTAATATATGCGAATCTGGTTAGAGTACCTCTGTGTTATCTAAGTTTATGTATTACTATTGTATGAAATATTGAATCTGTTACACTTACTGTTGGTATTTTTTTTTTCTACAGATTTTTCTTTATTATGATACGGAGTATTATTGTGATCTATTGTCATGCATTGATAATATTACATGTGATAGTACTGATGTGGAATTGTGGATTAGATCCATGACTAATAGTAGCTATGTTAACTGTGGACTATACTCGTTAGTGAACCTGTGAATAGATATGTTTTATAGCTGCGAGAGTATCCTTGTTTCTGATATATGAATCTATGATCTACGATTATAGTTTTTGTACTAGTAGCTTGGTGTTATGCATGTGGATGCGAAGGTAATTAGTAGCTAGGAGCTCTGCGACATAAGTCTACAACTAGATCTGTTAAAATATGAAGCTGGTAAGCTAGGAACACAGCTCTGCTTGACTTACCTGCTCTCTCTCAAGGTGTAAAAGCCTGGTTCCAACACCCTCCCATAATGCTTTGGGTGAGACTTTGGCCTACGCAAGCAGGTCACTGCCGAAAGGGCCAGTAGTATAGGGGTTTGTTGGCAAACCTTAACCTCCGAACCTGGGTCAAGACCCCTCGAGCCAAAAAAATCTTCCGTTACTGGGACCGGGAGCATTTTGAGAGAGAGATCAGGCAATGCCAAGAGAATATTGGAAACTTGAGAAGAAAGAAATTGAAGAGTGGTTCGAAAAACAAATTCAGGAATTTTTGATAAAAGAGAATCGCAACACAAGGTTGACAGTGAAAAATTGGAAGAATAAGTACATTTTCACAGAGATCTACAAAATTTTCTTTGTGACATTTGTGACCAAGCCTCAAGAGTAGCTTGCAAGGCTTGTAGATTTCTAGAAGTGTTGGAAGGATGAACGGGTCATGCAGTGGACTCTAGAGTTGATCTAGCAGTTAGAAAAGAATGATAACACCATCACTCGTATGGTAGATCATTGGGTGGACAGTGTGCTAGGAGGGTTTGTGACAGTGTTTGCCATTGATCAATTCATTTCCAATTCTAAGGCAGAGCGAAGGTTCTTCAAGGGTTTCCACGGTAAGTTTATGAAAACCTTACCATTGCTGATTAAGATATTCTGTGTGAAAAGAGCGTTTTGTGTAGCCACACAGAGTGAATGAGCTCCAATCAAAGTGAGGGTACAACGCGTAGTGGTAAATACTACAGAACTAATCAAGAAGGAGATTGATCTATCTACACTCTAGTAAGAAATTCTGTTGCGCAGAATTATCTGTCTAAACCACATTTGAACCCTCATAGGGGTAAGAACTCACCGCCTCCATGACCAGAAGATGATATGGCCTCACACATGAAGCTACCCACCTTCAAAGGCATAGGGGATGAAGATATGGATTGGTTTTGGTTTGTCGTGGGGTCGATATGGACTACGCAGAATGTAGCTAGTGATGCGGTGAAATGAGTGCAGCTATCCTTTGCCTTTGAAGGAAGAGCCTTGAACTGGTACATGGGATACATCGACCAACATGCGAATGAAACCATTGAAGAGATTAAAAATGCCTTGAAACAACAGTTAAAGAAGCCCAAGTCCTACTCTCAGATATTGAATGATTTGAAGGATATCAAGTAAGGACCGTCTGAATCCGTATGGGATGTTGACCAATGGTGAAAGAAGGCAATTAGAGAAGGAGTATTTTTGTACGATGACAGGTAGCACACGAAGTGGTTCATTGCTATGCTGTTGCCCCACCTGCATGTACCAATGGGGCATCAAGCCAATGAATTCCATGAAAAGGCCTTGGAGAATGCAATGAAGCTAGACGTTGCACCAAGAGATGATACCCAGTTAGGAGTGTAGAAAATACAAGGCCAGCTAGAAACGATGCATATAGATATCCAGAATCTATGGAAGGAGCGAGGAACGGAGGCTAGCCCTGAGAGATGGTGCATACGGTGTCGGGTGAATAGACACACCAAGGATAACTGTCCTTCGCTAGAAGACTACATACAGGTTGGGGGACCAAGTCCGTTGCAACCTAGGGAAGTTGCAGGACCAAGTGAACCAGTACTGTGTTGTGATGATTTTCATGTTTCTAGGTTGCACAATACTAACCACTTCCCCCACCTTGTCGCATATGTCCCAGAAATAAAGAAACAATGATGCAGGTTCTATAGGTTTGTAGGCCATGATGAACAAAACTGCCAGACATATGATTTGATGATAAATTGAGGAAATCTATATAGGGTATAGTCAGATCCGTCCTCGCCAAGATCCCCCTTGGGCATCAATGGCTCCCTAGCTCGAGGTAGGGGAGGGGGCCGAGGTGGAAGCGCGGGTAGAGGGAGAGGACAACTGATTTGATATAATTTTGGGGAAATACGGCACTTTGCAAGGGATTGCCTGAAACCTACAAGAAAATCCTGTAGATATTGTAGATAGCTGGATCATGCGATTGAATATTGCTCGATTTTTATGGCCAAGATGCAAGAGAAGCAGTAGACACCTATGCAGAATATACAAAGGGTCAAGGCGTAACCTTGAGATGAAGGACTCGGTGTTAATGTTATAACACGTAGCAGCATGGCCACCGAAGGAGCTGCGGAGAAGGCTGAGGCGGAGCCTCTCATCCATAATTAAACAAGAAGGTTTGGAATTATAGAAAGAAAAGTAAACCTTTGTCGCAACTCACCAAGATTTTTCTAAGGTTGAGGCACCTACTCCTCACGCCCCTATGAACCCCAAAGAAACTAATGAGGTCAAACCATTCCTGCAGGCATGTATGAAGTTGTTACAGAACCAAAGGGCCGTAAAAAATCTCCAAGCCTTGATAGACAGCTGAGAAGAAAAAAAAACCCCAGCTATGGAAGTTAAGGATGTGCACAAACTATATAAGCATAAGAGATGCACTCGGAGGGAGATGCAGTTAACCACGCAGATTGGTGACTATGAGATGGATCAGTTTATTTTGGACCTGGGCTCAGGTGTGAATGTAATACCTAAGAAAACCTGGCAGTGAATGGGAGAACCTAAGTTAGAATGGTCAATTATCCAGCTGTGCATGGCTAATCAGCAGATGATCATACCTTTGGGAAGATTATCAAAGATCGTGGTAAACGTCGCATGGGTCAAAGTTTGGGTTGATTTTGAGGTCATTAAAATTTTATAAGATGCAGACCCCTATCCTGTGCTTCTATGATTGGACTGGGCCATTTATATGAGTGGTATTATTAATTTGTAGAAAAGAAGCATGGTGTTTGAAAGTGAAGGGACATAGGTGATTTTACCACTCAAACCCGTAGAAGGAGAAAGGTATACAGAACCAGTGCGTGAGGAAGAATATATGGATCACATCTATAAGTTAACTGCACGGGATGAAGACTAGATCAATCCTACAGCCGATGGTGTGCTTTTCTAGGAAAGAGATAGTGAAAGCTTCTCCGACTCCGACGAGGAAATGGAAAATTGGCAAAATCGGGTGCATGATGTCTCTACACTTCGCTGCCTGTGAATTACAAGGGAATTCCACTAAATAGCTTCAGAGGTAAGAGAAATACCCTACTTTGATGGTTCTAGTAGTGTAAAATATTTTTTGCGAACATTCGAAGCTGAGGTGTCCAGGGAATGGAGGTTATGGGCCCTTAATCTAGCCATGCGCGTAAGACCTGCAAGATGGTGGGACACACATAAGGGGGAATTCCAGGAGTGGGAGGAATGTCAGGATATGATGGTCCTATTATTTGAGCCTCTGACTGACATGTGCATCAAGACATTTCTTGGCCTAGGGGATCCACGTGGACATTTGTCCGCCGGAATGGAGAAATGGTGTGATCGTACTACAAAAGAATGGGTTCACTTGTTTATTCATGCCTTGGGACCGATTCCTGCTGCATGCTACCTAGATGTGGAGCTACATCAATGCTCCTACCAATGGGAAACCTTAAAAGACAAATTTTTGGGGACATTCGAGTTAACAGGAGGATCAGAGGCGCTTGATGAAGCTCTGCAGGATATAGATACCTTTGTATTTGGTGAATATGGCCCCTACGTAGCATATGCGATACCCACATGGGAAACGCAGGTGTGGGATATTTTCAATTGTCGCAATATAAATATAGAAGAGTGCGATCAGGATCTGCACAATATCTCTATCCCATAATCATAGGGGGAGCGAGAAATTTCGGGACCTCCATTGCAGACTGTGGATGTGATGAAGCCTCTGAATCTCAAGGAATTCAACATTTGCATGGAAGAGAAGCCTAATTTAGCTAAATTTGGGTACTACTAGTATGATGACTCTATAAGAATTTTTTTTGAATTTCTCACTTAATATCAAGACTTATTCCCAACCAAGTTTTCGGAGCTCAAAGGGATCACAGGAGACCTAGGGGTTATGCGCCTCACACTAAAACCAGATGTGCGCCCTGTAAAGCAATGACCTTATCGACTGAACCCCAATTATAAGCAGAATATTATAGAAGGAATCGATAAAATTTTCCAACAAGGGTTGAGAGTGGATCATGCGAAAGTGGTCGTTATCATCAATCTGGCAATGCCTACAACTGAGAAACAAATACTTTCGATCCTTGGACATACCGGTTACTATAGAAATTTCATTCAGGGATAAGCATAGCTTATAGCACCTTTGGAAAAGCTTCTTAGGAAGGATGTTTCATTCCTTTGGGATGACGAGTTCCAGAAGAGCTTTGAGATACTCAAGGATAAGATGGTATCTGCACCTAGTATTATTTTTCTTGATTGGGAAAAGGTATTTCATGTTCATGTTAATGCTTCAGGGATTGGCTTGGGAGCGGTCCTTACGTATCTTGACACTGATTACCCACTCGCATTTTGTAGTTAAAAACTCTCAAGTGGGGAGTGAAATTATGCCACCACGGAGAGGGAAGGGTTGGCCATGGTTTATGCACTACAGAAGTATCAACACTATTTGTTAGGAGGACACTTTAAGATGTTTACAAATCATTCAGCTTTCCGTATCTGGTGAATAAGCCTGTGTTAGGGGGGGGAAGTTGCAGATGGCTGTTGATGTTTCAGGAATACGATCTTGAAGTCATAGTCAAGCCAGGGAAGTTTAATTTTGTGCTGGATCACTTGTCCCAAAGTGAGACGGGAAACAAATCCACTAACTTAGAGGAAGGATTTCCTGATGTGCAGTTTTTTACCGTTAAGGTCGTTGATGCACACTTCACTGATATCATTCAGTTCCTGACTACAGGCATGGCACCTGCAAAATATTAGGTACAACAAAAGAAGGAGTTGGTTACCCAACTAGCAGATTTTACCATTATTTCAGGTCATTTATATAAACTAGGTGCTAATGACATACCACGCAGATACATTCTGGGGCATGAAAGGCAAGAAATCATGGTAGACGCTCATGAAGGCATAGAAGGAAGTCACTACACAGGCAAGGCTATTGGTGCTGAAAGAGGTGGATCTTTATTGACAACTCTAGTGCTTTCTAATTTAATTATCAACTTGGGGTAAGTATTTTTATTCCAAGACTATTGGCACAATATATGCAAGTTAGGTTGTCTAATAGATACTCCTTGTCACTTATGAGGAATAATTTGCTAACTTCCTAAGCTTGCTTATCCTACGAGGGGTGGATTGGATAGGTTTTTAACCTAACATTGAGCAACACGATTTTGCATCTATCTAATGGAATTAAACAATAGTTTAACTGAACCAAACAACAATCTGGAGAAATCAAGCAGCAATTGAATTGAATTCGACAATAAACTAAACAACAATGGAATTGAATGAAACAACAGTCTAACTAAGCTAAACATTAATGGAATCAAATTGAATTAGCAGTCTAGATAACTAAGTAGTAATGGAATAGCAATGTAACTAGCTCAACAGTAATGGAACAACAGGATAACTAAGCTGAACAGTAATGGAACAACAGTATAACTGAAGCAAATTAAATAAATCGTACAACAATTATTTAATTAATTTTGCAATGGAATTCTCTTTATGACTTAATTAATCAACATTTATCGATGGTTAAACACTTCTTTATGCTAGAAGAATAATGCAATTCATAAAGACAGATAATATTGAAATCAACTTATTCTATGATCTGTAACTCAAATGCAATGGTATTAAAAGAAGTGGAACTATCTACTGATAATAAAATATTTCTGTAAGTTGGAAAATAAGAATGTGATTGTCCTACTTCAAGAACATAATTTCTAACAATCTAGAAGAAAGATAATTGGATCTGTATTGAATGGAAATATACTTTACAACTACATCAGATTCTTAAGCATTAGTTCTGCAACTACAAAGAGTATGAAAACTTGGTGGAACCTCCAGAGGTTGGGCCTAGACCACCAGAAGCCCTAGTGCAGTAAAAAATTCAAAAGATTATTGTTCAAAGCTCTATATTACATCCAGTGATGTTAAAAAAACTCTCTGACTCCCCTTCTCGTCTTTCCTTCGCCCTTTTAAAAGTGATTTAAAAAAATGTGAAAGTATTTCCCAAACGATAGGCCACTACGTGTGGCTGTCGTTTGAGTTCTTGGACTCAAATTCATCTGTTTGCCTTCTATCAGCCATTGGGAGTTACCAGGATTTCATATGTTTGCGTCCGTTGTTTGGCTTCCATTTCCTATTGGTCCAGCCATTTTGCCTTCCTTAATTTGGGCACAACATACTCCCCTGCTTACCTAGTTGCATGTCCTCATTCAAACAGATGATTGAGATGTAGCTGCGTTAAGGAGTAGGCAGGGTAGGCCTTTTTATTGTATGCTCTGAAGCCTATTTTAATTTCATGAGTGTAAAGGCAGCACCTATGGCTCCTTCTGGTAATTCGTAACTGTGATTATAATCCTCGGGAGGATGCCAGAGGAGAGGGTTTTGGTATCTGCATCCCAACCAGGCAGGCCCCATGCTGTAGACCAGGTTGCTGTATGAAAGGAATCTAGAGGCAACATCCTTGAAATTCCTGTAACTGAATGGTTCCCTATTATTCACATTGTTCGTGGAGGCCATCTATCTTTTCTTGCTTGATGCTAAGGTTTCTTCACGAATGTCCCCAAATTATTCTCATGCATTTTCTATGATATCATTATGGATGGTTCCCAGCCTAGTCCTCACACCTTGCCTTCTTATGAATTTTTTGTGCCAGATGATCAGTTTCAAGGGTTTCATAGGCTCCCCCCTGACCCATAAATCTAGACTATGCTCTCTTTTTTGGAAGATGCCGTAGGCTTTGGCCCACCTGATCTGGTTTTTAGCAAATGAAAGGAAGGCTTGCAGCTGCACATCCCCTATGAAGGGGCTAGGGTTTTTGTCTGTGTTTTCTTCTAAGAAGAATATATACATGTAAATCTCACACAAGAGGCATTGGAATTTCTCATCCTGATTGTTACAACAATGGAAAAATTCTTCTATGGTCCTAAAAGTAGTGGATTTTCCTGCCCTGACAGATTTAACTTTCAACAGTAAATATCGTTCTGTTAGGAACAAGGCATAGTTGGTTTCCGGAGCTCTGCATGATAGCGCATCATTATATTGAGAGAAAATTGTAGAGATTTTCTTCTTAGCTTGCTCCACCTGCTCTTGTACCACTTTAACCTTTTCCTACTCTCCTCTAAGTTGGGCGAATGTCTCATCTTCTATGGCGGAGAGGTCAGTGAAATTTTTTAGCAGTGCCTAATATTCTTGTAATGGCACCACCTCCTTCCTGTACTGTGTTAGTTCATGCCACACTTGCACTAGTTCATTGCATAATTTCTGGTTGGCAGCTTTCTCTACCAGATGGGCATAGGCAGGTGCTTCCTCTGTTAGGGTCCCCTTTTCCTCTATAACCTTCTACTCAGTTTGGGTGGAGGCTTCGATGGTGTTTTCCAGTTCTATCTACACTTCAGCCTCGGTGGTCTCTGCTAGGTTGGTATATATTTCAGTTTCAGTAGTAGTTATCAAATTGGTTTGTATTCTAGTTTCCACGGTGTCAGCTAAGTCAGTTTGCATTTCGCTTTCGACAGTATTTACTGGTTCTTTTTGAGTTCCTGCAATAGAGGTTTCTATCTCTGGCTTCTGGGCCCTTATTTCTTTTTTAAGTTGTTTTCTCATATATTTTACCAATTTCTTCAATCTCTTGTAGGTCCTTCTTAGTTTCTCACTTCTCCTTCCATCTGAATCTTCACCTGTCCTTATTTCAGCAGATGGTAGGGGAGCGGAATTCCCCTTTTCAGGGATAGCGTCTAAAATGGTGTTTCTGATTACGTCTTCAGAATTTACCTCAATGTCAGGATCCTGACTAGGAGGAGCGATGCTACCTCCTGGTGACAAAGGGGCTGTCTCTATGTGTGTGCTTTGCTCCACAAGGACAGTGTCACTTGAATGATTTTGTGATTCCAATCTCTCCTCTGCCTGTCCATCACTATACACTTCGTAATTATCAATAGGAGATAGAGCCTCATCATCTCACGGTTCCTATTGGTCAGGTAGGACATTAGTGTGAACAAAGCTACTAGGGGTGGTAGATTTATAAGAAAGTTCCTCTTGCTCCCCTACTTCCAATGGGTTTCTCAATTCATATTTTACCCTTATATGTCCTAGGACTCGGGCTATTTCCTCCTCGAACTCTTGCAAGGGTGCATGGGATGGTTCTGCTTCCTCCATGAGGTTCGAGGTTCCTTGGGGTGTCTTGGACCATTTTTTCCTGCTTGGATCTGACGTTGAGGATCGGGTCCTTTTTCTTCTTGGTGTATTTACCCTAGGGGGCTCAATTTCGGTTCCGTCAGGGTTTACTTCTGGTTCCTGTGCCTCAGGGTTAACGAAATTATCCCATGCTATCTGCTGCATATCTAGCTCATGAATGATGATTAGTTTTATTAACCCCTGGTGACTAACCATTGCTTGGGGATTCTTGGTTTTCCTCAATCGAGTAATAGTATCATGCAATACGGAATTCAAAAAGGCAGGCAGATTAATTGAAATTTTTTGTTTAAGTGGAGCTAAAATTTTGAGCTATCGAGGTTTTACCACATTTTGACGTCCTTCGCATGTGATAAACTTCTGGATGAATTTCACTAGCTCCTCCCATGGCTGGTGTAAAGAGGCAGGGTTAATCCTTCTATTTTTTTGTTCCAACGGTTCATCCGAGTCGTGGTATGTTGCTACTGCTTCTCTCAGGAGGAGATGCTTCTCTGCCATATTTTCCTTGCGCTGGTATTCCAGAAACTTCCACGATAATTCCCTCTGTAACTGGTATAGTTTGACATTTAAATATAGTTTTCCCTTCCTGCAGATTTTGCAGAAATTTGATTGAAATTCTCGTGTTGAATCCTTATATTCTGTGTACATATGTCAGCCATCCAGCTCGCTGAAGGATGGCACTCGCTGCCTCTGAAATTGGAAAGTTTGGAGGCTCTCTTCGAAGGGTATTTCCTCCCATAGCTCATATGCTCTTTTCCTCTGATTATTTTTCTTCTTAGCTTTGTTGTTTCGACTGGATGTTGTCTGCAAGCAGAAAAGAGATTACGACTCTGCGTAGATAATCTTCATGCCTTAATTGTAGTGTTCCTCTGGTCTTATCGATGCATCTAACAAGATTTCTGCAATTATTTCACATGCTTGCCGAATTAAGGCCAATTACACCCCCTCCCTCAAAGAAAGGGCGTCCACGCCCTCAAGTACAGGATATATTTGGTCGTTTACGAATGCATACAGGGGAATGTCATAATTTGGTAATGATAATCTACATGTGAAGGAATGGGTGGTTGAGTAATTATAATATTTAGAAGCTTTCATAATTATATCTTGTGCGGAAGTGACTAGAAAACGAGAGGAAATAGCATAGCCATTATTGCGATATGATGTCCTTGCATGACTGAAAAGTTATGACGGAAGCAAGACTGAGTCAAGTAATGATTGGCGTTGTCATTCCGAAGTTCAAAATATGTAAACATATCTTTGTTAGTTATTCTTATGGTAGGTCATAATTATTACTAATTCGAGTAATAGCGTTTGGTTGAAAACGGGAAGATAAGGTGTATATAAAAGCAACTGGCTATTGAAGAAGAATACTTTCATACCACAAGAAGAGCCACTGCTGCCAGCAGGCATTCATAGCCTTGACAGGGTTGCTATTTTAACCCGAAAAATGAGCCAAGATCCTTATGTACGAATAGTTGTTTTGCCAATTTTATGGAGAGATCACCATGCTGGTATGGTGGTCAGATAATCATGGTTCCACTCACTAAAGTTGTAGCAAAGTGATCAATCCGGCTTGTGATGAGACCTCCTATCCTTCAAGTCATTAAAAAGGTCACTACCCTGGTGTGGTGGCCATAATGAGCATGTCACTTGCTACAGCCTTATGAACATGGTAGGCTGGCTCGTGATGAGACCCCCTATCCTCTCTTAAGATTTTCATGTAAATGTAGTACTTCCTTTTGAATTGTAACATCTCAATCTATAAGGAGGTCACTGTGCTAGTGTGGTAGCCAGATAGTCACAATGCCATTCACTAGAATTGTAACAGAGTGATCAGGCCGGCTCGTGATGAGACCTCCTATCCTTCTAGTAGATGATAAGGTCATTACCCTAGTGTGGTAGCTATAATGGGCATGTCACTTTTTAAGTCCCTATGATCATGGTAGGTTGGCTTGTAATGAGACCCCCTATCCTCTTAAAGATTTGCATGAACACATAATGATTTTTTTATTTTTCTTTTTTCTTTTTTTCTAATAAATAGAGGGAGGCTCACTGACTCCTTAAGAGTGAGGGATGGTGAAAAAAGTGGAAAAAAAACCAATACCATTAATACCCCTTATTCTATTTCTCCATTCTGTAGGGACATATTACTCGAATAGTGCAAAAAGATATATCATCATAAGGTCCTGGATTGTATGATATCATATTTGAACTGTGGGTGACTTAGCCTTTCATTTCATGTGTGCATAATGTCAGCTTCCTATTTAAGAATTATAGTGCCAAAGGGCCATCATATTAGTAATTTTACCATTTTTCCTCTCTCTTCCAACTACCAGTCCCTACTCAAGGTTACTCAATTACAAAAATAATGGCTATTTAAGTTGGTCGGACAACATCTATTCAAAGATTGAGCAGCAGTTGTTGAAAGATTGCTCAGCATTAAAAATGGATGTTCAATTCGAATGAACAGCATTCGTTCAAATATTGAACAACATTTGTTCCCGAATTGAACATCAAAAATAAAAACACAGTAGTGAACAACTGTTTAGTTTGACCAAACAAAAATCGTCCAAGAAGTGAACAGCAGTTGTTCAAGAATTGAACAGCAAATTCAAAAACGTGAAATGGTTGTTCAATTGTGGTTGAATCAGTAGCCATTCAAATACTGAACAAAAACTATCCATGAATTGAACAACACAAAATAAAAACACCAAAAATGGTTATTCAATTCGACTGAACAGTATCCGTTTAGAGATTGAACAACAACTGTCGAAGAATTGAACATAAAAATTAAAAACATAGCAAAAAAAATTTCAATTTGGTTGAACCGTAGCCATTCAAATATTGAACAGTAGTTGTTCTCAGATTGAACAGAAAAATAAAAACACCAACGAATAGTTGTTCAGTTTGACTGAACAACAGCCGTTCAAATATTTAATAGCAGTTGTTCACAAATTGAACAACAAAGTAAAAAACGTAAAAACGAATGTTCAATTTTGGTTGAATCAGTGACCGTTCAAAGACTGAACAACAACTGTTCTCGGATTGAACAACAAAAAATAAAAACAACGCAGATGGCTGTTCAATTGAGCGGCAATCGTTTAGAGATCGAATGGTAGTTGTCTATGAATTGAACAGCAAAAAGAAAAACACAGTCAATGGGTGTTCAATTCGACTGAACAACAGTCGTTCAAATATTGAACAACAACTGTCTATGAATTTAATAACAAAAAAAAAAAAAACCACAGCCAATGGTTATTCAATTCGACTGAACAACAGTCATTCAAATATTGAACAACAGTTGTCTACCAATCGAGCAACAAAAATAAAATAAAAAACAGCAAATGGACAGATGTTCAATTGAACAGTAGCCATTCAAAGATAGAACAACAACTGTTTTCGAATTAAGCAACAATAAAAACAAAATCTTACAAGGAAAATAAATTGCAAATGGAAATAATGTACGACAAGACAAAACAATTATGTACATTATTTACAAGTGATGTTGTCAAACCTCTCATGTACTTGAGTTTGTGGGGTTATCACCCCCTTGCACCATAACTTGGATGGTGGGATCATTTCCTCCCTGTTGACAGAAAGATTCTTTCATGAGAGGTTTGTGATAGAGGTGTACTCTATGCCCATTAACTCGAAATGTTGAACCAAACCCATATATGGTGGTCAAGGTGAGGGTACCATTGCTATGTACTTCCTAAATCTCATATGGACCAAGCCACCTTGTTTTCAGTTTTCCTGGAAAGTCTTGGAATTTGGAGTCATAGAGGAGTGCCCAATATCCTTTTTGAAATACCTTCCTCTTTATTAGGTTTTCATGCCACTTGGCTCATTGTTGTTTAATGATCATTGTGTGTTGCAGGGAAAGCAGTCAAATTTCTTCCAGTTCATTTACTTGCTGGAGTCTCTTAGCTTAAGATTCTGTTAAGTCCAATTCCACTTCCTGGGCTGTTCTCAGAGTCTAAATTTCGAACTCAATAGGGAACATAGGTTCTCTCCCAAATAATATCTAATATGGTGAATATCCAGTAGTATTTTTCCAAATTGTTAGAGAAGCCCATAAGGCTTCTGGTAGTCTAGTGGTCCAGTCCCGGCAGTGTGCTGCTATCATCTTGGTAACGATTGCCTCCAAGACTTTGTTGGTGCTTTTGACATGCCCATTGACCTGCAAGTGGTAAGGAGATGTAACTCTGTGGATGATATGGTGATTTCTTAAGGTAGATGTAATCTTATTGCCTGTGAATTGTGCCCCCCCATCGGTTATCACTTCCCTTGGAAAGCCATATCGCATGAATAGTTCAAAGAGAAACTTAATTACTGATTCTTCCGTGGCTCTTGACAAGGCCACTGCTTCTACCCATTTGGTGACATAATCTGTCGCAACTAATATGTGGGCTTTCTGGTTTGATGGTGGGTTGAATGTCCCAACAAATTCCAATGCCCATCGTTCAAATGGTTCCACCACCAATTGTGGTTGTAGTGGCATTTCATCAGCTTGTCCTAGGCGGCCTATTCTTGGCAGCTATCGCAGGCCTAGACGTACTCCCTTGCATATTTGAAAATCGTAGGCCAATAATAGCCTAATTGCAACACTTTATGCCTTGTCCGTTGTTCTGCAAAATGGCCACCATAGGGTTCATCGTGACAGGCTCGTAAGATGTCATAGATTTCGTCTTCCCTTATGCATTTTCATATGTGAATATCAACCCTTGTATGGAATAGGTTTCCTCCAATCCAAGAGAATCTTGCACTGCGTTGTACAATCAATTTCTTTCTCTCGCTATTAAATGTTTGGGTAGCTTCCCCATTTCCAGATAATTTTCCACATCTGCATGCCATGGTGTTTTGATCGCTATAGCAAATAGGTGTTTGTCGGGGAATTGATCATCAATTGTTAGCATGTCGTCTTCCTTGGGGACTCTAGACAGGAAGTCTGCGACCATGTTTTCCTTCCCTAGATCATCTTTGATCGTTATATCGAATTCCTACAACAACAATAGCCAACGAGTTATTATCCCATTCATGATTGGTTTATTAGCTAAATATCTAATAGAAGAGTGGTTAGTATATAGGAACACTTGATTTCCGATTATATAGTGCCTGAATTTATTGATAGCAAAAATGATAGCCAGAAATTATTTTTCGATCACTGTATAATTTAATTCGGCAGGAGTAAGGTTTTTGCTGATATAATAAATAGCATAAGGTTTTTAGTATTCTTCTTGGCCAAGGACTGCTCCTATTTCTATATCAGATGCATCGGAAGAGATGTGAAAGGGATTTTTCTAGTTAGGACCTCACAGGACTGGTGCTATTGAGAATAGCCTCTTAAAATCTATAAAAGCGGTGTCATATTTTTAGTCCAATGGAATTCAACATTCCCAGTCAATGCATATAGAGGTGCAGCTATCTGCGAGATTTTTTTTTATAAATTTGCGATAATATCTTGCATATCCTAGAAAATTACGTACCTCTATTTGTGTACAAGGTGTGGCCAACAGAAGGTTTACCTCTATTTTAGCTAGATCTACATGTATTCTAGTTGTAGAAATGTAGTGACCTAGGATTACCCCCTTAGTCATCATCATGTGGAATTTTTCATTGCTTAGACATAGTCTTGTAGCAATACATCATTCTAATACTTTTTCTAGTGTTTCTAGAGCTTGATCAAAGTCTTCCCTATAGGGTTTAAAATAATCCATATAGATTTCAAGTCGTTCATTTATTAAGTCAGAAAAAATGCTAATTATGGCTCTTTGAAATGTTGCTGGGGCATTACATAATCCAAACGGTAAAACTCTGTAAGAAAAAGTGCCCCATGGGTAGGTAAAGGTTGTCTTATCTTCGTCTTCCGGAGCTATTTGGATTTAATTGTATCCGCTAAATCTGTCAAGAAAGGAGAAGAACCATTTCCCAACCAATGTGTCAAGGACTTGGTCAATGAAGGGAAGGGGGAAATGGTCTTTCTGTGTTGCCTTATTTAATTCTCTGTAATCTATGCAGATTCTTTGCTTCCCATTCTTTTTAGGGACAACCACCAGAGGGGAGACCCATTTTCTGTCTGAAATAGGATAAATGAAATATACATCTAACAGTTTTTGCGGCTTCTCTTTTACAATCTCTTTTAAGTGCGGGTTTAATCTTCATTGGGGTTGTCTAACGGGGTGTGTTTCCCTATTATTATAGATGTGGTGCGTGCACAGTTGTGGGTCCAAACCCTTCATGTCTTGGTAGTTCCACGCAAATGCACCTTGGTGCTTCCAGAGGACTTTTATGAGTTTCTGCTTTCAGTTGTCATCCAAGCTTCCATTAATATTCATAACCTTTCCTGGCTTGATCTCAATAGTTATGTTGTTACGAACAACACTTATGGAGATATGTTGAGTCTCGAAGTCTGTCATAGGATCCTCTTGATCTTCATGTTCGAGGACTGTTTTCAACATTTGGCATTTCAGATTTTCAGGCTTGGGTGACTGATTCATAAAGTTATTAATCACATCACCTTCATTTTGATCCTTGAATTCGAGAGCTTCTACTAGTGTTAGAGGTGGACAGATGATTTTCTCCCAATATGTATCTGGGTGTTTGTGAATTTTTACTGTGGGCAGGCTTGGTTTGGCAAGCGGATAAATAATGTTATTTTTTATAGAGTCTCCTCTAGTGATAGTCATGCTACCTTCTCGACAGCCTATGTAAGCATCTATTGTGGCCAGCCAAGGCCACCCAAGGATAAATGGGTGCCCTTCCATCATGTTTTTTGGATTAATGACTAAATAATCAGCTTGATATTCCCATGAGTCCACAAAGACCATGATTTCTTGCACTATACCTTTCGGTCTGATAACAAATCTGTCAACTAGTTCCAAAAGTGTGGCCATAGGTTCTAAAGATGATATGCCTAGTTTTTTGCAAGCTCCTATAGTTAGGATGTTAATGGCTGCCCCCAGGTCAACCAATGTGTTTGGAAATGAGTGTCCAGAAATTTTCACGGTTACAATGGGGTTTCTTGGGTCTTCATATTTTACAGGTGATTCCCTACCTAACAACAAGTTAGTTAGCGTTCCTACCACATGAACGGTGGGGGCAGCCATTGTTTTCTTAATTTTTGTTTTTCCACATAATTCTTTGATTGTCTTTGCATATATGGGAATGTCTTAGATGACCTGGAGAAGAGGAATTTTGATACCAAGGTTTCTTAATTCCCCCAGGATGTCAAAATCTGGAGTGATTATAGGCCTAGGTAGGTTTAATCTCTGAAGAAATGGAGGCAGAGTCACCCTAAGCTTTTCAGGTCTTTGTTGATCAATTTTTCCTTATCTTTACATGTTTCTCTTATATTCATTAGGCTAGGCTCTGTGGAGGTTTAAACTTAGCACTAAGGTGGAGTTTTTGCCTCTATAGGTAATATGGTACGTCCTGATATTAACCTCAATTCGTTGCACTATTTCTGTTCGACATTGGGTTTTGGATTTTCTATGGTCTGAATTAGTTGAACCGGTTTGCTATTGGGATTAGGATTAGGTTGGGCTAGCAATTGAGGGCATATGGTAGGGTGCTGGTTATGCTGAATTGGGTAGGCAACTAGCAACATAGGTTGATTTTGGGTCCTTTCTCCTATCAGCAGATTGGCCATTCCCATGGGTCGCTGCCAGCTCCAATTGGTGTTTTGAGTAGGAGGTTTTGGCCATTGTTTTTGATACGGGACATTCTGCCAATAAGGGGGAGAGAAATGGAAGTTCTGCCAATTACTCCCCGATGGAGGTTGCGTAGGCCAAGGTGGCATAGGAAACGCTTGGTTTGCCCAATTTGGGAAGGGGTTTTTAGTCTGCCGAGTTGTTGCAAGGTTTTTCTAGCTAAACTGCGGCAATGGAAAGTATTGAGACAAGTCTTGTGGTATGCCAGATCATGCTTGCCATTGCCGACACTAATTCATTAAATAGACTAGCTTTGTTTCTTCTTCTGCTTCCTTGTAGATGGATTTCAACCCGGGAAGTGAAGGACACTGGTCCATGGTATGATCCTTAGTGTAGATAGCACAAGTCTGAACCATGTCTAAAGGACATTCCCTCTGGCTATGCTTCTTCCGACATCTTGGGAAAAGTATGGCCATGTTTTGTTCTACTATAGCTTGTTTTTGCTTGGCTTGTAAAACATTAATTTGCGTTGTCAAAGTACCGAGGATGTCATTTTTTAAATTTTCTAACAGATTTACAAATTCTTCTCTGGTTACATTGCATTTGTCTGCTTAAGATCCTTCTTCATAGAATCACACCCAACAGGTCTATTGCGTGAGCTACCCCAGGAGCATCTAATAGATAAGGAAAAAATCTCATCGTATTCAACCTAGTAAATATCTCCCTTCCCCATTATGTTAAGCATCTCAACCCATTCTTCCTTCATCCCTTTAAGCATCATGGCTTTTAAAATGTCCTTGGATAGCGTGTTATATGGGGATCTTTGTAAATTGTATTGAAATCTTTCTACGTATTCCTCTAATGTTTTAATGTCTTTTGCAAACACATTGAAGATTTCATCTTTTAGGTATTTGGTTCGACAATAGTCTTGGTATTTGGTAAGAAAAATATTCTTTATTTTGTCCCAGTTGGTTATAGTTCCCCATCCTAATCCCATGAACCAGCGGAGTGCAGTTCCTTTTAAGGTAGGTGGAAATAATTTTACTTTCTGGGGATCGGTGGTGTAGACATATCCTCTGCATAAGACATCAAATTATAATAGGAATGCATTAGGATCTTCTATGGTTAACCCATGAAAGGTGGGGATGTTGTGCAAGGGAATGGCTTTCATAGGGGCATTGGCAGCATGGTCAACAATAGGGTATTCTAATGTTGATGTCTGCCTCTGATTCTGATTTTAATTATTTTCCATCTCATCAAAGAGGTGCTATAAATATTTGGGAACTTCTTGATCTGGAGGAGAGATTATAATAGGCTTGGGAGGTGAATTCGGTGGGGGTTTTACAACACTTCCCTGATCTGGGATCCTAAGTAATTCTGTTTTGATCACTTCTTTAGGGGACTTACATTTTGATATTTCTATGTGAATTCCTCCACTAGTTTCTCCCCCTCCTTCTTGTAGGTTGCAAGAGCCTCCCGCTTTTTAAGGGTCAATTCCTATATGAATGACAGTCTGTAGGATTTTCTCAGACCCCTCTGTCTCACAGTGAACCGCGACATAGGCTATAGATGGTGAGGCTGCTGCCTGAGGGAGTGCATTAGAAATTTGAATGGAAACAGTTATGGGTCTTATAGATGCCTGAGATTCAGCTTTCCTAATGATTTTGTCTATATATGTTTTTCTTCCAAGGATCACCGATCCTTTAGATTGTGAGGATGGTTAAAAATTATTTTGGATTGTTTCTATCTTTTTCCTCCTAGACATAAAACAAGAGCACCTATCCTATGGTTATTTGTATGACTTGCTAGTGAGCAGGCTAGAGGGAAAGCATGTTGCTTGCCGGTACGCAGGTTATTACCTCTCATTTTCAATACCCAATTCTTCACAGTAATGGAGAAAGATGAATAAAGAAGGTGAATCTTAACACTCTCCCTGGCAACGACGCAAAAATGTTGGTGCTGAAAGAGGTGGCTTTTTATTGACAACTCTAGTGCTTTCTCATTTAATTATCAACCCGGGGTAAGTATTTTTATTCCCAGAGTATTGGCACAATATATGCAAGTCAGGTCATCTAACAGATGTTCCTTGTCACTTATGGTGAACAATTTGCTAACTTCCTAAGCTTTCTTATCCTACGAGGGGTGGCTTGGATAGGTTTTTAACCTAAGATTGAGAAACAAGATTTTTCATCTATCTAATGGAATTAAACAATAGTTTAACTAAACCAAACATCAATCTAGAGAAATCAAGTAGCAATTGAATTGAATTCAACAATAAAATGAACAGTAATGGAATTGAATGGAACAACAGTATAACTAAGCTAAACAATAATGGAATCAAATTGAATCAACAATCTAGCTAACTAAGCAGTAATGGAATAGCAGTATAACTAGCTGAGAAATAACATAACAATAGGATAACTAAGCTGAACGGTAATGGAACAACAGTATAATTGAAGTGAATTAAATAAATTGTACAACAATTATTTAAGTAATTTTTCAATGGAATTCTCTTTATGACTTAATTAATCAACATTGATCGATGGTTAAATGCTTCGTTATACTAGAAGAAGAATGCAATTCATAAATATAGATAATATTGAAATCAGCTTATTCTACGATCTGTAACTCAAATGCAATGGTATTAAAAGAAGTGGAACAATATACTAATAATAAAATTGTCGTAAGTCGGAAAATACGATTGCGATTGTCCTACTTCGAGAACGCAATTTCTAAAAATCCTAAAGAAAGAGAACTGCATCTGTATTGAATGGAAATATACTTTACAACTACATCAGATTCTTAAGCATTGGTTCTGCAACTACACAGAGTACGAAAACTTGCGTGGAAATTCCAGAGGTTGGGCCCAGACCACCAGAAGCCCTAGCGCAGTAAAAACTTCAAAATATTATTGTTCAAAGCTCTATATTACATCCAGTGATGTTACCAAAACAAAATTAGATAGAATTTTTTTGATGTGTCTATTACAAAATTAATTTTATGTCATGTCTCTGACTCCCCTTCTCATCCGTCCTTCGCCCTTTTAAAGGTGATTTCAAAAATGTAAAAGTATTTCCCAAATGATAGCCCACTGCGCGTGGCTGTCGTTTGAGTTCTTGGACTCAAATTCGTGTATCTGCCTTCTTCCGGCCACTGGGAGTTACCAGGATTTCATATTTTTGCGTCTATTGGTTGGATTTTGTTTCCTATTGGTCCAGCCATTCTACCTTCCTTAATTTGGGCCCAACAGAGGCAACGGCACAAAACATCTTGTTGGTTGGGCTATGGTGACGTAGAATTACATTTGGAAGGAATAGGCTCAGGCTGCAGCCGGTACGTTGGGAGTGCAGGAGGTATGCTCAAAGCACAAGGGTGTGCTGGAAGTGCAGGGGTATGTTGAGCACACACAAGGTGTGAAAACTAGCCGTTGGAATTGTTAAATCAGGTAAAAAGAAAAAAATACTGTTGGATGGGGCGGGCAACCGGAATTTAATGAGGTGATTTCTAGGGATTTTTTACCATATACTTGATGGTAAGTTCCACATGAAACCTACCCTACCATTGGGAAATCGCCAAAGCTATAAAATAGGAGGGCTAGATCAGACAGGGGTTCCGTATCACTTGAATATCTCGTAGTTGGCATGTTTGTCCTGGACAAATTTGTGTTGTAAGAATTTATGTGCCTATAGCATCTGTTTCATGTCTGAGCAACCTGCTCCCTCTAACAGTAGCAATCCCGAGTTTGTCTTTTGGGTGAGAATGATGGCTATGAATCCCGCTAAACCATTGAAACCAGTAATCTTGGTGGACCAAGGCACTGAGGAAGTGGTCAAGATTGGGTCTGAGGCTGAAGAATTTTTCTCCACCCCGGTCACAAAGAAGGGCAAGGAGAAAGCAGAAGGCTCAGGGAAGCCCCCGAAACCCACAAAATGGGTTGATGGGAAGCCCTGTACTTCCCCGCTAAACGTAAAATCCTTGAAGGCAACGCCCCAGGTGCGTGCTACTCAGGAGGAGGTCCAGCCTACCTGTCCAATCAACTAGTTGCCTCCGTTCGTTCAGCCATGTAGGACCTTGATGCGCATGTTAGGTCCCTATATTTCTAGTATAGTCCCTTATTCTTGTTATTTTAACCCCCTTATTGTTATTATTTTACCCCTATAACCCCCATATTGTTATTATTGTGCCATTAAATTATTATTGTTAGGTCGGCTAGGATTACATTGTGGCCCCATGGACTCCTATATATAGAAAGGAGATTTTGTAATTTGTATCATCCAAGAATGTTTCATTCATATAATGTATTAGAATTTCCCCTCAAATTGGCTTATTTCTAAGGCGTTATATTCCCTTTCGGTTTTTGGAGCTGGTTACACAACATTTGGTATCAGAGGTTTGGATTCTAGGGTTTCGCTGCTCCAAACAAGTCATCGTGGCATTTTCGCTATAACTTTTTGTCTACGAAGTTTCAGAAGCTGAAATTTTTAGGGTACGAAGCTGAAATCCTGAGGCAGATTGTATAAACATTTCAGAGCTTGGTTCATAATATTTTCGGAGATATCATCTGTGGAAGTTAGGTATTTTTTCAAGCTCCTAAACAGGTCATTGTGGAATTTTCACTATAAAGTTTTTTCTACGAAGGTTCAGAATCTGAAATTTGTATGGTGCGAAGCTGAAATCCTGAGGAAATGCGTCAAAAAATTTTAGAGCTTGGTTCGCAATATTTTTGTAGGTATGATCTGTGGAAGGTAGTGCGTTTTCAGGCTCTCGTGTCAATTTCTTTAAAGAGGTGATCATAGAAAATCTTCATAACTCTCGCTTCCGAGCATCGATTGAGCACGTAAAGCGGTCCCAAGCACACGGACTATAGTTTCTTTTCGATCAATTTCAAATTTAAAATGCGATACAGTGACACATGGCAAGTCGTACAAGTTCGCTCTACCGAACTAGTCCATAATTAGGTCATTGTGGGAGATTGGACACAACTTTTCCTTGGAGAATCCAAATCAGGTCAGACCTGTGGCATTCGAAAGAGAATTCATAGGGCTACGTCAGTACCAAAATTCAAATATTGAAGTGCTGAAATCACAGAGAAAATCCAATTTCAATATCGAGCTCCTCAAAAGCAAGAAAAAGGTGTGTATTTTTTTTCCGAATTGCATAAGTCTTGTTTGAAGAATCAATTTGAATTGATTCCAAGGGCATATTGTAGAATAGATATCAGTATTGGGTTCTAAAAAATGCCCCATAAAAATAATTCAACACCCATTAAGCCTTCAGAAGGCTCTACTATGACTCATGAAGATGAAGAATTGCAACATGATCTATCAAAATTACAAGAGCAAGTGCACCAAATTTCGCTCTCGCAAAGAGAAACAAAAAATGAAATGGAAGTTTTGAAGAAAGGCATGGAAGCAAAGATGGATGGTTTGAAGAATAATATGGATGGTTTTAAGAAAGACGTGGAAGCTAAGATGGATGGCATAGAAGCTAAGATGGATGAAATGGAAGAAAAAATGAAAGACAACATGGAAAACATGAAGAATGATCTAAAAGAAGACATGGAAGGTTTGACAAAGTTGATACAAGAAATGTTTCCTAATGGTGAAAAGATAGTAGAGGAAACTCATGACGAGAACAAAATAAATGTTAATCATGACTTCATAAACTCTAATGTTGGCAGGAAGAACCACCATATTCCAAAAATGGATATGAGGAAGTTTGATGGAAAGGATCCTGTAACATGGATACTACAGATGGAGCAATATTTTGATCTCCATAATGTGCAAAACACACAAAAGGTATTCATTGCAACTTTACATTTAGAACAAAATACATTTGTATGGTATCGATGGCTTTGCTCCCGTAAAAAAATTGTCACTTGGTCAATTTTTACCGAGGAAATGATAGCACATTATGAGGATACAAAGAGCAACACCTTCTTTAGCCAATTGATAAATCTCAAACAAAAGGGTTTAGTGGGGGAGCACATTTAGGACTTCCAAAAATTGAATATAAGGGTAACTGATATTCTAGAGGAACACAGGATTGATCTCTTCATAGGTACTTTAAAGGATAACATCCAACATGAAGTTCGCGTTTTGGAACCTAATTCATTGGAGAAGGCATTCAGGTTGGCCAAAAAAATTGAATGTAAAATTATGGCGACAAGGAAGCCTACCACTCACTTCTATAAAGAGGGAAGTGTTGCTACTCCTAGATTTCCACAACCTACAAGGTTGACACCACAACAATTGGAAGAAAAAAGAGCAAAAGGGCTTTGCTACAGTTGTGATAGAAAATACACTAAAAGTCATAAGTGTGCTGAGAAGAAATTATTTTACATAGATTGTGAAGAGGAAGAAGAAAATGAACAAGAAGAGGATATACACCAGGAACCAGCCATAGAAGGGGAAGAAATGAATCCGACCATATCGTGTAATGCACTGGCAGGAATTACCACTTCTCAAACTCTCAAGATAGAAGGACATATCAAGAAGAAAAAGGTAATAGTGTTGATTGATTCAGGTAGCACCCATAATTTTATTCATTGTAAGGTAGCCAAGGAATTTAATTGTTTCCTATACCCAGCACCAGAATGTCAAGTGATGGTTGCAAATGGAGGAACTATAAATTGCTCTGGAAAATGCCATAATATCAAGCTAACCATGGGGGAATATGTATTGAATAGTCCAATGCATTCCATTCCTATGGGAGGTGCTGATGTTGTACTAGGAGTACAATGGTTACAATCTTTGGGGACGGTAGCTTTTAATTTTCAAGAACTTTTCTTGAAATTTTTTTCAGAAGGAAAGCAAGTCGAATTACGGGGTATTGCGGGGAAGCCAGGAAGGATAATAAGCTCTAATGTCATGACAAAGCTTCTAAAGAAAGAACAGCGAGGCGTAATTGCACAATTATGCTCACTAGAAGTTCCAAAATCAAAATCATCTATTTCTGCAGATCTCCAACAAGTCTTGGACAATCATTCCAAGGTGTTTGAAACTCCCAAAGGACTCCCACCTATTCGTGATCATGATCATGCTAATCATTTGATTCCAGGAAGTGTTCCTCCAAACATCAGGCCTTATAGATATCCTTACTTCCAAAAGAGCGAAATTGAACGTATGATTGCAGAAATGTTAGAGGCGGGTATAGTTCAACCTAGTCAAAGTTCTTTCTCTGCTCCTGTAGTATTGGTACACAAGAAGGATGGATCATGGCGAATGTGTCCGGATTATAGGGAGCTCAATAAGCTCACCTTTAAAGATAAATTTCCCATTCCTGTGATTGATGAATTATTGGATGAATTACATGGAGCAATTTATTTTACCAAGTTGGATCTTCGTTCAGGATATCATCAAATTAGAATGAAGACTGAAGATATTCCAAAAATAGCATTTCAAACTCATGAGGGTCATTATGAATTTTTGGTCATGCTTTTTGGCCTTACCAATGCACCTTCTACATTTCAAGGGTTGATGAATTCCATTTTCAAACCCTTCCTTAGAAAATTTGTGCTAGTATTTTTTGATGATATACTAATCTATAGCAGGTTTTGGAAGGATCATGTTGAACATGTTGACAGGGTGCTCAAACTATTGCAGGAGAAACAATTATATGCAAAAAAATCCAAATGTTTCTTTGGAGTACAAGAGGTGGAATATCTGGGTCATATTGTATCTCACGAGGGTGTTAAAGTAGACCCTAACAAAATTAAAGCCATTAAGGAATGGAAAGTCCCCACAACCATAAAGAAGTTGCGAGGATTTCTCGGGTTAACAGGGTATTATCGCAAGTTTGTTAAGAATTATGGGAGAATAGCAGCACCTCTAACAACATTATTCAAGAAAGATGCATTTTCATGGACTCCTGAAGCAACTAAGGCCTTTGAACATCTTAAAGAGGCAATGTGCCTAGCACCGGTCTTAGCTACGCCAGACTTCACAAAACCTTTATTGTGGAATGTGATGCCTCAGGAAATGGAATTGGTGTTGTTTTAATGCAGGAAGGAAGACCCATTGCTTTTGAAAGTCATCCAATCAAAGGAAAGTATTTACAGAAACCTATTTATGAGAAGGAAATGTTAGCAATACCGCATGCACTAAAGAAATGGAGAACTTACCTAATGGGAAGACACTTCAAGGTAAAAACTGATCATGATAGTCTCAAACACTTTTTGGAACAAAGACTATCTTCAGAAGAGCAGCAAAAATGGGTCACAAAGATGTTGGGTTATGACTTTGAAATAATTTACAAAAAAGGAAAGCTTAATGTTGTTGCAGATGCACTCTCAAGAAAGAATGAAGAGGTGGAAGCATTGCTTTGTGCCATTTCTATTATCCAACCAGATTGGATAACCGAAGCAAGAGATGAATGGAATAAGGACAAAGAAGTATGGACACTCATTCAAAAGTTGCAGCAAGATCCTAGTACATCTGATACATTTAGTTGGAAAAATGATTCTTTATGGTACAAAGATTGCTTATATCTTTGTAAGAATTCCCAACTAAAACAAAATATTCTTTTGGAATTGCACACTTCTCCTTTAGGAGGACACTCAGGATTTTTAAAAACTTACCACAGGGTGAAGAAATAAGTTTTTTGGGATGGCCTTAAATCTGATATTCAAAATTTTGTGGCGGAATGTTTGGTTTGCTAGCAGAATAAAGTTGAGACAATTAAGACCCCAAGACTTCTACAACCTTTATCCATTCCAAGTCAACGTTGGGAGGAGATTTCAATGGATTTTATCACAGGTTTACCTAAGTCCGAAGGAAAGAGTGTCATCATGGTGGTAGTTGATAGACTTACCAATTATGCACACTTTTGTGCATTATCTCATCGATTTAAAGAAAGTACAATTGATACTACATTTATGGACAGAATTCAAAAGCTACATGGAAGCCCAAGGGTTATTGTGAGCGACAGAGATCCCATTTTTACTGGAAATTTTTGGACGGAGTTATTTTCTTGTTTGGGTACTTAATTAGCTCATAGCTCATCTTATCATCCTCAATCTGATGGTCAAACTGAGATAGTAAATAAATGTTTGGAAGGATATCTTCGTTGTTTTGTATCCGATAAACAAACACAATGGGTCAAGTGGTTACCTCTTGCTGAATGGTGGTATAACACTTCCTTCCATACTGCAGCAAAAATGACCCCATTTATGGCACTTTATGGATATCATCCACCATCCGTCACATCATCTTTAAGAGAAAATTCGAAGGTTCAAGCAGTGGAAGATCACATCGAGCATCAGCAAGAAGTTCTCCAACTCTTAAAGGATAACCTGAATTTGGCACAAAATCGAATGAAACAACAGGAAGATCAACATCGTAGCGAGAGAAGTTTTGATGTAGGAGATTGGGTATTTTTAAGGCTACAACCATACAAACAAATGTCCCTCAAGCAAGCAAAGAAGGATAATAAATTATCGCCAAAGTACTATGGTCCTTACAAGGTGTTGCAAAAGATTGGTACCATGGCATACAAATTGGAGCTTCCTGCTTCTTCGCGAGTACATCCAGTTTTCCATGTTTCATGCTTAAAGAAGGTTATAGGTGAAAATCTTCTAGTTCAAACAATATTTCCAGAACTTGATGAGGAAGGAAAATCATATTGGAACCTGAAGCGGTCACAGAAACAAGCACTCGACAACTACGGAATCGATCAATTTCAGAGTATCTCATCAAGTGGAAGAACTTACCCACTGAAGATTCTACATGGGAGGATGAGAATTTTATACAGAAGCACCCAGAGCTACTCAAGCGTTGAGGACAACACTTTTTTGAAAGAGAGGGGCATGTTAGGTCCCTATATTACTAGTATAGTCCCTTATTGTTGTTAGTGTAACCCCCTTATTGTTATTATTGTACCTTGTAACCCCCATATTGTTATTATTGTGCCCTTAAATTATTATTGTTAGGTCGGCTAGGATTACATTGTGGCCCACTAGGATTACATTATGGCCCCATGGACTCCTATATATAGAAAGGAGGTTTTGTAAATTGTATCATCCAAGAATTGATCATTCATGTAAAGTATTGGAGGTTTCCCCCTCGAAGTGGCTTATTTATAAGGCGTTGATATCTCTTTTCTTCTATTATTGGAGTTGGCTTCACAACAGTTCATGCCAAAGAACCTCGACGACCTTATCACTTATTTATAGATGTTGCTGACCCCAAGAGAGGTCCCTATCATTGGTAAACCTGCTGGGAAGCTTCACGAGATCAAATTCGACGATCACGACTTGGCCATTTTGGAGGCCTTCCCTGAGCTAGCGCTTGAATTATACCTCAACACAATTCAAGCAGACGATGGGATCAAAATTGTTCCTCAGCACTAGGTGCGTGGATTGGTTAGGTCTGGGCTCCTGAACTTGCTAAGGATGCCACACTTTGGTCACTACAACGTCACGGACCGGATAGCCTGACAATTGCTTGCCCTAATTCATGATGGCTACCTGTGGATCCAGGAAAGGATCCCCATCGACGTTGCGCTGGTTCACATAATTATTGGCCTTCCCATGCATGGTCGCAACCATATGGAGCGCTTGGGTAAAATTATGAGGCGGAAATTGCTGAGTATGTGCGTAAGACCTACCATGTGGAGCGCAATACTCAGCCTTTTATAATCAAGTCTATCAGTGACGAAGGTACACAGTTGGGAAAAATGTTGTTGGTGTTTAAAATGATGAGAAAATTTTAGGTCACCTCTGTCCCAACTTGCGTAATTCAGTTAACAGGCCAATGCAGGAAAGGGGTATGTTTTAACTGGGCCCAATATTTGTGTGATGATTTTCTGACTAATGTCTGCGAGTCCCAGGAGCACAACCACGCCTTTTTTTATTCCTGGTTACTATTCCTCATAGCATTGGTTGCCTAGGAAGCCCCTGCGGATTCAATCCTCCCTAAGCTTACCTTGGACATGTGTGAAGCGACTCGCTATGCACACTTATGGGATTCTAAGGATCTACAACGTCTCAAGGACAACCAAGTTTTCTGGGTCCTCTTTCAAAGTAGCTTGGCCACAGCCATTAACTCCCAACCACAGTTCTCCCCTATCGTGTATGAGAAATACAAAGGCATTGCAGTATTTCAGATCACTATGCACAATATACAGATTTTGTCACACTAGGATAAATCCTGGACTTCTCTCCCTTATATGGTGGAAAATGAAGAAATTGATAATGTCATTGCGCTCTGGCCTCCTAACTGGAACATTAGCTTCAAAACTAGCACGAAGGGTGTCGAAGGAACCAACACATCAAAATTCAACCCCCCTATCATCATCAAGGATACCAGAGGTGCGACCAAGAGTATGAGACAAGATACGAGCGCAGCTGCACACAAGGATGCGCAGTAGAAGCAAACCCTTGAGAAGGACGTTGAGGCAGAGACTTAGGTAGATTCGCAGCCTAACCTGGGCACAAAAGCACTGGATGCAGGAGTACCTACCTACCTCCGCGGCACAAAGCAAACAAACGAGGCTGTTAAAATGCCCCACAAGAAGTAGCACTCTCAACAGATGGAGCGAGACAATACAGTCACGTTGACTGACAGAGACCTTGAACAAATCACTGATGCGGTCACTCTGGCCATGGAGGACAGATGGGTAACCTTAAAGGAGCAACAGAAAGCTAGGTTGACATAATCCAAGCCAAGCTCCGTGCATTATAGTTGAAGACAGGTACATTGAAGACCATTGTAACTTATGTACACACGCCTTTAGCCGTCAGTAGCACAACATTAGTTACAGACAAAAGCCACCTCTGCTCTCTACCTAGCGCAACCCTTATGATCAGTCCACATGACCTAGGAATCCAAGTCCAGACCAGTACCAAAGTCCAGCTAAATTTAGATAGTCTCCCTCATGAGGCCTTGCAGGGTCTCCACACCTCTATATTTCAGGAAATTCGCCATCGATACCAACAAGTGCACCAAAAGCTCGGAGTGGCTGAAAAGACAATTGATGCAAAGAATGTTGAAGTGTGTCTGGCCACCGCGAAGCACATGGAGCTCGAAAACATGATTCACCAACTTTGCACCGATGTTACCATAGAGATCTCGGCCACAGCCACCCCTCAGGTTAAGGTTGAAAGGTTGGTCGCAAAACTAAAGGCCTCCCGAGAGGAAGTTTAGATGGTCAAGGCACGAATGGAGTAGCAGATTTCCGACCTCCAGGATAAGTTGCAGCCTGAAACACCTCTTGAGGTACGGGCCCAGCGAACTGCGATGGTCACTGTGGCTATGAATGCCATTATATGGAAAATTGCGCAGGGTTCCCAATTATTAGTAACGTCCATGCAGCTATGGACCAAGGTCCAACACGACCTGATCCCGCGTTGCATCAACCAGGACCTGCGGTAGAAAGAAGAAGAGTTCAAGACGTTGGAAGCCACCCTGCCTACTTTAGTTCCTTCTTAGCGTTTGACATGGTTGAGCACCAGCCACACCCTCCAAGCTAATATTTATGAACTCCGGAAAAATAAGAAGGCCCTCAGTGACCTCCTGAAGCCTTGGGCTGTTGAGGCCCTCAAGCTTTCACAAGATGTTGATGTTGCGGTTAAGCAGATAAACCAGACTCTACAGAGTGTCATTGTTGTAATGTGTTAGGTCCCTATATTACTAGTATAGTCCCTTATTGTTGTTAATGTAACCCCATTATTGTTATTATTGTAACCCTGTAACCCCCATATTGTTATTATTGTGCCCTTAAATTATTATTGTTAGGTCAGCTAGGATTACATTGTGGCCCCATGGACTCCTATATATAGAAAGGAGGTTTTGTAATTTGTATCATTCAAGAATTGTTCATTCATGTAATGTATTGGAGGTTTCCCCCTCGAAGTGGCTTATTTCTAAGGCATTGATATCTCTTTTCTTCTCTTTTTGGAGCTGGTTTCACAACATTTGGTATCAGAGCTTTGAGATTCTAGGGTTCTGCTGCTCCAAACAAGTCATTGTGGCATTTTCGCTATAACTTTTTTCTATGAAGGTTCAAAATCTGAAATTTTTAGAGTGCGAAGCCAAAATCTTGAGGAACATCTTTGCAAAATTTCAGAGCTTGGTTCGCAATATTTTGGAAACATGATCTCAGGGAAGTTAAGACTTTTTATGGCAGTGTCTCGCACGTGGCAATTCGCATGTTCGCTCTCCCGAATGAGTCCATAATTAGGTCATTGTGGGAGATTGGACATAACTTGGTCTTGAGGAATCCAAATCAAGTCGACCTATGGTATTTGAAAGAAGCTCCGAGGACTACTATAGGGCCGAGTTTAATATAGGGCCGAGTTTCAGATATTGAGGTTCCACAGTTATAAAGATAATTCAATTTCAATATCGAGCTCCTCAAAAGAAAGTAAAAGGTGTGTATTTTTTTTTGCAATTGCATAAGTCTTGTTTGAAGAATCAAGTTGAATTGATTCCAAGGGCATATTGTAGAATAGATATCATTATTGGATTCTAAAATGGCCCCTAAAAAGAATTCAACACCCATTAAGCCTTTAGAAAGCTCTACTATGACTCATGAAGATGAAGAATGGAAACATGACATATCAAAATTACAAGAGCAAGTGCAACAAATTTCGCTCTCGCAAAGAGCAACAAAAAATGACATGGAAGTTTTGAAGAAAGGCATGGAATCTAAGATGGATGGTTTGAAGAATGGCATGGAATCTAAGATAGATGGCATGGAAGATGGCATGGAATCTAAGATGGATGGCATGGAATCTAAGATGGATGACATGGAAGCTAAGATCGATGAGAAAATGGAAAACATGAAGAATGATCTAAAAGCAGACATGGAAGGTTTGACAAAGTTGATATAAGAAATGTTTCCTAATGGTGAAAAGATAGTAGAGGAAACTCATGATGAGAACAAAATAAATGTTAATCGTGATTTCATAAACTCTAATGTTGGCGGGAAGAACCACCATATTCCAAAAATGGAAATGAGGAAGTTTGATGGAAAGGATCCTGTAACATGGATACTACAGATGGAGCAATATTTTGATCTCCATAATGTGCAAAACACACAAAAGGTACGCATTGCAACTTTACATTTAGAACAAAATACATTTGTATGGTATCGATGGCCTTGCTCCCGTAAAAAAATTGTCACTTGGTCAATTTTTACGGAGGAAATGATAGCACATTATGAGGATACAAAGAGCAACACCTTCTTTAGCCAATTGATAAATCTCAAACAAAAGGGTTTAGTGGGGGATCACATTGAGGACTTCCAAAAATTGAATATAAGGGTAACTGATATTCCAGAGGAACACAAGATTGATCTCTTCATAGGTACTTTAAAGGATAACATCCAACATGAAGTTTGCATTTTGGAACCTGATTCATTGGAGAAGGCATTCAGGTTGGCAAGAAAAATTGAATGTAAATTTATGGCGACAAGGAAGCCTACCACTCACTTCTATAAAGAGGGAAGTGTTGCTACTCCTAGATTTCCACAACCTACAAGGTTGACACCACAACAATTGGAAGAAAAAAGAACAAAAGGGCTTTGCTACAGTTGTGATAGCAAATACACTAAAGGTCATAAGTGTGCTGAGAAGAAATTATTTTACATAGATTGTGAAGAGGAAGAAGAAAATGAACAAGAAGAGGATATACACCAGGAACCAGCCCTAGAAGAAGAAGAAATGAGTCCGACCATATCGTGCAATGCATTGGCAGGAATTACCACTCCTCAAACTCTCAAGATAGAAGGACATATCAAGAAGAAAAAGGTAATAGTGTTGATTGATTCAGGTAGCACCCATAATTTTATTCATTGTAAGGTAGCCAAGGAATTAAATTTTTTCCTATACCCAACACCAGAATGTCAAGTGATGGTTGCAAATGGAGGAACTATAAATTTCTCTGGAAAATTCCATAATATCAAGCTAACCATGGGGGAATATGTATTGAATAGTCCAATGGTTTCCATTCCTATGGGAGGTGCTGATGTTGTACTAGGAGTACAATGGTTACAATCTTTGGGGACGGTAGCTTTTAATTTTCAAGAACTTTTCTTCAAATTTTTTTCAGAAGGAAAGGAAGTCGAATTACGGGGTATTGAAGGGAAGCCAGGAAGGATAATAAGCTCTAATGTCATGAAAAAGCTTCTAAAGAAAGAACAACGAGGCGTAATTGCACAATTATGCTCACTAGAAGTTCCGACATCAAAATCATCTATTTCTGCAGATCTCCAACAAGTCTTGGACAATCATTCCAAGATGTTTGAAACTCCCAAAGGACTCCCACCTATTCGTGATCATGATTATGCTATTCATTTGATTCCAGGAAGTGTTCCTCCAAACATCAGGCCTTATAGATATCCTTACTTCCAAAAGAGCGAAATTGAACGTATGATTGCAGAAATGTTAGAGGCGGATATAATTCAACCTAGTCAAAGTTCTTTCTTTGCTCTTGTAGTATTGGTACACAAGAAGGATGGATCATGGCGAATGTGTCCGGATTATAGGGAGCTCAATAAGCTCACCATTAAAGACAAATTTCCCATTCCTGTGATCGATGAATTATTGGATGAATTACATGGAGCAATTTATTTTACCAAGTTGGATCTTCGTTCAGGATATCATCAAATTAGAATGAAGACTGAAGATATTCCAAAAATAGCATTTCTAACTCATGAGGGTCATTATGAATTTTTGGTCATGCCTTTTGGCCTTACCAATGCACCTTCTACATTTCAAGGGTTGATGAATTCCATTTTCAAACCCTTCCTTAGAAAATTTGTGCTAGTATTTTTTGATGATATACTAATCTACAAAAGGTCTTGGAAGGATCATGTTCAACATGTTGACAGGGTGCTCAAACTATTGCAGGAGAAACAATTATATGCAAAAACATCCAAATGTTTCTTTGGAGTACAAGAGGTGGAATATCTGGGTCATATTGTATCTCACGAGGGTGTTAAAGTAGACCCTAACAAAATTAAAGCCATTAAGGAATGGGAAGTCCCCACAACCATAAAGAAGTTGCGAGGATTTCTCGGGTTAACAGGGTATTATCGCAAGTTTGTTAAGAATTATGGGAGAATAGCAGCACCTCTAGCAACATTATTGAAGAAAGATGCATTTTCATGGACTCCTGAAGCAACTAAGGCCTTTGAACGTCTTAAAGAGGCAATGTGCCTAGCACCGGTCTTAGCTACACCACACTTCACAAAAACCTTTATTGTGGAATGTGATGCCTCAGGAAATGGAATTGGTGCAGTTTTAATGCAGGAAGGAAGACCCATTGCTTTTGAAAGTCGTCCAATCAAAGGAAAGTATTTACAGAAACCTATTTATGAGAAGGAATGTTAGCAATACTGCATGCACTAAAGAAATGGCGAACTTACCTAATGGGAAGACACTTCAAGGTAAAAACTGATCATGATAGTCTTAAACACTTTTTGGAACAAAGACTATCTTCAGAAGAGCAGCAAAAATGGGTCATAAAGATGTTGGGTTATGACTTTGAAATAATCTACAAAAAAGGAAAGCTTAATGTTGTTGCAGATGCACTCTCAAGAAAGAATGAAGAGGTGGAAGCATTGCTTTGTGCCATTTCTATTATCCAACCAGATTGGATAACCGAAGCAAGAGATGAATGGAAGAAGGACAAAGATGTATGGACACTCATTCAAAAGTTGCAGCAACATCCTAGTACATCTGATACATTTAGTTGGAAAAATGATTCCTTATGGTACAAAGATCGCTTATATCTTTGTAAGAATTCCCAACCAAAACAAAAGATTCTTTTGGAATTGCACACTTCTCCTTTAGGAGGACACTCAGGATTTTTAAAAACTTACCACAGGGTGAAGAAAGAATTTTTTTGGGATGGCCTTAAATCTGATATTCAAAAGTTTGTGGTGGAATTTTTGGTTTGCCAGTAGAATAAAGTTGAGACAATTAAAACCACGGGTCTTCTACAACCTTTATCCATTCCAAGTCAACGTTGGGAGGAGATTTCAATGGATTTTATCACAGGTTTACCTAAGTCCGAAGGAAAGAGTGTCATCATGGTGGTAGTTGATAGACTTACCAAGTATGCACACTTTTGTGCATTATCTCATCCATTTAAAGCAAGTATAGTTGATACTACATTTATGGACATAATTCAAAAGCTACATGGAAGCCCAAGGGTTATTGTGAGCGACAGAGATCCCATTTTTACTGGAAATTTTTGGACGGAGTTATTTTCTTGTTTGGGTACTCAATTAGCTCATAGCTCATCTTATAATCCTCAATCTGATGGTCAAACTGAGATAGTAAATAAATGTTTGGAAGGATATCTTCGTTGTTTTGTATCTGATAAACAAACACAATGGGTCAAGTGGTTACCTCTTGCTGAATGGTCGTATAACACTTCCTTCCATACTGCAGCAAAAATGACTTCATTTATGGCACTTTATGGATATCATCCACCATCCATCACATCATCTTTAAGGGAAAATTCGAAGGTTCAAGCAGTGGAAGATCACATCGAGCATCAGCAAGAAGTTCTCCAACTCTTAAGGGATAACCTGAATTTGGCACAAAATCGAATGAAACAACAGGCAGATCAACATCGCAGCGAGAGAAGTTTTGATGTAGGAGATTGGGTATTTTTATGGCTACAACCATAAAAACAAATGTCCCTCAAGCAAGCTAAGAAGGATAATAAATTATCACCAAAGTACTATGGTCCTTACAAGGTGTTGCAAAAGATTGGTACTATGGCATACAAATTGGAGCTTCCTACTTCTTCATGAGTGCATCTAGTTTTCCATGTTTCATGCTTAAAGAAGGTTATAGGTGAAAATCGTACAGTTCAAACAATATTGCCAAAACTTGATGAGGAAGGAAAAATCATATTGGAACCTGAAGCGATCACGAAAACAAGAACTCGACAACTACGAAATCGATCAATTTCAGAGTATCTCATCAAGTGGAAGAACTTACCCACTGAAGATTCTACATGGAGGATGAGAATTTTATATATAAGCACCCATAGCTACTCAGGCATTGAGGAAAACACTTTTTTGAAGGAGAGGGGCATGTTAGGTCCCTATATTACTAGATAGTCCCTTATTGTTGTTAGTGTAAACCCCTTATTGTTATTATTGTAACCCTATAACCCCCATATTATTATTATTTTGCCCTTAAATTATTATTGTTAGGTCCGCTAGGATTACATTGTGGCCCCATGGACTCCTACATATAGAAAGGAGGTTTTTTAATTTGTATCATCCAATAATTGTTCATTCATGTAATGTATTGGAGGTTGCCCCCTCGAAGTGGCTTATTTCTAAGGTGTTGATATCTCTTTTCTTCTATTTTTGGAGCTAGTTTCACAACACAGCGGAAGGCCCAATTTCAGAAAAGTTGGTCGAAATCGCACATAATTTCACTGCTCAGAGTGAAGGCATGCTGCCTCCATTAGTTGAGGCGATCAGATTGTTGTAGGCGTAGGTGGAGACCCCACCATCATAGTGACTCGAGACAAGTCACAAGATTGTGTTGGGGGACTATTGGAATAGGGTCTCCTACAACTAGAAATTTTTTCCATTTTTGTATATTTTTGTAATATTTAGTCTTACACAGGGGTTTTTGGGTTGGTTCAAAGCCCCTAATGCATTGTAACGGGTCAAGGGTAGACCAAGAGTCTGCAAACCACAGTTTATGGACCATTGGATGCGTAGGCTAAATCGGTATAAGTATATGAACCTATTTGAGTCTTCGATAGAAGAAGAGATAGAGATTGATGATATTTTTGAATTGTTAGATCTCTTTGGGTTGCTAGGGTAAAGACTCCTGCTCGCTGTGTGTGCAGAGATCCATAGTCCTGATGTGTGCGGACCCTGCTTGCTGCATGTGCAGGCTGTGTTGGACTGTATTGGTTTTTTGAGGCTAATATATGCAAATCTGGTTAGAATACCTTTGTGTTATCTGAGTTTGTGTATTAACGTTGATATGAATTCTTGAATCTATTACACTTACTGTTGGTTATTCGTTGTTGCTACAGATATATCTTTATTATGATACGGAGTATTACTGTGATCTATTGTCATGAATTTATAATATTACCTATGATAGTACTGATGCAGAAGTGCTGATTAGATCCTTGACTGATAGTAGCTCTGTTAACTATGGACTATGCTAGTTAGTGAACCTGTGAATAGATATGTTTTATAGCTACGAGAGTATCCTTGTTTCTGATATATGAATCTATGAATTGCGATTATAATTGTGTACTAGTAGATTGATGTTACACATGTGGATGCAAAGGTAATTAGTAGCTAGGAGCTCTGCGACATAAGTCTATAACTAGATCTGTTAAAATACGAAGTTGGTAAGCTAGGAACGAAGCTCTTCTTGTCTTACCTGCTCTCTCTCAAGGTGCGGAAACTTGGTTCTAGCACCCTCCCATACTGCTTCAGGTGAGACTTTGGCTTGTGCAAGTAGGTCACTGCTGAAAGGGCCAGTAGTATAGGGGTGTGTTGGCAAACCTTAACCTCTGAACCTGGGTCAGGACCCCTCGAGCCAACACTTGGAAACAATATGCCCCAAGTAATGTATCTATGACTAGAAGAAGTAACACTTATTAATATTTGCATAGATCTCATGCTCTCTCAACAATTTTAGCACTGTAGCGAGATGGTTCTGTTGACGGTGCTAGAAATTTTTCAACCAAGGGGGTCTTTCCCATGTGAAGTCCCAAATAGACCTCACATCATTTATATTAGGAGCCCCATCTAAAGTATCAGCCTGACACCCATGTATTCTTGTAGATGTTCCTTCACTACAAAGTTCAACACCAGAGATTAATACACATGTATCTTCGATTCAACAAGTGATTATTCCTTGTGAAATGTTCAACTACCAAAAGTATCAAGGTCCTTCTATTGAAAGGGAAGAGAAAAGTGCACCCTTTAAAGAAAAGTAATAGTACTAATCTAGAAAAGGAACATGCGAATATACATATGAACGAATCGTTTATCAACCAGTGAAATAGTTCACAAGGAAGCAATGATTTTTAAAGAAAATAAAACACACCTTCAACGAGATAAGTACCAATTCCACTAAAATAGTTCAATTTCCTTAATACAGATGAAAATAACATACATTTAAAACATTTAAAGAATCATCTTACAATATACACAACATATTCATGAAAATGCGTTGGATCAACGAACTTATGAATCAAGTAAAAATTCTAAGATACATCAATATAGTGAACACCACTAGCCCCAATTATGGAGGATTAGAGCCGTCACTTGCTCCTCCCAAATAACTATCTTTCTCTCTAATGCATGTTCGGAGGAGCCCAAGTGAAAATTCCTTTGCATGAACAATGAGGGTGTATATAAAACAAATGGGGTGATCATTCACCTCCCTTGTGACTCTTGGACTACCCTCATGATTGTTTGTCTTCTCTATAACATTTCGACTCCCACATGAATTTTCACATTACATGGATGACTCTTGGACTTCCACTTTACATTACATTTTTCAAATATAGAATTTGCATAATCAAAAAATGATGTGGCACATGATCACTCATGACATGACATGATATGGATTTCATAATGACATGGAAATGTCAAGTCACTTTTTTCGGTTCTTACCTTTGAGTCTTCTTAAGAGATAGTGCATGTTCTTCTTCTTCCTTCTCCTCGTGACTTGAAGATAAGAAGCATTCAATGTGATATTGATCTCTTATATTCATGAGAGATATGCTTTTTTATTCATATATTCCCTCCAAAGGGTTGTGAATCAATTGGAGACTTTATGTGTTCATGATATTTGGTCTTCTATTGTAATCCAGGATCCCTTGGTCTTCTTGCATGATGATCATCTTATCTCCTAAGATCCTTAGGTGTCTTCTATCATGGTATTTCTCTCCATCTCCTCCATCACCATCCTATCATGACATAATAGAATACCCTGTGATTACAATCGACCCATGAAAGGACAAGATCCGTATGATAAACCCCTAGCCTAATATGCTTCATGAAATGACTTCCTCTGGCTGGAACTGGTGACTGGTTGAGTGACTGAGTTAGGGATTGCATACTTCCAAAGGCCAAGGCCTAAGAATAAGGCTTGAGAATATGCAATGTGTAGCTCATGATGGCCAAGGTCAAATGATTATGTATTTGAGGGACTCAATGACTCAGGCATGATGCTTAGGAATTGATACTACTCAATGCACAGTTATAAAGACTAGGCAAATGGATTGTCTAGTTTAGGGACTCAAGGGATCATGTCAGAGAATTAAGGGTTGAGACTGTGCAGTGTGAAATTCTGGAGGCCTGGGCTAAGTGACTATGCAGTTGAGGAACTCAAGAGGTGAATCTTGAGGCTTGAAGTTACCCAATGCACAATTCATATATGAGAATAGGCTAGGATATTTTGCAGTTGAGGGGATCAATGCATCAAGCTTGAGGATTGAGGGTTGAATTTTACCAATGAGAATTTTTGGAGGGACAGAGGCCAAGTGATTGCACAATTTTGTAGTTCAATAGATCAAGGCTAAGGCTTGATTCTTGAGATTGCACAGTGCACAAAGAAGGCCGGTTGGAGACAAGGATTGTGGAGTTTTAGAGATCATGGGTTGGGACTGAGAACTGATATTTAATAGTGCATAGTTATGGAAGGAAGAAACCATCCATTGCGTAGTGCTAAGAGACAATTTTTTTACTTGAGGGAAGAGACTATGCAATGTGCAATTCAATTTGGATAAAGGAGGTTGAGTAGTCTGGTCGGAGATTTTTCCTAATTTGACTAAGTGTTAGATTAGTGAGAGGAAGATATGGAAAAGCATGACTCTAAATATGAGCACACACTTATATCACTTAACAACACTTTTATCCTCCACAGTGTCACAAGGCTGAGAATGGAAACTGAAGGAGGTAACCTTGAACCACTTAGGATTTGGTAGCTATCCCTACCAAATCATAGAGGTATCTCTCTGTGATTTTACAGTAAACAAGGTGAATAAATAGGGTAAAAATATATTAGGCTAGGTATTGAGCTCTAGGTTTTTGAAATTTAGGGTTTTAGCTAGATCAGGAGGAGATATCAAGGAAACTAGGTCAGATCTAAAAGATTTCAATTGCAGGGATACAAATGGGCATGGAAGGTATGTTCAATGACACTTCGAGGTTGTAAGTTGTAGCGTAGGGTGGAAAAGTAAAGGTTCAAAATGAGCATCACAAGAACGAGTTCATTTATCAGAATATGAATAACAAAAACATGAAATTCCTATCAAAACAGAGCATAAACTTGATAATTTTGTTTAGCAACTTATAGGAAGATCATTGAAAACATAGATATGGAAAGAAGGAAAACTAATCATTCATAAAAATTGATTTACAGAAGGAAAACATTGTCACAAAATCACACCACATGAATCCATATATAATAGCTGCAACTCGCCTTGTATTTCTGCAAAAATGTATTCTACACAAAGCTCCAAGCCTTCAACTCTCTAATTTTCAACCTTGATTATGATTGAAAACAAGCTAAATATAGATAAAAACCATCATCCCCCCTCTCAGGAGTCGAATCCCTCTTGATAGGAATACTTTACAGAAAATTTTTCTAACCAAACCTAAGACTAGGGAGGTTAGAACAAACCCTCCTTTTAGCCTTTGACTGACTTTCTGACATTAATGACCATCATAACTACATTAAATTTAAATTTACAAGCTCAATGAAACTTGGTTACATCATGTAGAAAATAAATTTGACTAATTAAATCATGAGAAATAAAACTTGATTGATAAAGCTCAAAATTTTGACCTCCAGGGAAAAGCACAACAAATTCTAACAAAAGCGCAGCTCCATCTGGGAAAATCCCAGTTCCATCTTGGATGGTAGTTTTGAGTGATGTCCAATGCTCCAAATTATTATATGAAGGTATCATTGGAAATATTAGGATTTCTAGTTGTCCATAGAGTCCCTATGCAAGAAAAATGGCCTCTCCAAGGCTGAGAAAATTGGATTCTCCCAAGGTCACTCTAAAAACGCAACCCCAAGGTGAAAACAGTGGCAGAAAGAAGTTTTTTGGCATGTTTTTGGAATTTTTCTTCGAACCAAAAGGCTAACATGGAACACAAACTAGATGGATGATATGTTTGAGTCACAATATATCCAAGGATATATATTTTTTGCGATTTTGAGCCCTCAGGGAAAAGTGCAACACCAAGGTGATGCGCTTTTGGCAGTGAGGAATTTCCAAAAATTGCCAAAATGACCAAAAATTTCCCAAAAATATGGCTCAAAGGTGGAGAAATATATATCTAACCATAAATTTGTTTGGAAAAATAAGACATGTTTTTTTTCTTGGGTATGTTATTGACAAAAACCGCCTCTAGTTTTCAAAAATACCTTTCCATTTGTTTAGAATCCAATTTTGACATTGATCACTCAAAAATTGCAGAAGTGTAGCGTGCTCTCAGTAGAAGCACAACATGGTCTTTGAGAGGGTGTTTGGATGCCTTCCTAGAGGACGCTTGGATTCAAGTGGTATGGTTGAAAATCATATGATGTCTTCTACACAATTGAGTCATTAATCACTACAACAAACTTCTCCAAACCCTGAAAAATTACATGACGTCAAGCTATCCAAAAGTGCATAAAACCTCCAGTAGCAACTGTAAATTGGGGATTTATCTCAAATAATAAAACATGTGCATAAAATCAAGGATTTTATTTTTCCTTGGTCTATTATGGATGAAAAACGCTTTCTCTTTTGTCAAATTAATCTTCCTTACTTCAGAAACTAATTTTAAAGTAGAACTTTCCCTGTGTGCAATGTAAACCTTAGGAAACCCACATCTTGGAAAGATTTCTTGAAGAAAGGTGTTAGGTCACTATAATACTAGTGTATCCCCTTATTTCCCCCTTATTTTTATTTTTTGACCCTTGCAGGCCCCATATTTTTATTATTGTGCCCCATAAAAGCCACTATTGTTATTGTTGTGCCCTTACATTATTATTGTTTAGGTTCAACTAGGATTATATTGTGACCCCATGGAATCCTATATATAGAAAGGATTTTTTTTCATTTGTATCATCCAGGAAGTTTTCATTTATGTAATGTAAAGTAGGTTTCCCCCTCGAAGTGGATTATTTCTAAGGCGTTGATCTCTCTTTTCTTCTATTTTTGGAGCTGGTTTCATAATATTTGGTATCATATCCTTTGGATTCTAGGTCATCGTGAAATTTTTGCTATAAATTTTTTTATACAAGGGTTCAGACACTACAAAATAAAACCCATTTTGACTAAATCACGAGGAACTTCATGTCAAAATTTCAGATTTTGGTTCGTAATATTTTCTGAGTTATGATCTATGGAAGTTAGGGTTTTTGCAGGCTCCTGAATTTCATCTAAAAGTAGTGACCTTGCGAAAATCGTCATAACTCTCTCTTTGAGCATCAGATTGAAATTATCTAAAACGTGGCTGAAATTTAATGGAATCTATTTTATTTTGTATCAATTTCAAAGTCGAAGGAGGATACAGTGACACATGGCATGACGTACAAGTTCGCTATATTGAACTAGTCGATAATTAGGTCACTATGGGAGATTGGGCATAACTTTGCCTTGAAGAATCCAAATAAGGTCAGAGCTATGGAATTGGAAAGAATATTCATAAGGATACTACAGGACTGAATTTTAGATATTGAAGATCCGAAGTCACAAAGATAATTCAGGTTTAATATCAACCTCCTAAAAAGAAAGAAAATTTGTGTATTTGTTTTTTAAAATTGCATAATGTTTATTTGGAAAAGTAGTTTGAAGTGATTCCAAGGGAATATTGAAGCATTTTTATGAGTATTGGGTTCTATAATTCATCCTAAGAATAATTCCACACCCATTAAGCCCTCAGAAAGCTCTACTATGATGCATGAAGAGGAATAATTGGAGTATGAGATATCAAAATTATGGTACCAAGTGCAACAAATTTCGATCTTACAAAGAGAAATCAAATACGACATATATGGTTTAAAAGAAAAAATGGAGGCTAATTTGGATGGTTTGAAGCATCAAATGAAAGCTAATATAGATGATAAAGTAGTGGAAGATCACATCGAGCATCAACAACAAGTTCTCCAACTCTCAAAGAATAACCTAACTTTGGTGCAGAATCGAATGAAACAACAAGAAGATCAACATTGCAGCGAAATAAGTTCTGAAGCAGTCACAAAAACATGAACTCTACAACTACCAAATTGATCAATTTGAGAGTATCTCAGCAAGTGGAAGAACTTAAATGTTGAAGATTCCACATGGTAGGATGAGATTTTTATATAGAAGCATCCATAAATAATCAAGCGTTGAGGGAAACACTTTCTTGAACGATACATGCATGTTAGGTCCCTATAATACTAGTGTATCTACTTATTTTTGTTAGTGTAGCCCCCTTATTTTTATTGGTGTACCCATGTAGCCCCCATATTGTTATTATTGTGCCCCATAAAAGCCATTATTGTTATTGTTGTGCCCTTACATTACTATTGTTCGGTTGTCTATGATTATATTGTGACCCCATGGACTCCTATATATAGAAAGGAGGTTTTTTCATTTGTATCATCCAAGAATTGTTCATTTATGTAATGTAAAGGAGGTTTCCCCCTCGAAGTGGCTTATTTCTAATGCATTGATCTCTCTTTTCTTCTATTTGTGGAGCTAGTTTCATAACAAAGGGTGAAGCCATGATTTCTTGGACTTTGGTGGGTTCATATCTGATAATATGGCCACCTTTATGCTTCCTCTCATCAGTGGTTGTGGTCTCTGGATCCATTGTGAAACCCTAGCTCACTAGGAAGGCTAATTAGGGTTTAGTTTTAAGAAAACAGGGGATTTGGGGCAGTTATATGAATGGAGGGAGATGAAGGGGTTTGAGAGTCTCTAAATTCTTGGGAAATTTTTTGGGGGTAGGGATAGATGTTAGGGAGTGTAGGGAGGTGAAAAGATTAGTGAGGGGAATGGGTATAGAAATTAAAACACGGTCCTAGCCTAGGAAAGTGTAGTGTAGGCTAGGGTTTGTAGGGAAATGAAGGAAATGAGGGAAATGGGTGAGGGGAAGTCTCAAGTCAGGTGTATGGAAGGTGAGGGAGGGTGTTTGAGCATTTATTTTAGGGATTTTCAAAACAAATGAATCAAAAACACTATGAGACCAAAAGTGCAACAAACCCTAAGAGAGCGGGGGGGTTGAGCTTTCAAGAATGAATTGAAGAAAAAGAAAGGTAGATGAGGGAAAAATGAATCCAAACTACTTGTTTCTAATGAGTTGGAACCTATAGTTGATGAAGAAACCCCTAGAAAAGGAATATTTTTCTACCTTGAGAAAAACACAACACATTGGAGAAAAGCACAGCGAGGGAGGAAATTTGGCACTTCTTGGCAAGAATTTTTTTTTTTAGAGGGTGGAAATGCTTATTGTTGATGGAGTGATGTCATATGAGGGTGTAATAAGTAAATGGTTTTCTCCTTTGGTCTTCTTATAGGTCGGGGGGTCGATTTTCTCTTAGGTGGTGATGTGGCCCCACCTTGTAATTTCACAAAATGGTATGGATTGCTAGTGAACTGCAGCTTCAAAATTTAGTATGCATAGTTACATATTTATAGAGAATAAAATTCACTTTGGGAATCATTTTTGAACAATTTCCCTAATTACTAGTCCCACATTGATGACCTAGGTGATGACATGATTCATTTTATGAACTTTTTGATAACTTGATCTACTAATGACACCTATGGATTTATAAATTAATGACTTGGACCTTTAAACCTTTTAGTATGAATGACCATGAGATGATGACTGAAATGGTGATCAAGACACATTATTGATGACTCGTCACAATGATCGATGGCATAACCAAGATGACAATTTTGACCATGGGATGATGGGATTAGTAACATACCTAGACATACTAAACAATGATCTATTTTTTATTTAAAAAATCATTTGAAACTATAGAAATTTGACTTAGGACCATATCAACAACTTGAAAGAGTACAATTTGATCACTGGTGACTGATAGGAACGAAAAACAATTACAAACACAACATGGAACACTTAGAATACATGAACATCATCATTTCCTTAATGCAACAACTTTGTGATGACCTTCATCAAGTACGACACCAAAGATACACTTTTTGATGAAAATAACGACAGTTGTGAAACAATTATTGAAACTTTGGAAATGAGTGTGATACATGTCTACATGGTAAGAGAAACTCATTTAGACAAGGGTTACCCCTTGAAAAAACCAAAACTAGCTTTCATGCATTTTGCGACACTCCATATGCTAAAATATGACATTTATTATATGAAAAGAAAACTGTGAAAAACACTTGCGATACGCGAACAACATTGAAAGAGACACATGCCAGAGTGAAGATAACGTGAAAAAAAAAATTGATTAAATTGAAAGTAAGTGAAAGTGACAATCAAAACCATGAAAATGACACTCACAAAAGAAAAGGTGCGCAAAAGTGATAGTTTGAAAAACTCACCAAAATAGAAGTACAAATGTTGAAAAAAGTGGAATACTGTCAATGAAAGTGTGCATTGATTGTTGACATAGGTTGATTATTTCATAGGAAATATCTTGATGGACCATTCTATGCTTGTTAAAGCTTGCATAAAATTATTTTCTCATGAAATTGTTGCGAATTGAGCATGTGTGAGCAGGTGACTTTGACACTTACAATTCAAAATAGGGCTCAAGAAATTAACAAAACATAAAAAAACCAAGAAGTGACTATGAAGCGACCAATTGTAAGATGCATAGTAGGCTCCAAAATTAAACTATAAGAAACATTTTGGAGGGCGGTTGGCACAATTACAACACTTTGTGACACACTGGTAGAACTCTAACTTCACTAAGTTGGTAAATTATTTCGTGTATGATATATTTATTGAGGTATTAATGGTTCATTATTCATATTACCATGGCTTCCACACTTACCCCATGCATAAAAATAGTCCCCTTCAGTCCTTTACTTGGTTAAACACAAACATAAGGTCAACGACCACACAATGTTTCAAATGAGGAAAGGGTAATGAATTTCATGAGCATTAGTTTTTTAGAGTGTATTTTTTCATATTTAGTGTTTCTTCACTACCAGCAAGCCTCAATAGTACCTTGACAGAGTCACTTCAGGGACCCAAACATTGCTCCACTACCAACACGCCTAGACAATACCTCGATGAGGTTTCTTTCTTCACCTCTCTGCATAGAAGTTCTTTCTCTTCTTTTTAATTTATTTATTTATTTTATATAGGATTGTGCATCGAAACTTATTTATTTCATGGGAGGAAGAGGGATCCTGAATTATTAAGAGCAGAATAGGTTGTCCCTTTAGAGGAACATATATAATACCCATGGTATTAGTTTTCTCGTTTATATTTTCCTGTTTCCCTTCTCTACTCGATTGGATTAGCCTGAAAACACTGAAACATATACATCAGAGTATAGGCATGAGGTTTCTAGAATAGACATGGAGATCATGGTTTTACACAAGGCTTTTCTTGAACACTGATCATATTTTTCTTTGGTGCATCATCGACCAAAATGTGTAACCAAGACAAGGAGGAAGGACAGAGAGTTAGCCAAATGTTGCAATGTCACAAATTCATTTTCTATTTTTCCACACTATATTTTGAGCCCAAATAGGACACCCGTCATGAAAATTCTCATTAAATAAAAAAAATAGACAAAACACAATAAGGAAACAAACCTAGGAGTAAAAAACAAAAGGAGGCTAACCGAAAAGATAATGTGAAACGAAAATGAGAAAACACAAGACAAGCCATAGAAAATGAATGTAGGATGAATGTGCAAGTAAAATAATATGAAACTAAGCCTACTCATAACCTAACCATCTAGAAGGTTGGGGTCATGTATAATTAAATTTCCAATGTAGCCACCATAGTTGTTCCCAACCTGCAATCACAAACATATGATCAATTAAAATTGAGATAAAAAAATGTTCAACAGAAAAGATAATATCTTGAATATTTTGCTCAACAATTTGAAGGTATTTCTTTTTAATATAAATATATTTCATAACCACTACTTATAATAATTTTTCACTCTTAACCCTTCCTTGGAAACAATAAGAAGACAAGCCTCGGGCACGTCTTTCCAATCTATCTTCATCCGCACGTACTCCTTAACAAGCATTAGAAAAGGCTAAAACCTATTATTTATGGCAAAGCTTTCTAGCTAAGATTTCTCCAACCATTCAGTGATTGGATCATGAAACGAGAAACAATCCTCTTTATAATATTAACATATTTCATTGATACAACATAATTTCCTTAATGCAACAATGTTTCCACAACCCATACCAAGTATGACACCAAAGATACACTTTGCAATGACACTTGTGCGACAATGCTTGAAATTTTGGAAAAGAGTGTGATACATGTTTACATGGTAATACCAAATCATTTACACAAATTTTACCCCTTGAAACCACCAAAAATATCTTTCGTGCATTGTACGACACAATATATGCTAAGAGATGAAATTTAATATATGAAATGAAAAGTGTAAACAACACTTGTGATACGCGAATGACAGTGAAATATACAAATGCGACAGTGAAGTAACATGAAAACGACACTAATTAAAGTTGAAACAAGTGAAAGAAACAATCAAAAGCATGAAAAATACACTATGAAAGCATGAAAATGACACTCACGAAAGGAAATGTGCGCAAAAGCGATAGTTTGAAAAACTCACCAAAATAGAAGTACAAATGCAACCAAAAGTGGAATAAGCATGCACTAACTATAGGCATAGGTTGATTATTGCACAAGAAATTTCTTGATGGACCATGCTATTCTTGTTAAAGCTTGCATAAAATAATGTGCTCTTAACCTTATTGTTGACTTACCATGTGTGAGTAGGTGACTTCAACACATAGAATTCAAAAGGGAGCTCAATAACTTAAAAAAATATTAACCAACCAAGAAGTAACTACAGATTGAATGGTCATTAGATCCATAGTGGGCTCCAAAATTCAAGTGTAAGAAAAATTTTGGAGGGTGTTTGTCGTAGCGACAACAATTGGTGACACACGGATAGAACTCCAACTTCTCTGCATTGGTAAATTATTTCATGCAAGGTCTATTTATTCAAGGATTATTGATTCATAATTCATATTAACACAGATTCCTCACTTACCCTATGCATAAACATAGTCCCATTCATTCCTTTGCACAGTTAAACATAAACATAAGGTCAATGATCATACAATGTTTCGAATCAGAAAATTTTAATGAAGGTCATGAGATTTCTATTTTCAAAGTGTATTTTTCCATCTTTGGTGTTTATTCACTGCCAAAAATCTTGGATAGTAACTTGATGGATTCACTTCAGGGACATAAACATTTCTCTACTTCCAGCACTCCTAGATAGTACCCTAATGGAGTTGCTTGCTTCACCTCGCTTCACAAAAGGCCTTTCTCTTATTTCTCCTTTATTTATTTATTTTATATAGTATTGTGAATCGACACATATTCATTTAATTGGATGAAGAGTAATCCAAAATTATTGAGAGTATAAGAGGTTGTGCCTTCAGAGAAGCATATACAATACCTATGATATTGGTTTTATCATTTATATTTTCCCCTTTCCCTTCTCTACTCAACTGGATCAGCCTGAAAACACTGAAACATAAAGTGTAGGCATGAGGTTTCCACTATAGACATCGAAATCATGGTTAAACACAAGTATTTCCTTATGCACATACCAAAATGTGTAACCAATACAATGAATAAGGACAGAGACTTATCTAAATGATGCACTATCACAAACTCCTTTTATATTTTTCCACACTGCCTTTTGAGCCCAAATAGGACACCCCTCATGAAAATTCTCATTAAAATATATATATATACAATACACAATAGGGAAACAAATCTAGGAGGAGAAAAAAAAGGAGGCTAACTGAAAATATGATGTGAAACCAAAATGAGAAAACACAAGGCAAAGCACATAAAATAAATGTACTGTGTAGGTAAAATAATATATGACCTAACCAACTAGAGGGTCGGGGTCATGTATAATGAAATTTCCAATGTAGCCACCACAACTATTCCTAAAATGTAGTCACAAAGATGTGATCAATTAAAACTAAGATAAAAAATGTGCAATAGAAAATATAAGAGCTTGAATATTATACACAACAAATTGAATGTCTTGCATGTTAATATAAAGATATTTCATAATCACTAATTCTAACCACTCCACACTCTTATCCATTTTATGAAAACCGTAAGAAGACAAACCTTGGGGTATTCTTGCAAACGTATCTTCATATGCACTGTACTCCTTAGCAATCATGAGAAAAGGTTGAAACATATTATTTACGGTGAAGATTTCCAGGTAATATTTCTCCAACCATTTAGGGATTGGATCATGAAGCTTCAAAAAATCCTCTTGATAATATTAAAATATATGGAAAGGTGAATTCACAATTAAAAGTGTGGGATAAGGATGATAATATTGTAAGGGAAAATTAATTTGATCGTATTTAGAAGGTTTGTCAATATAGTGAGGGCCTAATATAACCATCAGCAAAGGCCGAAGTTACTTGGATACTTGACAAGTATCTGAATCGTGAGATAAACCATAAACATTAATCGATGTGAAACAATTGTCATCGAATATACTGGTGGGAAAATGATAAAAAAATGTAAGTTAATATTATGGTCAAATGGACCATTTGTGGTAAGAGATTCTTTGTTAGAAGATAAAGAATATATATTACTTTGAAAAAATTTATCAATTCCTTGAATAGATTAATTATATTCCTCGCATGATAAATGTAACAAATGATTTCCTTGTGACTAGTCGTATGTTGTACTGGCATGGTAATAATTGAAAGAAGTGAACAGGAATGCTAGTACAACAAACACATAGGACCAGTCAATATACAGTCAACAAAGAAAAATTTTATTCACACAATAAATCATGCATTCATTAGCAGTCATGAGGATTTTAGGTGTGACGAAGAACAAGATTCACGATATAACATTCACAAGAAAAACTAGGAGCTGAATATTGTGAAATGAATCTCATAGGCATGATTGCTTAGGCCAAAGATTATTTTTGAAATGACTAACTTCACAGTTCCATGATTCTATAAGAGATACACATTCCAAACACGATTTTGATACAAGATATTTGGATGAAGATGGATCAAATGAGGAAGGTTATTGAATACGATCAAAAACAAAATATTGAAAGCTCGAAAGACTATGCCCAAAATATCAAACATATTTCAAGAAGAAATTTTCATTGAGTGAAACCATGCAAAGAGCAAGATTTCGAGAGAGAAACCAAATTTGACTTAGTTATGGACCTTATCAGAGTCGCGATATCCTATCATAACCATCAACGAAATTTGAACTGCCTCGAATCCCTGACAAGTCCTGGAACTTTCAAGGATTGTAAAATGAAATTTTTAATATTGAACCAGATCATGCATGGTGTGAGGATAACTACTACCATTGATTTCAATAATACTACTACTAATCAGATGGTATCCATCTATGCCACAGATTTGACTCAATACAACAATAACCGACATCAACAACATCGTCCATCATAATTTCTACAAAGAATGATTAGGAATCATGCAAAGTTGATTTGAAGAATTGTCTTCATGAAAAACAAGAGATGATGAGGGATGAAAATAATAATCAATGATTTGAATGTTTTCATTTTCATCACGGATAATCTCACCAGCTATTGAATTTGTTGGAACACCTAATCCTACATGGATAGGTGTGGAATGCGAAAAGTCACAATGGAGTCCAAGTGACCTTGGAATGTGAAACCAAGAGTCACACCATTGTACTATAAATGTACATCTTTGTATAATGGAAAAGAAGAAAGCCTCATGCTTATCCTTCATTGTTTTGAGTCTCTTGTGTGTGTGTGCATTCATCTTTCTCATACACCATGTGTGTGCTTTAACATGGTGTTTAACATGGTATCAGAGCGGGCGATTGCTGGCCCTGCTCCAAATTGAGTGAGCCATTTGTGTTTATGGCCTGTGCATATCTGCAAAATTCTTGGCATTTAGAGAGTTTTTGCAGCATTTAGAGAGTTTTTGCAGCAGTGATTTTGTAGACATTTCGCAGCATTCAGAGGTGTTTTGAAGAAGAGCAGCGTTGGCTTTGAAAAGGAACAGCATTCAAAATCGCAGCATTCAAAATCCTTGGCAACATTCAGAAATTGGTTTGGAGACGCAGCCTTGTGCATCTGAAGGTTTTCTCACTACTTATTTTTCCATTGAAAAATCTCTGCATTTTAAATTCTGCACCATTTTGGAGCTGCTGGAAAAGTGTTTAAAATAAGTTTCTGGAAAATTTCTGAGTTTTTCCATTGAAAGATTCTGCATTTTTGAGCTGCTGAGAGGGTTTTTGAAGATAAGTTTGAGTTTTTATGCTGCTGGGCTATTAGAAAATTTTCTGGATTTTATTAGCAATTTCTGCAGATTGCTATTATGTTTCAGTGCTGGAAATTTTCACTGTTCTGCAATTTCTACAAACTATTTTATCTCCTCTCTGCTGTTTTAAAAAAATAAAAATAAAAAAAATAAAAATCCCTGCAATTCCATGGCCTTTCGGCCACCTTACCCAGCTATCATTGCTTAATCCCTATCGCTCCCCCTTTGGCATTACACAGCTCTCCCTAACCTCACTCCTCATACAACGCCATCGCCGGCCTTCCCACTCTCACATAACCCTGCACCCTACGCTAAATCTCAACACGCTATTCAACGCCCCTTGCTCTGGAATCCTTCACACTACAGCTCACTGCGCGGCCTCACCACTCATCTCTACTCATCCTTACGCACCCCACAGGCCCCCTCTCATTCTTGACCTCTCAACGCAACCCCTTTTCTATTTCACCAGCGCTCTGTTGTTACCCAACCTGCAACACTACCCTACACCCCTATTCTACTCTGCGCTCCCCTCAATCTACAGCCTACACTCCAGGCAACGCTCATCTCCAAGCCAGACCTTCCGCAATTTTTTTTAAAATATACGCCCCCCTCACTGCTATCCTCCCTCCCTCTTTTCAACTCGACCACACCAGCCGGCCCTTCCAAACCGCCTCCGCCTACACCACGCCTCCCCATCTCCCCATTCCCGCGGCGTCCACTCTTCAACACACAACTATCCACACTCATTCAAACTCTGCAAACTCCACCCTCACCTTACCCACGATTCCCACACCCCCCTACCTCCTGGCCTTCCGGCCCTTCCACTGCTCTACATTCTCATACACCACTTCATTTACATATAAAATACCTCTCCAATATTCTCCCACTCGAGCTTCGGCCAGTCACTGGTATCTACCCATCGCTAACAACAGCAGCGCTCCCACCCACGGGTTCACCCTCTCCCAATCGACTCCTCTTCCCTTACGCCCTCCTCTCGACCTCACACGCACTGCCCTCCCTCCTCACCCCGTCCGCTCTGCAACCCTTACCCTCGCGGCCTCTCTACTCTATGGCCCGCCCTCTCCATTAATAACACCCCCTCCCCTCTGCGACCTCTGCACCAACCCACACCTCCGCCCTTCTCCCTACATCCCTCCCTCACCTGCACACCCTCCCCTCCGTCGCTTGGCTTCCTGGCCTTTCCCACCCACGACCCTCTCTTCTCCCTAAAGTTTCCTTTTTTTAATACCACCCCCATTTAATTTTTAAAATTCGACTTAATTCATTTAATTTTTAAAATTCGAATTTTAAATCCCCCCCCTCCTTTTACATTAAATCCTTTCCCCCTATTAAAATTTCCCCCCCTCCATATCTTTTCAATTTTTTTAATTTCTTTTAAAATAATTCAAAAAAAAAAAATTAAAAAAAAAAAAAAAATTCAATCCCATCCCATTTTAAATTCCCCATCTCCTTTAAATCTCCTCCCCACACATTTTTAAAAATTTTCATAATCTTCCCCCCTCCTTATAAATTTCCCTCCACATTTATATTCCCTCCTTTTTTAATTATTCCCATTAATCTATTTTTTAATTATTTTTTAATAATAATAAAAAAAGAACAACAGAGAGAGAGAGGAGAAAAAAGAAGGAAATGACATATGAAGAAAATGGACAGTGCACATAGAGAAAATTGCAGATTTGACATTGTGTGATTTGTGGCATATATGAGGGTGATTTTTTGAATAATTTTACATGAGAAGACAAGTTTTCCATCATTTTTAAAATAGCTCTTTGAAGAAATTTCAGCTGCCTCAAAGGCCTCTTGCAAGTTGTTTTTGCTGCACATTCAAATATTTTGCAGAGATTTTGTATTGAACTCACATTGTGAGTAAATTTTCATCTTTTTCATAGTTGCAATCAAGATTTGAAGTATAAATTTGAGTTGTTGGATTGTTGATTGCCGTCCATCATTTGAGGAGCAGATTTTGTACTTTCCGTAGTTGGAAGTCCTCTTGATTCATTTGTATTTCTTGTTGCATCACATTGTAAACGGGTGCATTTTCGGTTGAAGCCGACACCTTTTCATTTGTTTTTTGAGCCTAAGTTGTCAAAATGGCTAAAATCAATGAGGCATTAATGTTGTTGAATAACCTCATTCATTCAAATGTTGATGATGTGATAAAAATGAGCAAGGATGCTCTTTGTAACATTCAAAATTGTTTGCAAGATGCACAAGAAAAGATTGAGTTTTTGCAGTTGGAATCTCAGCTCCAACAAGAAGAACTTCAGCAAAAGAGTCACCATTCTGAACCTGTTTCTGTTCAGAAGATTGTGAAGGACTCTCATCAGAAGAAAGAAGATAAAGATGCAGTTGATTCCCATTCAGTTCCTTGTACTAGAGCAGATATACATGCAGATGCAGCAGTTCAGCCTGCACTTCCTAAGCCCATCATCAGACCTTGGGAAAAGCTTGTCCACAAAAAGCACAAAACTGGTCTTGGATATGACAAGGATGTGACCTTTCATATTCCAGACTACACCAAGCCCATCATATTTCAGAGTGGCGGATTCTTGTATGACAGTTCACCTGCAGCCATTCCAGATCCTGCTCCGCTTCCACAACAGATTGTAAAATGCCAACACTGTGATCGAGTTGGCCATATGAAAGATCATTGTTTTGATCTTCACCCATGCAAGCACTGTGGTCGGCACACTCATTCTTCAGACAGATGCTTCAGACACAAGCCTCCTGCAAGAACCAAGATTCATCTTGGATGGATCGCTTCTTGGCAATGGGCATCAGCAACCAAGAAGATGTTTACGACACATGTTAGAACTTGTTCACGGATACTGAGCAAACTTGCAGTTGAGTTTTCGCCATCATCTCACCTTTTCCTTGACAGGGGGGAAAATGGTGGTCATGTACAAGCTTCGACGTCAGATCAAGCGAGCCTGAGCCACAATCTCTCATTCCATGTTCAGAGTTGTAGCCAGCAGTTCAAGCGAGCCTGAGCCACAATCCGTCATTCCAGAGTCAGAGATGTAGCTAGAGACACGGATGCCCATGAGCATACCTTCATTTGGTGGATAACCTAAAACCATCATCTTTGGTTGGTGGATAACCTAAAACCATCATTTTCGGTTGGTGGATAACCTAAAACCATCATCTTTGGTTGGTGGACAACCTAAAACCACCACAGGTAGTAGACCTCCCTTCTTTTAGGTCGAAGGTCTCCTTTTTTTATGAGGGACAATTCCTCTAGCAGAAGCCTTCAGCTTCTTGCCAGTTTTGGAAGAGTTCCGGGAACTGCAACATGTATTGCGTTCCAGTGTTTGTGGTCATCCTAAAACCACCTCCTTTTTTCCAACATTTCAGAGAGTTGATTCAGCCCAAGTGCTGCCATGTATACTTTGCAGATTTGTATTACAACTCTTTTCTTGGACTCACACATACCCCTTCGGATTAAGGGGGGATGTTGGAACACCTAATCCTACATGGGTAGGTGTGAAATGCGAAAAGTCACAATGGAGTCCAAGTGACCTTGGAATGTGAAACCAAGAGTCACACCATTGTACTATAAATGTACATCTTTGTATAATGGAAAATAAGAAAGCCTCACGCTTATCCTTCATTGTGTTGAGTCTCTTGCGTGTGTGTGCATTCATCTTTCTCATACACCATGTGTGTGATTTAACATGGTGTTTAACATAATTTTATAACAATAACCAAATTACTCAAGTCGAAATATTCTCCTGATCGCAAATCCAAATATGAATGATTTGGGGAAATTCATGATAAAGTTGATTTGAAGAATTATCTTCATGCAAAAAAATTGATGATGGGGGATGGAAATAATACTCAATGAGTTTATATTTTTCATTTTCATCATGGACAATATCACCACGTGTGTCAATTGAAAATTTAACTCTTGATATGGATAACTTGAATATGCATGAGTATCTCATTGAAATTGGATGCATTACAAAAGAGAGATCACAAGGGATAGTGAGATGAAGAGGTTTTGATAAGAAAATTTTCTTTCGATGGTAGGGATTCTAGCTCTAATTTTTTCCATATCAACTAAGATAATATGGTGTGCTTGGGCATACATCATCCCATACAATAATGGAGTTAGAATCATCAGAATGATGGTTTTTCAAGACTTTAGACTGATCAGGAAAGTCGATTCTATTTCATTCATCACCAATATTATTAGATTCATTATCATCCAAGAGTGAAGCAACACTATCTTCACACACATGACTCTGAAAAAGGGAAGAAATATCAAATAATCCTGACCTTATTTATTCTCAACCTGTGAAATGTGATTACCTTGCACCTGTTCATTACCTAAATTTGGAAGAGATTGATTGGGAATATTGATGTGCAAGTTGTCATGAGAAAGAGATGGTAGAGGATGACAAGTATCCAAATCAAATTCAAGATTTAAATTATGAGCAGTAATATCTTCTTGTGAAATGGATAAATTAGTCTTCACTGCAGGCTTCATGAACCATTCCAAGATTTCCCCCATGGGATCTTAATCATTAAAAGTGGAAGGGAAATGAGAAGTTGGACTAGGAATTTGATTAGCATATTTCCCAACTTTATCATCATCACAAGGAGGCACCCTCATTGGAACTAGAAAAGGAGGAGGACAAGGAAAAAAAGGAATAGTAGGTTCCTCCTTTGAAATTTGAAGTGTCTCATGATTTACAAGGGTTGGGGAAGTAAAAACATCAGGGGGTTCAAATTCACTGTGCAAAGGGACATGAACCAAACACTTATACTTTTGTTTAAAGAAATCCCAATCTGTGTCTTATCCCAGAAGTTCATAAATATGGTGAAGGAATCAATCATAAAAAATCTCAATTGATTCATTAGGCTCCATTATTAGTTTATTGATTCTTTTAAGAAAGTCTCGGTAATCATACATATCAAATTATTTATGAAGCTCCTTCACAAGTTTTTCAAATGAATGGATAGAAGCAATAGGTAATGAATTATACCTTCTTTTAACACAACCTTCAAATGTGACGGTGAGCAATCTAGCCATGAAATCCTGTAATGTATTCCATTATAAAGGAAAAAAATGACAACTCAAATTAGATGTTCACGAAGATTTTGTTAACCCTTTCCATCAAAATTAAATTGGGACAGGTTATGGAAAAATTTTGTAGGGATGGTAAGATGAAGGTATTTAGTAAAACATACTGGGATTATGATTTGAGGAAGAGTCACTTTGAATAAGAGATTCAAAGTAGACTCAACATGCATAGCCTATCATTTGACCCTCCTTCTAGTACCATTTTATTGATGGTGTTGGAAATTCATCAACCAAGGGGTTCTCTCTGATGTGAAGTCCCAATTAGACCTCACAGAGTTTGGAATAGGAGCCCCATATTCTTGTAGATTTTCCTTGGCTGCAAAGTTCAGTACAAGATAGTAAGACACAGGTATCTTCATATCAGAAAGTGAGTGTTCCTTGTGAAATTTTCAGCTCTTGAAAAGTATCAAGGTCCTTCTACCGAAAGGGAAGAGAAAAGTGGGTTGTTTAATTACAATTAATAGTACCAATCTAGAAAATGCACATGAGCATATACATATGAATGAATCATTGATAAACTAGTGAAATAGTTCAAAAGGAAGCAACAATTATTAAAGAAAATATAATACACCTTTAATGAGATAAGTACCAAAGTCGTCGAAATAGTTCAATATCCTTAGTACATATGAAAACAAGATGCATCGGAAACATTTAAATAATATTCTTACAATATTCATGGCATATTCATGAAAGCATGTTGGCTCAATGAGATTTTGAATTAAGTAAAACTTCCAAGATACATCAATACTTTGAACACCACTAGCCCCAATAGTGGAGCATTAGAGTAGCCACTTGCCCCTCCAAAATAACTATCTTTCTCTCTAATTTATGGTACGAGGAGCCCAGGTGAAAATTCCTTTGCATGAACACTGAGGGTGTATATATAATAAATGGGGTGATAATTCACCTCCCTTGTAACTCCTCAACAACCATCACGATTGTTTGACTTCTTTATAACCCTTCGAATCCCAGATGACTTTTCACATTACATGGTTGACTCTTGGACTTCCACTTTATGTTATTTTTTTCCAATATAGAATTTACATAATCCACAAATGATGTGGCACATGATGACTCATGACATGACATGACACGACACTGATTACATGGAAATGTGAAGTCACTCTTTTTTGTTGATAAATTTTATTCTTCTTGAGATATAGTGCATGTCCTTCTTCTTCCTCCTCCTTGGGACTTGAAGCTAAAGAGTCTTTAATGTGATCTTGATCTTTTTTATACATGAGAGATATGTTTTTTTCTTCATATATATTCTTGAAAGGGTTGTGAATCAGTTGGAGTCTTCCTGTGGTCTTGATATTTGGTCTTTTTTTGTAATCCAGTGTTACTTCATCTTCTTTCTTAGTGATCATCCTATCTCCACAACTCCTTAGGTGTCTTCTAGCATGCTATTTTTCTCCATTTCCTTCATCATCATCCTGTCATGACATAATAGAATAAATGTTACTACAATCCACCCATGACAAGATGACATCAGTGCCATGACCCCCTAGCCTAATATGCTTCATGAAATCACTTGTTAAGGTTGGAAATAGTGACTAGTTGGGTAACTAGCTTAGGGATTAGACAGTTCGATAGGCCAAGGTAAAAAACTAAGGATTGATATTGTGCAATGTATCGTTCAGGATATTCAGGGTTAAGGGATTGTGCAGTTGAGTCACTCAAGGACTCGGGATGGAGGCTTGAGCCCTTAGACCGCACAATGCATGGTTCTGCAGGCCTCATTAGAGAGATTGTGCAGTTGAGAGAATCAAGGGCTCAAGATGGAGGCTTGAGGCTTGAGACTCTAGAGTGCAAAATTTTTAAGGCCTAGGCAGAGTGACTGCATAGTTGAGGAACTGAAGAGGTCAAGCTTGATGATTGAATTTTCCCAATGCATAGTTCAAATAAGAGAACAGGTTGGGATATTGTGTAGTTTAGGGTCTCAAGGCCTTCAACTTGAGGCTTGAGGATTGAAGTTCCCCAATGTGCAGTTTGGAGGGAGAGAGGCAAAGTGATTGCGCAATTGTGCAGTTCAAGAACTCAAGCCTGAGGCTTGATGCTTGATGCATGATGGTTGGTATTGTGTAGTGCACAAAGAAGGATGGCTAGAGAAAAGGATTGCATATTTTTGAAGCTCAAGGACAGGGACTGAGCACTGATATTTTTTAGCATGTAGTTATAGAAGGAAGAAATTGCACATTGTGCAGTGCCAAGAGAAAAGGCTATTGATTGAGGGCTTAGACTGCACAATGTGTATTTCAAGATGGCTAAAGGAGGCTCAGTGGTGTGCTTGTATATTTTTCCCAATTTTACTAAGTGTTACGTCAGTGAGAGGAAGATAAGAAAAAACATGACTCTCAGTATGACCACACACTTATATCACTTGGAAAAACAACATGGAACACTCATAACACATGAACAACATCCTCTCCTTAATGCAAAAATTTTCATACGACCTACACCAAGTGCGACACCAAAGATAGGCTTTACGAGGACCGTGACGACACTTGTGTGATAGTGCTTGAAAATTTGGAAATGAGCTCCATGCATGTTTACATGGAAAGGAAAACTCATTTACATGAAGGTTACCCCTTAAAACAACCAAAAATAGATTTTTTGCATTGTTCGACACTCCACATGCTAAAATACAACATTTACTATATGAAAATAAAAGTGTGAATGACAGTTGCGATATGCGAATGGCAGTGAAAGATATAGATGCTAGAGTGAACATAACATTAAAAATACACTAATTAAGGTGAAATAAATCAAAACTGATAGTTGAAAGCATGAAAATGACAGTCGTGAAAGGGGAGGTGTGCAAGAGCGACAATTTTAAAATCTCACCAAAATAGAATTACAAATGCAGCCAAAAGTGGAAGATTTTCAATGAAATGCATTGACTTTCAACATAGGTCAATTATTTCACAGGAATTATATTGATAGACCGTGATATGATTTTTCAATATTTCATAAAATAATGTGTACATGAACTTTTTTTTTACTAAGCATGTGTGAGTAGGTGACTTTGAAACTTACAATTCAAAAGGGAGCTTAAGAACTGAACAAAACATCAACCGACCAAGGAGTGACTACGTAGCAACCGACCATGAGATCCATAGTAGGATCCAAAATTTTGGAGGGTTTTTTTCTTAGCAATAATAGGTTTTCATGCTCGTACTTTTTGTTTGAATATACCAATATTCCGTTAACAAATACAATGAAAAACTTGTCCAAATAAGCATGTAACACACTTTTCATGAGGAACATGAATGTAGTATGGGCATTAGTAAGCCCAAAGGTTACCAATACGAACTTATAGCTCCCATATCTTGTTCTGAAAGAATTTTTATGAATATATTCCTCTTTAATCCTTACTTGATGATAGTGTGACCTCAAGTCAATCTTGGAGAAAATTGTTGCTTTCCTCAATTGATAAAAGAGATCATCAATCCTTGGTAATGGGTACATATTCTTGATGATCACCTTATTTAACTAACTATAATAAATTCATAATATAATAGTTCCATATTTATTCTTTACAAACAATATCAGTGCTCCCCATGGGTACACACTAGGCCTTATCTAACCTTTGTCCAGCATTTCCTTCACTTACAATTTTAGCTCAACCAATTCTGGGGTACTCGTCATATATGTAGCCTTAGACACCAGTGTTTTTGTAGGTACTAGCTCAATAGAGAAATATATTTCTATTTGAGGAGGTAATCTAGGAACCTCCAATGGAAATACATCTGCATACTTCTTCAAAACATGGTGCTTTTGTAGCAATTCATCTTCCTCATCTTCTATTTCAATGTCAGTTTCCACACCATTGGAAAAATTTACTACAAATAACATGAATTATTTTATGTTGCTACATTTTTCTTGCATATCTGTGATTAACTGCACTTAAATGGGATTTTCCCTACCATGCATCACTCCTTTTCTTCCTTTCTTATCCAAACATTCAATTTTTTTCATAGTAGTCCACGCTTGATTTAAATGGTAATATTATTTTTTGGTGTGCTAAGATCCAATTCAGAATATAAAAAAATTTCTTGAGGATTATGAGGAAAATTTCAAGTTAAACATGAGTTTTTTTGTGTATTTTATGTGAATTTATTGAGAAAATTAATATAAAAAAACACTAAACATCAACATCTAACAAACTTGAACATCACCATAAAAAATAAGACAACTACACATGATGAAGGAGTTCTCCTCTCTTAGGCTATGTCTCCTTTTTCCAACTTCCAATGGCTTTCCCTCTTCTATTATGCTAAAAGTGTGATTACATATGTTTACAATGATCAAACAACTCTAAAACATGTTCCATTAACTCCAGAATGCCCAAAAAATATTCTATAGCCTCTTTTTGGCTCAAATTTGGTCAAAAAATCATCATGTTATGATCTCCCCTAGTTCCTCCACTATTCATTCTACAAAACCCTCAAAATGACACACCAAACCCATAATTTCATCCCCAAAAGTGCTAATGGAGAGCCAATTCTGCCAAAAACTGGGTGAAATTGTCGGGGCATTAATTTTCCCAATAACGCTCAAAAACCAGACTTCAAACCATATCCAATATGGTTTAATAAAAAAAGTTATATAATAAAAACCCATGTGGTTAGCTAACCATAGGCCTTCGCGGCTTGGGTGGTCACATTGCCCAACATTTGTTATCACGGTTAACTGCACAGTTATGTGGCTTATAACCCTACGGTCACGACAAACTGTTATGGTGCGATCACATGGGAGGCTGTGACATTTGTTGTTGTAGTTTGTTAACCCGCGATCTTGGGCTTGGTTCACGTGTCATCAAAATTTGTAATGTTGCGGTAACAGTTATGGGGGCGCGGGGACCTCCCACCCATGATCCTGACGGTGTTAGGTTGAGGTTAGACCAGTTACCCCATTGCACACACTATGTTGAAAAAAATGATATGAAAACCATTATATGTTAAGAAATAACACGGTGGTATGGTGGCAAAGGTTTGTCACTTGGAGTTTGGAGGTCGCAAGTTTGACCCCCGCTCGCTCTACTTGGACTTCAACATAAATTTTGGTGGCCCTCGATCTGCCAAGTGGTAGTCCCTAGCCTTGCAGCATGGTATCCTATGATTTTTCACCTAATTAACCAATCAAAACCTACCATGTCCAAGCAACAAAAACATGCCACTTGGCACAATTCCATTCGCTGAAGAAAACCATTGATGAAGTCAACCTACACAATCACCCTACCACGTAGCCATGCCAATTCATTTGTATGGACTGTTGACTGGGATGTCCTACATATTTTTTTTCCTTTTTGACAAAGTCGACAAAGCGTGTTTTTGGGTGCATACTGTGTCAGCTTTTTAGTGAAAGGATTTGCGCCGGATTAAGAATGAATAACTGTACGAAGTCATTTAGGTTCCACACCATTCCGACAAATTTCATTTTTCAGCATAATTTTGAGCACCTGATAAGGCCTTCCCGCTGGAATATTTTGGACCCTAAAATATCATTCATAACTAAACATGTGGATGAGGGTACATACCCCTCACCCTTCGAGTCTAAATCCACTGGAATTTTCCTGAATTCATCAATTTGAGATTTTCATAAAAACTGATCTTTTTCCTTGATTTTTGAGACCTTGTCTTGCTGTTGTAAATACCATCTTGCTGCAATTTCCAAAAATTTGTAGAACAACAAATTTTCCTTGAATAAACAAACTTTTTCCCACCTCAGTCGCCAATCAAAGGAAACTTGAATAACTTGAAAACTTGCTCACCTTGAACACTATCAAAATGGCGATTTTTATCTTGTCTTGCCTTGTACTTGCGTCAACCTTTGACCAAGTGTTTTCACCATTTCCATGTACCATTTTTAAACCCAAAAGAATTACTTGTGGAACCTATGCCTTCATTTTCATCTTTCTTTGGAGCTTTTTCTTTGATTTTTGCACCATTCAGCACTAACATCTTGTTCCCATCATTTTTCAACAATGCTGTGGATTGTCACAAATCTTTCACATTTTCTTTACCTCTTTTCGAAGGCAACATGTTAGAGCCCTGAAAAATCTTATTACAAATATTAGAAACCTCAATGAAATCATATTTTTCATTTGATGCATCTTCTTGAAAGGTCTCATTCAAGACATCATTATGCTTGAACATTAACAAAGCCAAATTTTGGCTTGCATTCACTATACTCTTCAATTCTGCTGCATGTATAAGAGACAAACTCATATTCTTCTTATGCACTCTAAACATGTAATCAATACCATTCTTGAACAAGTCATACTTATTCTCATGGCGATGAAATACTTACCTCCTATAATAAAGATAAGGACTTCCCAAAATAATACCTAAAATCTCAAGCGTAACTACATCAACTTCAACTTCATCAAGAAATTTTGAATTGATTGCAAACCTTGGGATGCACTTCCTTGTTACTTGCAAGTTTTTATTCTTTCATATCCATCCTAAAGGATAAGGTATTTGAAGGGAAAAAATTTCTATATTTAACCTCTTAAATAAGTATTTATAAATCAAATTGGCTTGAGAACCACTATCACATAGTGTGTCTATTTTGGTATGCCTTGAAACAACTCTAATATGAAAGAGTTCAATTCTTGTATCATCATCTTGAGTTACATTAGTACAAATTGAAGAAAAAATTCTTTCTATGTTCTTACCTTTTAAACCCATTGCTGTAATTTTGGTTTCATCTCCTGAATCTTAACATAAGTCATGTTCAATGAATGCAATTGTTTTCTCCTTTTCTTTGGTTTTAAGTTTGTTGGGCTTCAACTCTGGATGGAGATGCCAACAATGGTCTTCATCATGGAAATTTTTCAAACAATTTTTACATGTAATTTTATCTTTCTCTATTTCAAAGGAACCATTTTTATTTCCTCTTCCATTAAAATTACCCTTTCCTTTACCTTCATACTCAAGGAAACTAACACTTTTATCATCTGCATTATGTTTCCCTCTTTCTTCTAGATGTGTGGCTTGATCATAAATCTTGTCTAAGTTTGTGGGATTGAAAATGAGAATAGTATGTCTAAGATAGTTGTGAAAACCCATAATATACTTTAACAAAGTCACTTGAGAAGATAAATTGACACCCAAAACTAGTGCTCTTCTCCTAAAATCTTGTGTATAATTTTGAACACTTTTTCCCTTTAGTTGTCTAAAAGTTTTCTATTCCATTATGTCTTTTTGTAAATATGATAGAGGAAATAAAACCAAGAGATTGAGATCTTACCATGGTTTTTCATCTCTTCTTGTGCCTTGACTTCCCACCATACTAGTGTTGCACCCTCCAATCTTAAGGAAGCTAGCTAAATATTTGTATCATCATATTGAAGGTTTTGAACCCAGTAGTAGAACTCCAACTGACGAACCCAATTTTAAATCTTCTTTTCATTCACTTCACCATTATAAATAGGAAACTCAAATTTAATATCAATTTTTAACAATGATTGTTTACCAATTCCTTTTGAGGTATGTTGATGAGTATGAGTAAGGTTGTAATAGTGGAAGAAGATGAATATGAAGGTGAAGATAGTGGTGAGGATTATGTTGAAGTAGATGGTGGATTATCACCATTTCTATTACCTCCTCCTACTAGAGAACCCTCTCCTCTTGGAGGCATAGAGCTTTCACCCTGCAACCCTATGTTCCTCTCTTCATAGAGGACTTTCACCATCTCTTTCACTTAAAATAAAGTCTTCCTAAAAGCCTTCTCATCCTCTATTATGTTATCATTTCCTCCTTCATGAGACATGATTACTGAAGCTTCTACTACAATTGGAGGTGATTCTTGTGGTGGAGATTGTGGAAAATTTTCCCTCCTTCTCCTGGCTCCAACTAGAGAACCTGCTCTGAATGCTAATCCAGATAAAAATAGTTTTAAATGGGCATTAATTAGTCAATATAGCTCATAATATTTATTATAATATGTTTTTGGAGAGATATTGACCATTATACATCCTCCCATGTGATTAAAATCCCTATATGGACATTCTAGAAACCTAGATTCGCGTTACAATTTTCTTGTCATCACAAAACTTCTGAGAAAATAGTTGATTTTAAATCAATGATATATCCCTCATCCAAACTCTGATTCAACCAATTATTTTTTTGAAATTGGGTGATTTTTCGATAAGATATCAGATATGTAATCCATTTTTCTAAAATTATGAACAAAAAAATGAAAAAAAAAATGATAGGAGAGTGTTCGTCCACGAATTGTTGTTAGAAAAATGTTTGCAACACAACTAATTTTAAATCAATGATATCTCCCTCTTGCAAACTTTTATTCCACCGATTTTTTTTTCTATTTGGTTATTTTTATTGAAGTAGTATAGATATCGTATTTTATTTTGTAATTATTGTGACAAACTATGATACTAATAGTGTGCATCCTAGCAAATAGACTTTGATGATAGAAATTTTTTGCAGTTGACCCATAACCGTGATGTTAATTGTTGATGAAGTAGAAGGTGCCTACATAGGTTAGGGTGGGAGGGAACGTCTCCAAAGAACCTGAGCTAGATGATTCCATGTTCAAAGTGATGAATGTGAAGTAGGTGCCTACTAAAGTGGGGTGGGAGAGAACGTCTCCAAAGGGAACCCTCTCTAAATGTTGCTCCATATATAAAAAATAATTTTAAATGGGCATAACTCGCTCAAAATAAATCAGAATTGTTATTATCCCATTTTTAGAGATAGAATGACCATTATGCATCTTTCTATGTGATTGAAATCCCTATTTGGACACTCTCAAAACTCAGATTCACGTTACAATAGTCCTGCCATCAGAAAAGTTCTGAAAAAATATTGGATTTTAAATTAATGATATCTCCCTCATCTGAATTACGATTCGACCAATTTTTTTTTTTGAAATTGGATGATTTTTCAAGAGGAGATCAGATATCCAATAATTTTTTTGAAATTCTGAATAAAAACTATAAAAATTATAGGATAGCTACCATCCATGATTTTTCATTAGAAACATTTCTGCAACAGAGTTGATTTTAAATCAATGATATCTCCCTCATCCAGACTCTGATTCAGTTGATTGGTTTTTCGAATTTGGGTATTTAGTGGCAAGGAATCCAGATATGTTATTTTTTTTTGTCAATTTTGTTGTAAAAGTTTCATATCTAATCTACACTCTCACCCCCCAAAATATTCCTGCAAAAAAAAGAGGAAAAAAAATCGTGTTGCATTGCCCAAGAAAGTGTTATGTGCAAGTCGTAGCACGTGCATGATGTTTTTCGAATATTGCTACAAAAATTTGAAAATGAAATATGTGTCAATCTCTCATTCCTATGGATTCGTAACCTGAATTTGACACCACTGATTTTGATATTTGGGGGAGGCCCTGAGATCCGAAAATTTGAAATTCCAGAAAAAAAGGAGAGAACAAATGGCAAAAGAAACATTTTTTATTAAAATAGAAAATAACTGTAAAAGCTACATTGTGGTGGAAAATATGTCCTTTTACACAATGTGACTTTTTACTTATAGTCTTTTTCTAGTTAAAATACCACAGGTAAATTCCATGGGTGGGTAAATACCATGGGTGAATGAATACCATGGGTAGATGCCAATTTCCATTCGGACCAGCTCAAAGGCACACATCCTTGGACAATGTCCCCTGGTCTTTACTTGTGCCTCTTTCTGGACCCGCCACCATATTCTCTGTTGGTGTTCTCTTCTGACTCATGAAGGATTATTCTATCTAAATTTCCCACATTCCAGATCACCTTTTCCTTTACCAATCCAAAAGACTTTGCAGAATGAATGCATTAATATCTGCTTGCTTTTCTTAGGCTCTTACTAGCCTCTAATTATCAACATCAAAGCTTCTCACCTCATCCCTCAGGCTCCTCGAGGTGTTTATCCAATCTATGGAGTGGTTCCCTCCCCTCTAGCCAACTTATATATCTTCGTCATTAGCTCTAACCCCATCACTTCCATGTTGGGATTTATCGGAACTATATTCAACCATTTTGGTCCTCATTATTGTAGCTTCTATACTTTATGATGCCTTTGATGTATTTTCAACCACACCCATTGTTACACATTTCAAAATAATAAATAAAAACATAATCATGACCACAAACTTGCATTCATGATTTTTTCATGGGATTTTTTGATGTGAAAAAAAAACAATGTTAGTGTAAAAACACATTTACAAATCTTATACATCAATCATTGAGTCCTTTTATCATGATTATTAACAATAAACAACATAATTAGGTCCATGGTTATGCTCTCACCGAGCTATTGTTGATCAAGGTGGATATTGGTGGCGACCCTCCTATTCCACTTTGGTCCCCATCATTATTTCTTTCATTTTTTCAGTTTCATTAATTGTAGAAAATTTTACTATTTTTGGTAGTTTCTCAGGTTATGAACTTCCAAATCCATTTTGAGGCCCTAAATGGCATTTTTTTGGGAAAAATGGGACCAACATGGGTTTTTGATCGATGTTGGTCACTTGAAATTTTATTCCTCGGAGTTCTATAGGGTAAAATTCTTGGGTGGTGGTTTCTGACTATCCCTCTCAGGGCTTTCTAGTGCCCGAGGCAGACTATAAGATTAGTTGTAAAGTTCCAAAGGTTTTGCATCGATATTCATACTAATATATAGTTGACAAAGCAATATTTGGAATGATTACCTCTTTGTAGGTAGTAGATCCTATGGAGGGCACTATGTGGCGGCGTAGGAGTCCTTACTCATCGGCTCCAAATACAGATCCTGCAACCAATCAAAGCACTTGTGTAATCTTCACAATAGCATAGCTTCTTAATAATTAAATCAGTATATAATCGACATTAACTTATGTAGATCTAAGCTGTTAAAATAATTCTACATAGACAAATGAACAACAAATGTGACATTAATGCATTGAATGGAAAAAACAGATACAGTTCTATTGATTTATAAAAAGGATGATTACAACCGTTAGTTGCACCAAGCCCTCCTCAGCCTTCCAATTCCTCTCTCTCTTTCTCTCTCTCTGAGTGTGATTCTACACAAGGAAGAGAGTCCTCAATGAACCTCTTTGATCTTCAAGCCTCACACTACAACAATGAAATTCTGCTCCATATATATTCAAACCTTCGACCTTAGACCAAGAGCCCACACCTCCAATTTATAGGAAATGGAGAGGACAAATCTTGCCAACTATTTCAACTAGTTCTAATTGGGAAAGATCTAGATGTGTCCCAGCTTTTATTTTCTTTTTCCTTCCATAGGAGCTCAGTTGTGTTCGGAAATGTATAATAAAAGGTTTGTGCCATTAGTTTCTAATTTTGAACTGAATCTTTCTAAGGAAAAGTTAGAAATTCTAGTCAGTTTTCCGCAAGATATTTCCCTTTTCACATTCAAACATGGATAACGCTGCCCATTGGGAAAGACAGAGCGTTAACCTAGGCATTAATGCTCCCTTTGCACGGCTAGGGTGTGTTGGGTGCATGAATTACACTTAAGAAAACTCCTCAACACTTAATTTGTCAACCCGATGGATTTGTAAACTTAGAGACGAAGCATGGGAAATGCCAGAGATGGTATGAATCTTCCTAATTTAAATCCATACTTTACTTAAAGGAAAGATTGCAGAATCAAATTAAAGAGAGAAAATGACAACTTGAACCATCAAAATAATATAAGACTGGAACAAGAAAGAATGCATTTGCAAGAGGGAATTAAAGATAAAAGGGCAATCACTCTAGCTAATTATTTTTTAATTACTAAGTGTGTGTTTTTATTTAGTAGAGACACGTAGCAGTCTCATCAAATGGGCCCTTAAACCTAATCCTTTAGAGATTTCCTTCTTGCACTAATATATCTTGCACTATCACAGTCTGCTTGCACTAGTACAGGAACAGAGATTTATGCAGAAGGTAGAAATGGTGTCTTTACTAAAGGCTTTTTACTTCATGCAAGGGCTTGAAATTTTCCAGGTTTAGAGCACTCAGATCCCGTGGCAAGAAACTAGTTCTTGCACTGGATCACAGCTTCCTACACTTAGCATTTAATTCTTAAAGTGAGTGCTTAATGATTGCAAGTGCTATTATACTGTTAAATCGAATTGCACACATAAAAGTGAATGTTTCTGATCTTAACAGAGTGCAGGAATAAAGAAACAGTCAATATACATTTATCCTGTCATAATTATTTAATGAAAGAAAGAATATTCTGGGAAGTACACTAAGAAAGCTTGCTGCATCACACCAACGTGCACTGGTGCAGGTTCATTTCTCCTTATTGGACCAGGCCAGGAAAACCAATAAAACAGAATTGCAGAAAAGGAAATATCACACCAACGTGCACTAGTGCAGGTTCATTTCTCCTACTTGGACCAGGCGGAGGAAAACCAATCTGAAATTAAGTCTAGGAAAGGAAATTTATCTACTTCACACAATGGATTCAATTTCACTCAGACAAGAATGCATGTGCTTAAAATTAAATCACACTTGACAATATAAACACAAATTACAGGAAAACAGGAAATGGGGTAAACGTGCTGGGTTGGCTAGGCCCTAGCCAACCAGCACGTTTCCCTTTTAAATTAAAATGTTGCTCAATACCTTAATCAATTCATCAGGTCAAACACAGAAATGAAATTTGTGAAACATGAGGCAGAGATCCCTTTTATTAATTCACCGAGGCAAGTACATACATTAATACAACGTCCAGCCCAGATTCGGGTGATAAAAAAATACAACAACATGTTACCACCTCTTTGGCTGTATCTTTGTTCTCTTTTCCTATCAAAAAATTTCCTTCTATATTCCTATTTACATTCTAAATTATATAGATCTTTGGCCAAATGCCAAAATAGATCATTCAACCAATTACATAACCAAACGCAAAATTTAGCTTTTTGGTCTTCAAAATTAGACAGTTAGCAAAACTGGCCGTAACCAATCTCTAGATTTCGCCCTTCGCATATTCGGTCTCAACTGCCTTTGGGTCGATCTTGCTGTCATGGCTGAAGCCACTTTCGATCTTTGCTATTGTAGGCATTTGCTCAAAGCAATGATGATAGGAGATTCGAATCTGTACAAGTTTAATTATCGACGATTGCAAGTGATCTAGTATCATTACGGTCACGGTAAGTACTTCTAACTACCAAATAAACATTGGAGATATTGATAAGTTACAAAGAGTGATTAAAAGTAAGAAATAATGTAATAAATAATTAATTAATGCTAATTTGAATTAAAAATATGAAAAATAAATTTTATACGAAATATGTCACCGTGCTTGGGCTAGTGCAGGATGAGGGGGCATAAAAGAGGTAAAATAGAGGTAAATGGTTATGATTTAGGAAGGGGAAAATGACAAAAAGAGAGCAAATTAGTGGGCTAACATCCTTCCATCCCTAAGTTGTTGTGTGTCTTCACACAACTCTTTAACTTTGAAAAAAAACCTTCAAAACTCTGAGCATTCCAACTCAATCCTGCTCTGAAATACTGACATTAGCCTGCAATGTTTCAAACTTCTTCTTTCTGATGTTCTTTAGTTTATTTTTCACCTTTTTAAGTCGCTTGAAACATTGCACAACTCGGTATTTCCAAACTCTAACTTCTCCTTTCTTTTTCTGGATCTCGACAGTTAATTCTTCTTTACTCTATTCTTTATCCTCCTGCGCTTTAGATATGATCTCTTCTAAGTTTTGCACTTGAAGCTCTAGTTCAACTATCCTAGCAGCAAGAGTTACCACATCTTCTTCTCCTGTCTTGACAGGGGAAATATCTTCTTCAGGGACCTCAGTAACCCTCAAAGTTTCAGCAAACGCTTCTTCCTCTTCTTCTTATTCTTCTTCTTCCTCTTCTGGTTCTTCTTCTTCTTCTGTTCTTCTTCTTATTCTAGTGCAGGAAGGGATTCAACATCCTGTGGGGATTGTGGTTCCTTGCCTGCACCAGATTATTCATTCTTTTTCTAGGCCTTTTTAATGAAATCGGCTAATAGAGTGTCATCTTGGACCTCTACAGATTTTGTTGCATCCACAAGGACTGACATACTATCTTCTTCGGGGATATGTGCCTGTACTAGTGGCATAGAAGGAGTCTCTTTGACAGGTGCACTAACTGTCTTCTTATTTTGAGATGGGGCCCTTTCTTCTGTTGATTTTTCAGGTCGTTTCCTTTTTGAACTGGTGCAAGAAGGACTCCCCTTTACATTCTTACTCGAACACTTGCTTGTACTGGTGAAGTCCTTTGTCTTGTTCCTAGAAGCTGTCTTTTTATGTAGCTATTTTAACAGCACCTCCTAGGTCATGCCTTTAACTTCTAATTGTTTCTGGACCAAAATATTTATCAGGCCATGGTGATATAACTTCTTGTTGGCCTGAATGCGAATAGATGCGTCACACTTTACCCTTGAAGAAATTTTCAGAATCTTAAGCAAAAAAATAAATCGTCCTCCATCGGACGTGTAAAATTACCTTAAATGTTGCAACATCCTAAAATGGTACACAAAGAGTGAGAGTACCTTCCCTCACGGAGTTACAATTATTAGGATGAAAAGTCCCACCATTTTCAATGGGGCAATAAGGAATTCCCTTTCTTCAATCTACCTTCATATTCTTGTCGATAACAAAATCTTGCCATCGATTCGCTTCCCCAACTTTGATTTTTAAAATACTTCTCTGATGTACCGACTTCCAATCCTTCTTCTTATAAATAACCGAAGTAACCTCAAATTTTAAGACTAATTTTACATTTCGAGTCATTTTGGCTTTAAAGAGCGTAGGGCCACTTCTTGTTTGCAGATCAGAATTTTTCAAAGTAAAGAAATCCTGAGTCTCGCAATAGTGCAAGACTATTGTGATACTCAGTAGTCTGTTCTACCCTACTAAGAGATGAAGGTTTGCTTCAAACAGGCAGCATCGCTGCTTAACGATTATGAACAATCAAGAATTTACATGCAACACTAGGAAAATTGGTTCTTATAGATAGGAATCCAACCATCCACCATCCCTTCCATCTTATCACCCATTCATTCCACTGAAATAACCGTGGATGCGCAACATCTTTGAGATCATGCCAGACTGGTGCTTGCGGTGTCATTTTAACAGCTAGGTGAGGTAATCATTACGAGTGAAGGACATCTAGGATTATGGAAGAAAGGGGAAATTATATCCAAGCAGTGGTTAAACACTTCCGCACTCCTTCATAATTCAAAAAATAACTTTAGCATTCATTAAAAAATTATCATGATTCTTAACTTAAAAACACCTTGTACTTTAAATAATTTTCTCCTACTTAATATGATAGCACAAGTACTCATCGACTAAGTGAAAGGACTTCTTATAAACTTTCATGATGACCAATTTCCTATGATGTATGCTATGAAAAGAACAAATTGTACTATGTTTCTGACAGGGTGCATGCTTGCACCGGTATGCTTGCACTCTTAAACTATGTTATTCTGCTGGTACCATTCTACTTGCATTATTATATAGGACAACATGCTTGCACTAGTGCAAGCATAATATCTGAAAAAAAATAGGGAATTTAAGTAAAATATAGGTTGGAATTCCAACATGGCTTCCTCAACTTATACTGGAAATTTGATTCGCCCTTTCTTGATGCTTCAGAGAATATCCTTTTTCTCTTTGTGCAGATCACACTGTGAATTCATGAGACAAAGAGAAGTGGGGAAAGGGAAATTCAGGAATGATTATGCTATGGGGATTCCAGAATAGTTTGCCTGAAGGGGATAAACAGAAGTGGGATAGGAAAAAAATTCAATGGTAAAGTGGGGTTTTTACGAAATGGACAGGGTAAATTCAGAAGAATATGGGAAGGTTAATAATTCTAGGATTGAAGAAGAAAACTGAGGGAATATTACGAAAGTGGAATATGAAGAAAGGAAGACAATTTTCTGGAAGGTCTGCCTGCACTTGTGCAAGAAAAATAACTACAGAGAGAATTAAGCGTTACTTGAATAAAAATATCCATGCTAATTACCCCAATTGTATAAAGGTTGGTTTTGTTGAACCTGCTTTTACTTGGTGGTCGCTAGCATATCTAAAGATCAAGAAACATTATATTTTTATTAGAAATTTTTTATCTTCCTGCCAGCAAGCTGGTTTTTAGGTTGATCCTTCTACATTCATGTCAGTGAACTGATTTTCATAATTACGGGAAAATATTTTTTCTTTACTTTTTATTTAAAAAAAAAATTGTATTTTAATTTTTTTTTTTTTAAGAAGAAGAAGAATTCATGTTTTCAAAAGGTTGGTATTACCATTCACCACTACCGTCCCGAATTGATGTTGGAATTGCTGTGTAAAATCTTTCCTGGCAAGTGGCTGAAAATACTTCTTTAATTTGTGTCCATTTACCAAGAATACTAAATTTTGTCCATCAATAGTTTTAACTTCTACTGCTCCATTCTTGAATACTCGGAACACTTCATAAGGTCACATCCAACGTATATGGAGTTTCCCTTTAAAAAATTTAAATCTAGAATCATAAAGGAGTGCCCAATCACCTGGTTGGAATTTATTTTTCTAAATAGACTTGTCATGCCACCTTTTGCGTTGTTGCTGAATTAGTATGTTCTGCTGAACAAAATCCCTATGAAATTAAGCTAACTCATTTAATTGGAGAAGAAGTTGTTGTTGTGCCTCAGAGAGATCTAGTCCTAACTAAATTGAAGTTCTGAAAGTTTTGATCGAGAATTCAATTGGTAAAAAAACCTATTTGCCATATACCAGCTCATATGGTGTATGTCTTGTGCTATTTCTCCAAGTGGTTCTGTATGCCCACAAAGCTTCAGGTAATGTTTCAGCCTAGTCTTTTCGATGCATATTTACTATCTTTGTAAGAATGGACTCGATCACTTTGTTTGTGGATTCCACCTGGCCATTTTCTTGCTCGTGATACGGCGTGGATTTCATGTGCTGAATCTTGTATTACTCCATCACATCCTGTACCAAATTAGAAATAAACTGCAAACCATTGTCAGAAGCAATTTCTCTAGGCACACCAAATCTAGTAAAGATTTCAGTAAAAAGAAAATCAACAACAACTTTTTCTGTAGCAAAGGAAACAACTTTAGCTTCTACCCATTTTGTAACAAAATCTATGCAAACCAAAATATGATTTTTACTTAATGACGTTGGATTTATTGGCCCTATAAAATCAATAGCCCATTTTTCAAATGGCTCAATCATAACTTGGGGCATAAAGAAATTTCATTGGTTTGATTAGGTTGGCCCACTCGTTGACAACTATCACATCACCTGACATATTGTTTTTCATCCTTAAACAAGGAAGGCCAAAAGTAACTAGCATGCAATACTTTATATGCAGTCCGCTTATCAACGAAGTGGCCTCCACAAGGTTGATCATGAACAGATTTCAATATGTCAAACACTTCATCCTCTCTTACACATCTACGGATAATCAGGTCTAGACTAGTGTAAAAGAGATCTCCTTGAATCCAGGAGTATGCAGCACTTTTCTGAATAATATTTCGCTTTTCATGAGCGGACAAGTTGGGTGGTGTTTTCCCAGTAACCAAGTAATTAGCAATGTCAAAAAACCACAGAGATTCTATTGATATAGCAAAAGGATGTTCATCCAGAAAATCATCATTAATAGGAGTTGCTTCACCAGGATTACTTAATCTAGAAAGAAAAACTACTACAACATTAGATTTTCTTGGTCTATCAACAATAGTAACATTAAATTCCTGCAACAATACCAACCACCTAGTCACTCTAACACTAGTTAATGGTTTGTTCATCAAATATTTAATCGCGGAATGATCAGTATGTACAAATGCTTCATATCCTGTAATATAGTGCCCGAACTTATTAATTGCAAAAATTACAGCTAAAAACTCTTTCTCTGTAACTGTATAGTTTGTTTCAGCGGAAGAAAAAATCTTACTAATATAACAAATAGCATAGGATTTCTTATTTTCCTCTTGTCCTAAAGCTGCAACAATAGCCAAATCTGAAGCATCAGAGGAAATGTGAAAAGGCAGGGACCAGTTAGGACCTCTCAAAACTGGTGCATGCACCGAATTTTCCTTCAATGTTTCAAAATACCGTTGGCAAGCTGTGGACCAAGAAAATTCACTATCCTTAGCTAGAAGTCGGAAAAGAGGGGCAACTATGTTAGAAAAATTTTCAATGAATCTTCTATAGTAACTAGCATGTCCTAAAAAACCTCTTACTTACCTTTGAGTTTTGGCTGTAGGAAGGTGCAGAATGATTTCAATATTTGATGGATCAACCTGGATACCTTTACCAGAAATCAAATGGCCAAGTACCACTCTCGCTTTGCACATTAATCTACATTTCTTGTCACTCAAGGCGAGACGAGCTTCCTAACAATGAAGAAGTACTTTCTCCATCTTTTTGAGAGCTTCATGAAAAGAATCACCAAACACAGAAAAGTCATCCATATAAATTTCTACAAATTCTAGATCAACAAAAATGGCCAGGACTTCCCTTTGAAAGGTAGTCGGGGCATTACATAAACCAAAGGGAAGCACTTTATAAGAAAATGTACCCCATGGACATGTAAAAGTAGTTTTATAATAATCTTCACGTGCAATCTGTATTTGGTTATAGCCACTGAAGCCATCCAAAAAGGAAAAATATTTCTTTCCTGCAAGGGTATCAAGCACCTGGTCAATGAAAGGGAGAGGGAAGTAATATTTGAGAGCAGATTTGTTTGATTCTCGATAATTAATACAAATACACCATCTTCCATCTTTCTTAGGTACTAGCACTAATGGAGAGACCCAATGACTATCGGAAATAGGATAGATAAAACTGACATCCAAGAGTTTTTGTACTTCTTCCTTCACAATATCTCTTAGATATGGATTCATTCGCCTTTGGGGTTGTCAGACAGGTCAGGTTCCTTCCTGAATATAAATATGATGTGTACTATTTTTGGGAGGAATACCCTTCATATCTTCCTAACCCCAAGCAAAGGCACTAAGATGGTTTTGCAACAAATTCACAAGCTTCTCCTGCTAAGATGAGTCCAAATATGAACTAATATGCAAGTATTTAGTAGGGCTTATCTCAAAAAGAGTAGTATCAAGCTCAGGAGTACTCAAGAGAGTGGTCAAATGCGGTGGTACATAAGAATGAGAATCATGATTATCTTGAAAATCTAGGTTGAAAATATGGCTTAATGGCTCAAAATTAAGCATAGTGTCTAGATTATTAAAGAAATCTTTAATCTCATCTTCTTGTGAAGACCCAGTATAATGATGGATAAGTGAAATGGGATGAGTCTCCTCATCACTGCTTTGATCCAACCATAAATTATCTCTAAGGTCATGAATGGATCTGGCAGGGGGGTATAAGGTAACTTTCTTCCTAGAAATTCCATGCGAAATATACATATCACTGGAACGACATCCAATATATGCATCGGCCGTAGCAAGCCATGGTCGACCCAAGGTCAAGGGATGTCCTCATACTGGGTTCTTTGGCTGAAGCACAATGAAATCAACAGGATATTCCCAAGAATCTGATGAGATGATCACATCGTCCAATACTCCTTCTAGCTTAATTTTAGATCTATCTTCTAATTCAAGCACAGTGGGAGTAGGGCGAAGATGAGATAACCGAATTTGATCCATGGTTTGCTTAGTCATGAAATTAATGGCTGCTCCCAGGTCTATAAGAACATTAGATTCAAGGACATTACCAATCTGAATTGAGACAACATGGTTTCTGGGATCAGTATATTTTTCCATAGACACACATCCCGTCATCAACTCTGCTGCCGTACCAACAAATTGAATGGTTTGGGGTTCCACTCTCTTCCTCCCAGGTTTCTTGAGACAGAGTTCCTTAATAATCTTGGTACAAATGGGAATCTCTTTAATGTCTTGAAGCAAAGGTATCTTAATGAAAATATTACAAAGCTTAGATTCCAAACTAGTCTCAGAAATAGGCTCACTTATTTCCATTACTAGCCTCTCTGGGAAGGGAGGCTAGTTGGAAGAAGAAGGAAAGGATTCAAAGGGTAAGGGTTGCTTAGTGACAACTTTTGGAGAATGGTTAATACTTTTGTCTTATCCTTTCTCTTCAACAATCACTATAGACTGCTTCTAATTTTCTGATGTTACAGTCCTTCCCGATCTTAATTGAATATCATGAACCCCAACTAGAATAGATTGGTACTCGAATGGTAAAGGTGGGTTTGTTACACAGACCATTTGCATTGCTTTATTATTGTTAGGATTGGGCATAGGTTGAGCAGGCAACTGAGGAGGTCAAAAGGGTGGAGGTAAAGGCAACGGTGGGGTAGACTGACTTGGAGGTTGAGGTATTGAATAAGGTGTATCCGTAGATGGATATGACTGCATAGGTGGCTAGTAGGAATATGGAGAATGATTTGTCCCTCTCCAACCTTGTTGCCATGGTTGATAAGGTTACCCATGCTGATATTGATTTCAGGGAAAATTTTAGGGGTGAATTTTAGCTCAAGGGCGAAATTTAAGAGGTTTTAGATTTTAGAGGGGCGAATTTTTTATATAAAACCTATTTTGTATAGTTTTGTATAAATATCTTCAAAATTATTTTAAAAATAAATAATTATTATAGTTTAGCCAAAAAAAATAAGAGCGGATAAAACAAGAAATGTTGGATTCGCCTTCGATTCACTGGTCTGTGATTGTGTTGGGTTGTATTCACCCCAGACTTAATAAGTTGGAGGGTTTTGGATCTACATTCGCCCCTGATTTATGTTGATGATGAGGGAAATGGAGGGTTTTGGGTTGCCATATTTACGCTGATGATGCTGGTTTCGGGTTGCTAGATTTACACTGATGATGCTGGTTTTGGGCTGCATATGCCCCAGATTTTCAGGGCAATGGAGATTTACGCTACTGATGTTGGTTTTGGGTTGCATACGCCCCAGATTTACAGGGAAATGGAGGTTTTTAGGTGGATTTTTTTTGGGACCAAAGATCTCTTGCTTGCTCCAATTCTAATTCACAGGTATTGTTGTTCTTACCAATGATTATGAGTGTTTTCAAATTGTCTCGTGTGACTCATCAATGTTGATATTTGAAGTTTTTTTCAAATATTCTTGCAGGAGTGAATAGGGAGCATTATTTTCAAGATTTTTGGGCAGCATCCAAGCAAATTTCCTGTGGCATTGCATGGGCAGGTGAGCTTTCTGGGGTAACATTCTCCAAGTTTGTGGTTCTTTCAAGCTTGTAATACTAAATGAGGTTTCTTAATGGATGCAGATTTTGGAATGGCTCTCTCACAGCCTGTCTGACATGGAAATCTATATAAGGCCTAGATGTGTGATTCTCTCGATATTTGTGTCCATGCCATCTGTGAGCTGGGAATGGGTATGTGTCCATATTAATCCCATTTGGCCATTCCCATTTTCCATCATTAACTGTAATAATGAACTTCGAAATTACTATGGAATCTCGTTAAGTGACATGAGAAAGACCTGTAAGATAGAAGGATTAAGAGATCCTCAAGCAGCTGAAGGATTAGGAAATATTCGAGCTCTATCTTAGAGATCTATATTTTTAATTTAATTGATCAATGCTGAATAGAAATGGTTGTTTGAAACTCTTACAACTACGATAAGATTTTCCACAACGCCTGAAACTACTCATTGAAGATTACAGGACTGATTTTTGGAGATGTGGAAGAGTATTAGTGCAAGCTGAGCATAGATTAGCCTCTTCCAATGATGGTAGTTAAATAGTGCTAATGAATATATGTATCCTGTCAATTTTGAATCCTCATTGATGTAATTTCCATCAACGTGTCTTAACTTGAATATACCATTTTTTTATAGGTAAAGTTAGGTGCTACAGCTCTTGGAGGTCGTGGGATGTTCCAGAAATTTATTTTGTTCAGCCTGTAGCTGTTGTAGCTGGCCAAGAGACCACTATTAATTTGAGAGGCCATAATTTGGCTACTACTGGCATGAAGTAAGTTGTGGAATTATAGTTGTGCAATTGATAATAATTTCATTGATTTGCTAGACTTATATTTTTTGTTTTGTTCCAGATGCAGAATTCTTTGTGCTTACAGAGGAAAGTATACCTCTATTGATGTTCTTCCCGAAGAAAAAACTTCAGAAAGCATAACGACTGATCATAAGGTGCAGAATTTTACATTTTTAGGGGGGCACCTAATGTTTTGGGCCGCTTTTTTATAGAGGTATATTGAGCTTGATGAATCTCTTTCAATCATGTTTTCTGTGGATTTAGCATTAGTTTTGGGTGTGCAGTTAATATGGTGTTGGTGTAAGTTCTCTGATAGTGGGCCTATTTGTGGCATTGTGTAGGTGGAGCATGGTTTCAAGGGAAATTGTTTTCCTGTTATTTTTGCATATCATACCATCTATAGAGAGCTGCAAAGCCTTGAATCTGAGATTGAAAATGAGATCTCGAATGACAAAACAAACTCCCTAAAAGTTGAACATTCAAAAGAACATTTTCAAGATTACAGTGCTATAGCATCTAGGGAAGAAGTAATCAATTTCTTAAATGAGTTAGGATGGCTCTTTCAAAAGAGTAGCGAGCGGCAAGTGGAGCTAAGCATTGTGAAGGATGCTTCTTTTCTTGAATTTTCATCTCATCAGTTCAAGTTTCTTTTCATATATGTTGTAGAAAGGGACATGTGTGCTCTTCTGAAGAAGCTTTTGGACATATTTTTTGAAATGAATGTTGGGTAGGAATCTTCAGCTCCAGATTCATCCAAAAACTTTCTTGAAAGTAATTTATTGCACAGGGTAGTGAAGAGAAATTGTAAATAGATGGTAGATTTTCTCCTCCACTATGCTCCCTCACCGAATAACATGAACTTGCAAACAAAATATTTCATCTTCCCACCCAATCTAGGCCTACAAGATCTTATATCCATTGAAAAATTTTGCAAGTCTCTACATGCTATAGTGAAAGATGATCCTCATCTATGGAAAACTATACATACAATGAAATCCACTGAATCAATTATGTAGCATCCCTTGCACCACCAAGTAGAAGTAAGAGGGTCCACAACCATCATACACAATCTCCAAGAAAAAATCAAGGTTTGTGCCATTAGCATACTTGTGAATTACCCTTGCAAAACTTTTCATGCAATGAGAATCACAATTTATCACTCATGCAAATATGAAGGGTAATAACCATCACAATGATTGACCGGCTTTGGTCACCAATCATCATCATAGTTCTAAGTTTTCTTTATGGTTTATTCGCAACCAATCATCATCATGAGTCCACAACCATCATACACAATCTCCAAGAAAAAATCAAGGTTTGTGCCATTAGCATACTTGTGAATTACCTCTACAAAACTTGTCATGCGATGAGAATCACAATTTATCACTAATGCCAATATGAAGGGTAAGAACCATCACAATGATTGACCAGATTTGGTCACCAATCATCATCATAGTTCTAAGTTTTCTTTATGGTTTATTCACAACCAATAATCATCATGAGTTCTCTATGGTTTTCCCTCAACTAATCAAGTGCACAATAGGTGGTCAATAAGATCTATCATTGTCTTCCACCCTGCCATGTATTATCCTCATTAATCTCAATGCTTAAAATGTGAGCGATCTGTGAAGCATCTAATAGAACATAAATCATGACTCATTAGCCGAAATGAAGTTTGTGATAACTTTGTATTTATTTTTGCATTGAAAATTTACCTTGTAAACCTTTACATGTATTATATGTGTGTGTAAAAATTAAGTGTTTTTAGATATGAAATGGTATGAGTATTACTATTACATATACATAATACATATAGCTTCTTATTCCAAACTGCATGACATTGTTAACTCAATTCCCATTTTGGGCACCACGACATTGTCAACGTCAAGCACTAGTGGGTGAATGATAGTTAGGGAGGATATCGGAGTGAGCACAAGGGGTACTAAAATTTAACGAATACAAAGTGGCAGTGGAAATTGATTTACTTTACATATTTTGAAATGCAAAAATTGCAAGACTTCCTATGATGCATGGCGTCTTTTTTCCAAGTGAGGGGTCCATTCTGGCCTACTTAGGAAACATATATGAAATTGATCCATATCCAAGATTGATATGTCCAGTAATATAGCATGGGTGTGACACTTTGCTTTCATGTGCCTTTATTTCAGTAATGAAGTTCCTATTCCTATGGCTAAACATATTCATGTGGTTTAACAAATTTTGTTGTTGAACTTGTTTCCTTGTACAAGGTTTTTGTTGTTAATCTTTTCCCCTCTATATGTACTTATTCTAGAGGTAAATGATTCACTCACTATATGAGGTTCCCCTCTTACAAACTAGCTGTTCCCATTGCTTGTTTAACCACAAAACCAAGTCCATCATTTCCTGTCCTTGTACTCGGATCCATGGGCTTTCTAATTATTTGCCCATACTTGCCTAGACCTTTGTTGCCATGAAATCTAATCTAAGATTGGAATCAATTTCTTTGGTAGTTTTTTCAAAACACCCTATGCATTCATATTTAATGTTTGGTACGTCATTTTCAGAAGTCCCATATCATGCAAGAGACACATCACCATTATTAGTAACATCAAGCAAACTTTCAAGCTTTTGAACTGTGTCAAAGGTGTCACAAGAAACACCTTTCACAAAAATCTCCTTGCAGTCATGTTTTATGATCTTCTGTTTGTTTAAAAACATTTTTATAGAATTTAAAAGAAATCTATCAATGAACCAGTTCTATGTATAGGTTCTTGGTATTAAAGATTTTGTTAGCACCTCATGTGGTCCTCCTAGGTGGTATTGCCACAAGAAAATATGTAGGCAGAAATATAGTGACCAGTGCCCACTGGGATGTGAATTTGTTTTGTGTAAGCGCTTTATTTGTTTGGGTTAATGTTTTTTATGTTTAGCTTCCGTTCTGATGGTTTTTTGTTTTATCCAGTGATGGTGAAACTTTCATATCAGCGGATGACCTAAGAATAAACTTATGGAACTTGGAAATATGTGATCAGAGTTTCAACATTGTTGATGTCAAACCTGCCAACATGGAAGACCTGACTGGTAATTTTTGCTTTCCTGGTTGCAAAAAAAACATTGTTTTATATGTATATGATAATTATTTGGAAATTTTGCTTTAAGATGTAGCTTTATTGTCTGAAAATGGTTTATGTCTGTTTCAATTTATATGTGTGAACTTATTGATAAAATTTCCAATAATACCTCTTCATTTCATGTGTGTGTTTTTACCCCATATTCCAAACAATAATTATATGATCAGGACATCCTGTAGTGTGCTGCACTTGTTACCATAAAGATTTTGCTGGTAATAGATTTTCTGCTTATCTCTTTCATTGCCACAGGAGTAGCTTTGTTTTTTATTCCATTTAGCTAGTTTCAAACATGTAGTGGGGATTTTCTAGTGCTGTACCATACACTAAGCCAGTGACCTATAGATTGTTTATAAAAGGTTCGTTCACATTTCTTGGTATGAAACTCTTGAGTTTTCTAGAGTTGAGGAATTTTGTGTGTGCATTTTGTTTCTGACAGTAACATCAAATGGGTTATATGTTGAAGTTATCCCTTTGTTTGAAACCATCGAGGTATTTTTGAAAATTCTATATGCCCTTATCCTGTTGGGTACATGCAATATTGTGCATTTATTTGTTTGCTACACCATCTCGATCTGTAGTTTATGCCGTTAAATGTTCTTTTACACCATGGCCATTGATGGTCCGTTAAACAGTTCCTTGGTTTGTGTTTTCTCTACCCAGTGCATACTGTGATTGATGCAAGAATAAAAATCCAAGTCTATTATGGAAGGAAGAAGTTAAATGTGTATTTTTCTATAGAAAACATGTCTGAAAGGTTCTATATAACTCAATTTGTTTGAAAGGTACTATTTTTTAAGATGCTTCCAATTATGAATGTGTGGCAATATGTTCATGCTCAATCTGGAAATATTATAATGTTGTATAGTGGGATTACAACATTCAATGGAGATCCCTTCCAGTAAGAAGCGGCAGGTGGGTGGTATATATTCTGGCAAAGTCATCTAGGATCTGCATCAGGTCTCAATTGCTTTAGATGGAATGTTTACAGAGGCAAGACTCCACCTGAGTGGTGAAATGTGTCTATGGGGGATTTGAACCTTGTTGGGGGTGTGAAACATACTCTACCTTACCATGTACTCAAGCTCCTGTTGGCAACAAAAGTACTATTAAAAGGAAAGTACATAATATATTATCAGAATGATATGATTTGATTTAGAGAAATTGGAAAATATTATGATTTTCATTATAGGAAAAATGAAGATATTGTAGAAATTCATGGTTGTCTTACCTCTTTGTCATCAATTTAGAAATTGGACCATTAATATAGTATATACAGGCCAACCAAAATAGGGAAAATTTGGATTTTTGCAAACCATTTAATTCTAGATTTTGAAAACAGCCAAAATCCATTTTGTAGTCTGTACTATTTAACACAGCTGTTGGGATTTCTTTAGAAAAGGTATTGAAATGGTATCGACACACATAGATGTCCAAAATGTCAAATAGACTAAATATTTTATATGATACACGAATGCATTGTATCGGGTGTCTCCAGTCTATATCTAAGTGTGATAAAGGAAAACATATAGTAAGAAGCATGATCACCAGTGTAATTTCTTCTGACATTCTTAAGGACTGTACTGAACAACTCTGATATATTGCAACATATTACGTATGCCTCAAACTTATCTTTCATGCTCAAGTTAAGGAGCACTAGTCGCTGAAAATGTTATTTGCAACATATTGTGCTATTAGTCTAGATATCATGATAATTATTATGTACAATGTAAACATCAGGAGGTCAGGCTTGTTTATGTGGCTGACAACTAAACCCATGCCCCTAGTCCAGAAGCTCCCATCTCAAACTCTAGCAAGACTCCTCCCTTTCCAAGGATTGCTTAATGTGAAATACCTCATATAAACATACAAATAGTTCAAGATAGACTTAGCAGTCTATTTGATCTAGGAATACTTGAGGTGGCATTGCTCATGTAGGGTTCCTATTTGATAATGGCTTCCCTAAGTCATGTCAGGGTCAACATGGATGCAATTATCATAGCACCTCAAGTATTTGTATATAATCCTACTTGATAATGTCTCCCCTGAGCCTTGTCAGGGTCAATGTGGATGAAATTATCATAAGCACATGTTTGTGTACACATTCACCAATATTTGTGTAATATTTGTATGCGTTGTTTGTATGGATTCAAACCATGTGATCAGCTGCCTTTGAAAACGGATTTTTCATTTAGTATCTGTTAACATTTCAGGTACTTGCCAAATTTGAAGAGACGAGTTCAGTAACATCAAACCAAGCTCAGTCGTAGCTAGCCCTACGAGGACAGGAGAGGGCTCTCTCCAGGTCTATCTCAGCAAAAGATGTCCAATAGGGCTTGAGATGACCTATAATGGATTCTGATCTTAGGCTAGATAAACAAAGAGGAAAGAAGTAATTTAATGAATGGCTGGATTTTCTGGGCTATATGGGACCAAGGAACAACATGAGCAGAGAAGTTAAATCAAAGACACAGATTACTTCGTGAGGCAAGATAGGCAGTAAGTTAAGCATTCAAATTGAAATTATATGGAGTGGAAAGACTGCTGAGAGGTTGACAAGGGCATAATAGATGAATCCTTATCAAACAGAAGAAAACACAGAACATGAATACTTTCCCAAGGCAGAGCAATAAACTGGATTCTGCCCTTCTCACTTAAAATCATTCAATTGGAAATGATTATGAAATGAACTGTAAAACATAACAAGCTACATATGAAACAAAAGAAAAGACAAATGCTAAACTCACACCACAATAATCTCAGGAGTCAGAGCTGTATCCTTTCATTAATCTTACATTCAAGATTATGCAATGGAAAACAAACCAAAAAGCACCCTTCTCCCAAAGCTCCATTACCCCCATTTTACAAATGATTACAATAATAAATAAGCTCATAGGTGTCATGAAAATAGGGCGTTGTTTAACATCAATAACAAACAAGAAGCAACCATCTGTTCTGAAGAAAAGTAGCATTACATGTTGTTTATTGACATCCAATAAGAAATCGAAACCTGTGGCTGTAGACCTTTTTCATTGCAACTGAAGACAAAAATAGACCATTCAATCCGACTGCTCTGCTGTTGAAGATATCATCGTTTTAAATTTAGGCTTTAGGAAAGTTAATTTGTCGCTTACTGCCCTTTATGAATTTTTAGTCAAATAATGCGTTTGCAAAATAAAAAATACATTGGAGTTTATACTATTAAGTGAAATTATATAAAAATATATCTAAAATGAAAGACATAGAAATTAAATGGTAGATTCGGAGTGATTAAAATTTGAAATTTATAAGAAGTGACGGTGTTTTAAATGTTTTGGCCACAAATGCATCGCGCTACTCAGTCGCCCGCGCTGATGATGCACCTAGCCGGTCTGAAATTGCCTTGTGAAAAAAAATATTTTCTGGCGTGCTAACCTAGCGTGGAGTCGCAGCCAGCAACCCTCCTTCCATCGCAGCGATACGGAAAAAATCAACATTATCCCTCAATTACTAATTTCGCACAAGTTATTTGCCTCATGGATAACAGTGCATACTTTGATTTTGCTTGCCTTCTCCATTTCTCCTCAATCTCAACCACATCAACTGGATCATTGTCACCAACTACTCCTTCAATTTCTGCATTTGCAAGAGATGGGTCTTCCCATGTTTGTTTGAAGCAATCCATAGTTCCAGTTTATGTTATATGGGTAATATCGGCAATCGCTGTAGTGTCTTGCTTGATTAGAGTGTATGGCTCTTTCAATTTTATCCTCCATTTTTGCCTTGCTTGATTTAAACGACTCTTTGTGCTGATGATGTTCTTTCTGTTTATGCTTTTGTAGGGATAGGAGCTGCTAAAGCTGCTGCCATTGAAGAGCTGTACAACTTGAAACACTTTTACAAATTGCATATTTCAAAAACAAATTTGATGATTTCTTCTTCAAAACAGAGTTTTGAAGAAGAATCACTCTTAAGCATCATTTGATGATGACATTTTGCAATGGAAATTGATTTGGAACCTCTCATGCAGACTAAGTCGACAAAACCCTAGACCTAAAACTCGAAAAGACTTCTTGCTGACCAAAGACCATCCACGACTATGAATGATTGAAACATTGACTTTCGTTGAAATCTTGATGCACTTTAATGATCAATCAAAATCCGGCAAATACATGACATGAGACAAATAAACAACAAGGCCCTTCCATCAGATAATGACATTCTCCCTAGCGAAATGCAATTGAGTGAATCGAGCGAGACATATAAAAATGAAATGCAAAAAGAGTTTTGATCTCTGACAGAGGACTGACAAGACCGACTCTAACATTGGCTCCAATGGGGATGGTAGCTCCCTGGAGGTGCCAAGAACAACAGATCTTTGGGAGAGCAAACCAGTGCCTTTATCCATTTGGCCATGGAATCCATTATTTTGACAAAAGACTGATGACTCAATTTATTGACTATAAATTTCCGACTCAAACTGACTGACTGAAACTTTAACTTAAACTGACTCAACTGACCAAACACAAATGACTCATTACTGACTTAAGACAAGAATTTACAAATCTTTTTGAAAAAAGGCAGCAGTTCATCAAGATTTGAAATCATGATGACAACCACCTGCATACTGACGAAATATGTACAATCATGTATAGTGGGTCTTCCAATGTAACCAATCAAGAAGATGCCTTCCTGACTGATTCTCCCGATCAGATCTCCTGTTCAACAATAAATACTGGTAACTGGGCATCAAAAAACATAGTTGACCATGATCTCCTTCATCACTGTATACTGCAATAATCACCTTCACTACTGACTGCAACAGATTTGCCAGTGGATCCTGAAAAACATGAATATTTTCCTCCTGCTGAAGGAACAAGGTGTCTTTTTCTCCTGCTTCTGATCTTCCTTCAATAAAAGTCTGTTCCTGGTCCTCAAAGAATTCTGAACAAGTGGATGAGCATATCTCCTCTTGGGAAAACATTTAAAAACATGAGACATATGAAGAAAAGTCTGAAAGGCAGTCCTGAATGTTTTGATCTCCTACAGCCTGAATGTATTGTAGGTCATCTTCATATGATATAACAGCCATATTATCATTACATTCATCAATCATAAGAAAAGAAACTTCATCTGATTCTTGAAACCCAACACTATCATTTCTATCATCTACCATAAATTCATCAAGAGAAACTTTTTCACTCACTTGAAAAAAGATCTTATCTTGTTTTTCATAAACTGACTGGATTACCTCCTCATGAAGGCTTTGTTCTGATGACAGATCCATAACTCTGTCTTCTTCATTCTAGATGACTTTAATAGTAGAATTCAGCACAAGGTATTCTTGATCATCACAATCTGAATGTAGAACTGAAAAAGCTGACTGGACATTATCACATTCTGAAATTGAAACTTGACTTCCCTGCATGCTATCTTCTTCCATGGACAGATCTGAAACTAAACTTTATTTTTCATCATTTTCCATTGTACCAAGATCTTGATTCTACTGCAAAATTTCCTGAGCATCTTGATGGGTATCCTCTAGGTTCTCTTCATCTTGCTGAAATGGATTCTCGTACAGAGCTTCCATGATTTCATCGTCAATGAAGTCATCATCTTCATAAACTTTTTCAAGATTTTCAATAAAACTATGAACATGGCTACAACAGTTCTAAACTAAAGTCAAGGATGGATAAGATTCCTTATACCTTTCAAAGAACATGGTATGAAAATCCTTTAAACAGTAAATACAAGCAGGCGGCAAGCTTTCATACCAAGATCAGGCTTCATCTTCCAGAGTAGCCATAAACATCTTCATCAAACAGTCTTCAGGAAAATCGATCTTTAATTTATGCACATGAATTTGAAATCTCACCAAATGAAGAGCAGCGTCATTACCTTCCTCATTTCTGAACATAGGCAAATTCTGAAGCCAATCTACCTTGGGCATCTTATTTGGAAAACCTGGGATGTGATCTTGGCTCATGGGAGCGTATCTTCTTGCAACTCGATCCATCAATTCTCTCTGCAGTGGAGTCACCATGAATCATTGATTGCTGGATTTTTCAGTGAAATCGCCAAGTGAATGATTTCAGCCTTGTGCTGTCTGATCATTGTCCACCATCAACCATCAGATCTAAACTTGATACATGTGAACTTGATACATGTCTTGGGGCAATTTATAAGTAGTTAAATTTGATTACAAAACCATTTCGTCCCGATTATGGTCGCCACCTATGTTAGCACCGAATCCACGCCTCGAGGAATTTTGAAGAAGGCAGGACTCAAGGCAACATCAAACCAAGCTCAGCCTCGTAGCTAGCCCTACGAGGACAGGAGAGGGCTCTCTCTGGGTCAACTCAGTAAAAGATGTCCAATAGGGCCTGAGATGACCTAAATGCAAAACTGATAACGATTTTAGGCTAGTAAATAAATATGGAAAGAAGTAATTTAATGAATGGATGAATTCTTTGGGTTGTATGGGACCAAGGAACAGCGTGAGCAGAGAGATTAAATCAAATACACAGATTATCTCATAAGGCAAGATAGGCAAGAGGTTTAGCATTCAAATTGAAATTATATGGAGTGGAAAGACTGCTGAGAGGTTGACAAGGGCATAATAGATGAATCCTTATCAAACAGAAGAAATTACACAAAAACATGAAAAGCTTTCCAAGGCAGAGCAGTAAACTGGATTCTGCCCTTCTCACTTAAAAGCTTTCAATTAGAAATGATTATGAATGACCTGTAAAACATAACAAAACACATATGAAATAGGAAGAAGAAACATATGCTAATTTCATACCACAGGAATCTCATGAAACAGAGCCGCATCCTTTCATTAATTCTCAGTCAGAACTGTACAATGAAACACTGATTTTTTCTCCACACTGCTCCCAGAACTCCCCTTTTACAAATGATTACAATAATAAATAAGCTCAGAGGTGTCATGAAAATAGGGCGCTGTTTAACATCAATAACAAACAAGAAGCAACCATCTGTTCTGAAGAAAAGCAGCGTTACATGTTGTTTATTGACATCTAATAAGAAATCGAAACCTGTGGCTGTAGACCTTTTTCACTGCAACTGAAGACAAAAATAGACCATTCAATCCGACTGCTCTATTGTTGAAGGTATCATCGTTTTAAATTTAGGCTTTAGGTCGTTGACTGTCCGCTTGTTCTCCTCTATTTTCTGATTTTTTAGTCAAATGCCGTTGCAATAAAAATACATTGGGTTTATGCCTTCGTGAAGTATATAAAAAATATATCTTAAATGCGAAAGACGGAGAAATTAAATGGTGGGTCCGGAGTGATTAAAATTTGAAATTTATAGAGCGGTGACAAAGTTTTTAAATGTTTTGGCCCTTTGCGCCACGCGCACTCCCAGTGCGCCGCGCCAGTGCAAAATTGCACTGTGAAAAAACGCCCTATGCGTCGCGCTGCGTGGGTGCACCGCGCCCTCCTCCCATGCGCCGCGCAGGCAAACTCAAGCACATTTTGCCTAGTTTTCCCTCTAATTACTGATTTTGCCCAGGATTCATTTGCCTCTGCAATTACTTTGAGTACATACTCCGATTTTAGCCTGCCTTCCTCAATCTCAACCACATCAACTGGATCATTGTCACCAACTGCTCCATTGTCAACAACTGCTCCTTCAATTTCTGCATTTGCAAGAGATAGGTCTTCCCATGTTTGTTTGAAGCAATCCATAGTTCCAGTTTATGTTATATGGGTAATATCGAAACTTGTCCTTCTTAGTGTCCTGCTTGATTGGAGTGTATGGATTTTCAATTGCAATTTCCATTTTTGCACTGCTTGATTTCGCTTTGACTCTTTGTGTTGATGATGTCCGTTCTGTTTGTGCTTTTGCAGGGATAGGAAGTACTAATCATTTGCCATTATCATACAACTTAGGCTACTTTGAAGTCTTACATATTTCCAAAAACAAATTTGATGATTTCTTCTTCAAAGCAGAGTTTGAAAGAAAATCACCCTCTTAAATTATTTTATGATGACATTTTGCAATGGAAATTGATTTGGAACCTCTCATGCGAGACTAAGTCGACAAAACCCTGAACCTAAAACTTGAAAAGACTTCTTCTTGAACAAAGACCATCCATGACTATGAATGACTAAAACATTGACTTTAATTGAAATCTTGATGAACTTTAATGATCAATCAAAATCAAGCGAGATACATGACATGAGACAAATAAAAAATAAGGCCCTTCCATCGAGATAATGACATGCTCCCCCGGCGAAATGCAATTAGCAGGTAAATCGAGCGAGACATATAAAAATGAAATGGAAAAAAAAAGTTTTGATCTACGATGGAGAGTAATAAGACCGACTCTAATAGTTGATTTCTTGCATTTCTTGATAAATTTGGCCAGAATGAGTTTGGTCCTTGGAGTATATTTTCTCTCACATTTTTAGATCAAGTTGACTGTTCTTCTTGCCTATGGCATGTTTGTTTCACGTCAACTGCCAAACACAATGGTGGTTGGTAACCTTGAGGGGCTTGACTGGATTGGAAATTTGTGACTATTGACTACACTTTGGATAAAAATATCTTGGACAATGGTGCAAACGATTGAGCTTACTCATGGAAGTATTTCAATTAGCTTTCTTACAAATAAATCACAAATGTATGTTGCCTTTGTCAAATTATATATTTCTTGAAATAATTAGTTTTTGATATATTGCTTGAAATAATTCTTTTTTCTTGTCCAAATAGTGCTTGGAACAATTCCTTGTCAATGATAAATTTATGCATAAAATGTGTCATATTAAGAGTTATGTAAGGGTTCATCTTACAAGGAAACAATTAGTGGGTTTTTCAAATATTGTTAAACCCGGTTTTGGGTCAATATCATAGAGATGATGAATAACTGTTACTACCACCATAATGGGATGTTGTAGAATACATTTCAAAAAGTGCATCTTGAATTGATGTAGCTACTAGCCATATACTTGGCTTCTCTTTCTCTTCACTTTTTTTCTTTTCTTTTCTATTGCTTTATAATTATAATTGATTAGATATATTGTTATCTAGGAGATGCAACTAATTCTCCTAATTTGCACATAGCTTATAAGCAGAGTGGTTCCCTTAGAATTGTTGGGGTGTGCCAAACGATTTTTTTCATTACCTTGTGAAGTTGTTTCTTATATCTGTGATAGAGTGGTCATTCACAATTCCTTTCCAATGATAAATTTATGCATAAAAGGCGTCATATTAAGAGTTATGCAAGGGTTCATCTTACAAGGAAACAATTAGTGGGTTTTTCAAATATTGTTAAACCCAGTTTTGGGTCAATATCATAGAGATGATGAATAACTGTTACGACCACCATAATGGGATGCTTTAGAATACATTTCAAAAAGTGCATCTTGATTTGATGTAGCTACTAGCCATATACTTGGCTTCTCTTTCTCTTCAATTTTTTTCTTTTCTTTTCTATTTATTTACAATTATAATAGATTAGATATATTGTTATCTAGGAGATGCAACTAATTCTCCTAATTTTCACGTATCTTATAAGCAGAGTGCTTCCCTTACAATTGTTGGGGTGTGCCAAACGATTTTTGTCATTACCTTGTGAAGTTGTTTATTATATCTGTGATAGAGTGGTCATTCATCTCTCTGTCTCTCTCTCTCATGGAAAGATACTCCAATTATGATGGTTCTTACCCTTCATATTGGCATGAGTGATAAATTTTGATTCTCGTCGCATGACAAGTTTTACAGGGGTAATTCACAAGTATGCTAATGGCACAAACCTTGATATTTGCTTGGAGATTTTGTATGATGGTTGTGGACCCTCTTACTTCTTCTTGGTGGTGCAAGGGATGCTACATAATTGATTCAGTGGATTTCATTGTATGTATAGTTTTCACTTAATTTCTACATTCAAATCGATGCATTGTATTTTCATAATCTTTGACCCTTTGGAATTATTAACTAGTTTTTTCCAAGCATTTAATGGTCTGCTAATGGTGGTTGTGTGCATTAGCTGTAGCATAGTTAATTGACAGAAGACAAGGGTAAAGGTTTGTTGTGTGTATTGCATGCAGCACAAGGTATGCTGACCAATGTTCCTTTCATGGGACTGGTTGATTGGGATACTTGTGGAGCCCAGATTAAATATCCAAGCTTGTTTCTTGAAATTGTTTGGTATTGGTGTGTAACTCAAATTCCAAGTCTCCTCCCTTCATCTTTAGAGTTTCTTGCTGTTGGGATTCCCTATGAAGTGGTGATTTCCTGCTTGACATGGAGTTATATTGGTCATGCGATCATTTGAATTGGGTTTTGCTCCTTGGCTCTAACTGGTACATATGATCTACCAGTCAATAAATATTTTAGCAGAGACTATAATTTATCCTATTTGAAGAAAAATATCATCAATTTGTCAAGGTTGGAACTAGGTTTTGTCTTTTCCAGTCGAGAACCCCTGCAGTCATGTTCTTGTCATTGTCCACTTGGTCACATTGGTGGTTGTTGTTACCCCTAATGTTGACATGATTGGTAAATGCATATTTCAGGGGTAACTTGTAGGATGCTCAAGGGCTACAGACACACACTTATTTTTGGTTGATAATAGTCCTTCATGTGATGATATTCCTGGATGTTCAACATAGTGATTCTCCTTGATAATAATGTGGTTGCCTTGGTTGGAATGATGATTCTAGCCTTCACAAGGTTAGATTATCAGTGGAGGTTGCTTCAATGGTGCATAATGTTCTTCATGAACCAACATCAAGGTGGTCAAATAATCACATCTTGGTCACTTTCACCTTGTGCTGCATGGTTACATCATAAGTATCCTCTGATGTGGTAATACACTTACCTACTTTCATTCATGTTCATGCAATTTTTCCATAGTGTTACCTAGGAAATTTGTTTTACCTAGGCAGGGAAGACTTGGGAAAAATTGAAAGAAATTTTGAAGGGCCTAGCTCTGTGATAGACTTTTCTTCTCTTTATATATACTCAATTCCAATTTTATCAAAGTTGTGGGCCAACTTGATACCTGGAAGCTGCCGAAAGACATATCATTCTGGAATAAATTCACCATAATTCTTTCTGCAACAATTAGACAAATCATTAAGATGAACGACGAATTAATTTTTGGGTCTAGGTGAAGAACAAGAGTTGCACATATTTGAATTTAATTCCCTTAGTTATATGTTGAGGTTGTTTGTGTAAGGACCAAATTTACATTCATAGATATTTACCAGATTGAAGACTGAAGTGCATAGTTTCTACTGCTGAGGTCCCCATGAAGGAATTGGATTGGAGCAATCTGACTTTTTAGAGCCGAGTTAAGAAGCAACTTTGTGATGACAATCCAAATATATCATGTCCCTTGAAACTTGTGTAGGAATTACCTAAAAAAAATTTCATTGAACCCATACCTCTCAGTGAATAACTTAAAGAAATTAGAGCAGTTTTGCTTGTTCTAGAAAATAGTTATGAGTGTCCTCTTAATTTTTTAATAGGCATGCCTATTGGAATTTGGTTGTTGATGGTTTTGGGAGACTCAGTACAATATAACCAAATAGATGTCAATGAATTTGAAGGAAATTATGGAGTAAAATCTGGTTCAGTTACTTTTCCATTTAATGTTGTGAAAAAAGATTCATCATGTTTGTTAGAAGTTTCCATTATGATGAAATGCCACTTTGAATTTGGGAGATTTCTATTAAATAGATTTCATACTAGCTCAAAACGAGAACTTATTTCACTATCCCATGATAGGCTCCATTTTTCCCTTTGGTATTTGGGCCTGCAAGATCTTCTATCCATTGAAAAAGTTTGCAAGTCTTTGCATGCTGCCGTGAAAGATGATCCTCATCTATGGAAAACTATACATGTGGATGCTCCTTCTTGGTTTAAACTAGCTCCTCCATATGCCATTGTTGAATAAGGTATGCAGAGAAGAGGGTGTAGATAATATTGATTTTGATCGCAGACAATCAAGATTTCCTACACAGCTATCCTCCCACAAGTGATGGTACATATTCCTATCTCTTCTTGTTTTTGCCACTCTTGACCATATTACTCTGCACAATACATAAATTTAATATAGGAAAGGTAACAGTTCTGGTGCAATATTGGTGCATGATTGTACTATTTTGGCATATTTGATTGCATTATTTTGGTGCTACAATCAACGATTGTGTATCATGTATGGTAATGTGTTTGGCCCGAATGGTTGTGATTACAATTTGGTATCTTCGCATTTTTAAGTAAAAACAGATCAAACATTTTTTTTGTTTTTATGAATTTATGTTTATTTTTGGTCCAGTGGAGATGATTGGTGACTTGGGTTCCTTTTAATCAGGCTTCACCATGTGGCCTTACCTAGTGATATACAACTCGTCTCTTGATGTTTTCTTCCCTTATAACCATGTCACATTATTCATACCATAGCGAAAAGTACTGGTGTAATACTGATGGATGCTTGTATTGTTTTCGGCATTTTCGAGTGCTTCATTTGGTGCTACAAACAAGTTTGGATGTGTGCTAATTAGTTTGGCATGACTTGTGAGTGTTTGAGATATTTTGTTTGGATTGAATACTTTGATTACAGTTCAATGCTTCTAGACATGGATTATTTTCAAGTATTGAATTTACTTCAACATCAATTTAGAAACTGATAGAACCCTGTTTTTTGTTGCTTCATTTTTGTTTAACTATCTCTTGCAATATCTGGTAGATATTGATATCAATATCTGTTTATCTATTGCAGGTCAATGAGATTGATTCCAGTGTAGCTCTGAACATGTCTGGGTAGAATTTGGAGATGACAACTTTACCATTAGCAGTTGGGAACATAAAGATCTGGTTAGTAGAGATGGACAAATGAAGCTATCAACTGAAGTATTTTTTCTTCAATTAACCAACGAAGTGAACGTGTTGTAGGGGAGAGTGCTTGTATTGATTTGGTAGCAATTATTGTTGACTGGTTACAAAACAAATCCAATTCTATGCCAATAAAATCACAGCTTGACACATTGATATGTGAAGGATATCTGGAGTGGAGGAAGCTATGGGAACTAGAGGAATATAGAGAGAGGTTCCCTGATGGACACTTTGATTTGGAAACAATATTGCAGTCAAACACGTTTTATAACTAGCATTGAACCTCCACATATTTTTGAATTGTGGCAATTGTCTTAAGATTAGATTGGGATGCAGGGGCTCTGAATTGGTTTTTCTTGGAAATATTATTTCTTTTAACATTATTGATTATGCACACAAGTGTCAAGGCTCTTGTGTGATGTTCCAGTGATATTTCAGTATTGTTTGTAAAGACTCTATTTTTCCTGTGAAAGTTGGCATCCCCTAAAAGTTAGACAAGAAGGTGGGTTGGAATTGTTGGCGGGCTCTGAGACTCGACAATATCATAATAATACGAAATAGAATTAGATGTTAGTAGAATAGTATTCTATAATGTGATATTTACATATTAATACTATTGTGTTGTTAAATAATAGACTTTATTAGACAATAATGTGGAAGTTAAATAAAATCTTTTTCAATGACAAACTGTTGAAATAATTATTTAGTCTCATATTCTACTTCAGTTTTTGTGATCCTTCGAGTGGCAAGGCACCTTCTATTAAGAAAATTTGCCTCCGTGACATATCATGCTTGTAAGTTAATCATAAATTTGTAGATTGTTTTACTTACTTTTGATGATGGGTAGTTCCAATAAATGGAAATGTTTAGTTGGGTTCAATGTTTATCATCTTTATATAGGATTGACTTCTGATAATAGTGTTTTATGCCCTATATAGAAATTTTTCACTAGCATGGAAATGCTTAATGGAGAAGGCTTGGTGTTGTTCTTGTGAATGTGCATTGTAACTCTTTGTAAAAATATAGAATGTTTTAATTGTAATTTTCACTTCGTTGATCTATTTGTAGGGACAGAGTGGTACCTGCAACTCTTGAGGTGCATGAGGATGAATGTGGAAGTGATGATGATGTTGGTCATCAAAGACCAGCACCGAAGAAGAGAAATAAGTGTCTCCTCTGAATTTCGCTGCCTTTTTGGGTGCTTTTTTTTGGAAACCATCTCTATTTCTATCTATGCACTGTAATTCATATGGTAAGCTAATCTTTCATTTAAGAAATCTGGTATATAAACTATATATACTCCTACAATCTAAAGATCATGGATAAATATTCAAAATTTCAAACTCATGAATTTCTTTTGGGAAAAAGGTTTTATAGATGCTTTTATTTGAGGCATACTTGTGTGTTAATTCAACATTCAGATTTATTTGAAAAATTGTTGTTTGTAAAATCTATGTATTTCTAACTATCTCTTCAAGTAAAATTTAGATATATTAAAGTTATAACATCTTATAGCTTTTAAGTTGCACTAATCTATCATAAAACACTGGTAAAAGACAATATCTTATGTCAAACTCAATGCCATTTATTGTGTACAACGGGATTGCAACATTCGTGCTTTACCCAAATCTCGTTTGTTTTATATGCATTCTATATCATCAATCAAGGCATGAATGCTTATAATATATTGAGCCCTAGTTCTGAACTATCCTCTCTTCAATTTATTTGTAAGGATTGAATACAATCTAATTGCATAAATTACAACTGGGGCAGAGTAATAAATTGATATTAAAATACACCATAAGCATTAATTTCTTCAAAGTATTATAAATGCATTTTAATATTACTTGATTTTCCATGCTTATATGGAACATTGTCGAGAGAAGGAACTATAACAACAATGGATTTGCATGAAAGCTTTATAATTTTTTCAAACGTGAAAGTTGTGATGCATTACTAAGTTTCTTCATTATTTTATAGATCATTACACGTCAAACCGACTTTACTCCTTGAATGGAATTGCATTCAACATTGTGCACAAGTATGATTTACATGTATCAATCAAAAGTATGATTTTATCTATATTTGATAATGCAAGTTGAATACATCATACAATACATAGGAGTGCTATGGCTATGAAGTTCAATATGAAATAATCTATTGATTTCTACTATTACTATTATATAAGGGATGCTCTTCCAATGGCCATTTGTTAGCTATGTGAAGAAGGCTTTGTGGAATTTGTATTTACTATAAGATTATGCATAGCTGAGTTGCGGACAACTAAGTAGAATTTGGTAGGAAGTTTGGAGTATGTGTAATTCATAATGATCTTGTCTTCTCTTCATTGATGAATTTTCAATGTGTGAGTTTTGACCTAAGCCATTGCATTATCAATGTGTCAAGGCTCAAAACTCTACCTATATGTCAACTACTTATGATCATTCCTAGGAACATGAATCCTAATTTTTGTAGGTTTAAAATTTATCACAATTTTTCTCTACTGTGGTCAAATTAGTGGAGGTTATCTCAAAATTTATTGAAGGTACCATGGATCTAAATTTCTTATGAAATTTCAACACTATAACAAAATTTGGTGCAAATTGTTCATCAATTCTCACTTGGTTAGGGTTATAGATGTTGATGAAAATTTTGTGTGCATGCATGAGAGTTGGGTGCAAATGCACAATTTTGTGTAGCATTAGTGTGATAAATATGGGATAGTGCGAAGCATAGTTTTGAATATTAGTATGAGTTGACCCGTACCCAATCAACTCAGTTAAGTTGATTGTTGGTTGAACGGTTAATTGTTGGTTCAATGGACATAAGATCTTGTAGGCCCAAATACCAAAGGGAAAAATGAAGCCCATCATGGGGTTCTCTTTGTAATTCTCCACCACTGATACCTTCCATGCTTCCTCAAACTCCTCTCCAACCTCCATATTAGTGCTAGTAGTAGCATGAGAAACAACACTACGCTTAGTAGAACTAGAACGCATTTTCCAAACTGCACAAGAACTACTTCCCTCACCAGTCACCATGTGCCATGCTTGGTCTCGGTGGTTCACTTCCTTCAACTCCTGGTTCAACTACCATATCTTCATTAGAACCAACACCCTGGACTCCACTAGAAAATGATTCACCATTTTGTACTAGTGATTCGCCATGATTTTATAAGATAATATAATCTCATGAGAGATTCACCAAAAAATTATATATACATATTATATTATTAATAAAACTACCATCCATTTTTCCTATGTATCATGGGGATTCACCAATTTATTATATATATAAATTTAGGGGGGTTCTTAAAATTTGTGATTGATTCCCATACTACCACTGCTGATTAGTGTTAGGATAAGAATATGCATGTGAATTATAACCAAGATAGTGTGGAGAAAATTCAAGAGCCATACCTATACCTACCTGAGGCCAATTCCTTCTTGCTCCCATAGCATACAAGTATTTAGATTCAGTTTTTCCCCCTGTAAATACAACTTTAAGTCCTGGTATAGAGGGACATTTTTATGTGACATGGTCTTCTGCACAAATAGCACACTTATTAGTTTCTTTCAAATTAAGAGGACACTCTTTAGGAGGATGCTTGTCTCTACATTTAGGATAGAAAATACATAATGACTCTTGTTCCTTCATGAGTTTTTGCTGAAATTTTAAAGATTCGAACTGTTTGGTAACAATATTCATTATATCAATTTTCATGTTTTCCATTTTATTTTCTAGTCCAATAATCATAGCATCAGTAGATTCAGCTTTTCTATTTCTATTTCGAGTTCCTCTACCGGATCTATACTGATTTCTTGAAAATTTCCTGCATAATTCACAAATTTGTTCAAAATTTTGTTGAGAAATATCACCTTGTACTAACAGATTTAAATTATTTCTAGCATTATCAATAAGTCCTCTTAAGAACAAGGTTCTAATAGTACTGGGATCAAACTTAAGTTTCGATCTTTGTAAAATATATAGAAATATTTCTAGGTAATCTTCAAGAGTTTCATCATCATCCTATATGATTGTAAAAATCTCATCCTGCATGTCTCGAGTTTTGCAATATTCTTGATATTTAGACAAAAACACTCTCTTCATCTGATCCCAAGAGGTTATAGTGTTTCCTCCTAACCCCATAAACCAGCGTAGAGTTGAGTCCTTGAGAGTAACAGGAAATAATCTTAACTTCTGAGCATTAGTTGAATAATCATAACTTCTACACAGAATATCAAAATCGAATATAAAAGAGTTAGGATCTTCATGAACTTTACCATGGAAACGAGGGAGAGCTGATGGTGGAATATTCTTCATTTGCGCCATAGTATCAGGATCCACAATTGGAAACACAAAAGTGGATTGTTCTCCACTTACCTGGTTTTCACCAGTCCCTTCCAAATGATCTTCATGGTCCACCATTGTTTCCCTTTTACTTGTACCGCTCTCAACAGGCTGAACCACACCTGAGCTGTTGTCACAAGAATCCAGGTGGATTGTTCTTGCGTGATGGGTTTGAATTGGATTGGGCTTCCTGCTTACAGAAGGAGACCCAATATGAAATTTTTTTTTTAGAATTATTTTGGCCCTTAGTGGGCTTTGAACCCTTACCTTTTCTAGGCATTCATTTCAAGAAAAGAAAAATAACAAACAACTTGTTGGAACGGGGTCTCCTAATAGGCTGCGAAATTGGTCAATTTTGATTACTTTTTTATTATATTTAGTATATTGCAGGGATTTTGGGGTGGGTCAAAGCCCCAAATGCATTGTAATGGGTCAAAGGGTAAACTAGGGGTTCGAAAACCATGGGTTGCGGACCATAGGAAAGTCAGAGCTATATTGTTATAAATAGAGATGTATTTTGTATCGAAAAGGATAGGAATTGATGAGATATTGATGTGATATGTTGCTTAAGCTGTCTGTTTGGGTTTTGGGGAATAGACTCCTACTGGTTGTCTGCACGGAGATCCTAGTCCAGCTGTGTGTGGACCCTGCTGCTGTGTGCGCAGGTTGGGAAGGGAATTGTAAGGATAGATTTATGAATGACTGAATGCAAAGGATTATTAGAGATCTAAATCTATGAGTTTTGTTATGTGAATTGATGATAATTGTTGTGTTATGTATTTTCTGTCTTTAAGCTGTGAAAGATTTGTGTACTGAGTTCTCAGATCTAGATCTGTTATGTTCTATTTATGTACTGATGTGTTGATGATATAATAAGCCTATAACGGTAGATCTAGTGCACGTGGATGCGAATAGGAACATAATTAACCCTGCATAGGACAAGGTAATATGGGAATTACAGAAATAGGACGCAACCTTGCTTGCCTTACCCATCCTTTCTCAAGGTGTAGAAACCTGGTTCTAGCACCCACCCATACTACTTCGGGTGAGACTACGACACTGTGAAAGCATGTCAGTTGTCGAAAGGGCCAGTAGTATAGGGGTTTGTTGGCAAACCTTGCACACCGAACTTAGGTCAGGACCCATCAAGCCAACAAATGGTTCCATTGCCGGGACAAGAAGAGGTCTGAGAGAGGAATCGGGTAATGAAAAGAGAATACTAGAATCCTGAAAGAAAAGAGATTGAGGATTGGTTTGAGAGATAGATCCAAGAGTTCGTAGTGAAAGAAAATCGCAGTGAGAAGTTAACGACGGAAAGATGGAAAAATAGGTACGTCCTTACTAAAAGCTATGAAATATTCTTTGTGACTTTTGCAATTGAACTCCAAGAGTGGCTCGCCAGACTAGTGGAATTCCAGAAGTGCTGGAAGGATGAGCGGGTCACTTTGTGGAATCCAGAGTTGCTCGAACAGCTTGAAAAAACTGATAATACTATCACACGCACGGTGGATCATTGGGTGGATAGCGTGCTGGGAGGATTTGTAACGAAATTTTCCATTGATCAGTTTGTATCATACTTTGAAGCTGAATGACGATTTTTCAAAGGATTCGAGCCATAATTTTGAGGACATTACCATTTACGATCAAAAGAAGTACTTGTGCAAAAATAGTATTATGTGTGACGATTGTCAGGTAGAAGGCCTACATGATACGAACCATTGCCCTCGGCTGGGTGTGTACGTCCCAGAACTGAAGCAACAATGGTGTCGATTCTTCTGATCAGTGGGACATGATGAGTAGAACTATTGCACATATTACTTAATGATGGATCGTGGGAACTTATATCGAGTGCAATTAGACCCTGCATCACCAAGACTTTTTGTGCAATTTGGAGGATCACTGACCCGAGGCAGAGGAGGTTGGGGAGAAAGCGTAGGCCGAGGACGAGGTTAGCTAATCTGTTATAACTGTGGAGAAATAGGGAACTTTTCCAGAGAATGCCCTAATCCCACCAGGACGTCGTGTAAATATTGTAGACAACTAGACCATGAGGTAGAAGACTGCCCAATTTTAATAGCTAAGATGCAGGAATGGCAGCCTTCCCCTACGCAGAACGTACATAGGGTCAAAACTAAGCTAAGAGAGGCGGATCCAAGTGTAAGAGTCATGACACGTAGTGGGCTGGACACCCAGGGAAGCAAAGAAGGGCTTGCCTCTCGGAAAGAAGTGTCTTACAAAGAACAAGCCCCATTAGCAGCCCCCGCGTAGCCTCAGATTGAAGAAGGAGTTGAGCCCTTTTTAGGGGCATGTCTAAAGTTGCTAAGGAATTCGGAGGCAATAGGAAATCTCCTAGCACTACTAAATACCTGCAAAACTTGGCCTAATTTGATCCCTGAGACCAAGGATGTACACAAGCTATACAACTATAAGAAATGCACCAGGAGAGAGATACGATTGACTGCGCAGATCAGAGACTATGAGATGGATTAGGTTATCTTAGATCTTGGATCAGATGCGAACGTGTTACCAAAACAAACATGGCAATGAATGGGAGAGCCTATGTTGGAATGGTCAACTATTAAACTACGAATGGAAAACCAACAAAAGATCATCCCTCTGGGTAGATTACCAAAAGTCATGGTGGACATCACAGGGGTACGAGTCCTAGCTGATTTTGAAGTAATAGAAATAGTACAAGATGTAGACCCCTACTCTGTGCTCCTTAGACTAGACTGGGCAATAGACATGGGAGGTGTCATCAATCTCAAGAAATGCAACATGGTGTTCAAAGACAAGGGTATGCGTGTCATAGTACCACTAGACCCAGCAGAAGGTGCGCGGTACACAGAGCGAGCCTATGAAAAGAAGGAATTCGGGTTAACCCCACAGATGAAGGAATGCTCTGTCAGGAAAATTACAGTGAATGCTTTTCCAACTCCGATGAGGAGCTGGAGAATTGGCAAGGTCGGTTGCATGAGGTTTCGGCGCTTCGAAGCCTTCAGACCATCAAGAATTTTCGTCACATCTCTACCATAGAAAGAACCTTGCTCTGCCGGGAGGACGCAAGTGATACTCAGTAGCCTGAGGAACCTAAGATTCCCACAGAATGCAGGCTAAAAGAAATATTGCTAACCCGATGCGAAGTTCCTACGTAGGGACTGGTATTCTTTACTCATGGAAAGTACTGGAGTAGGGTGATCCTATGCATAGGGACCCCTGTGGTCAGATGGGCTCTGAGTTTAGTTGACCTACACGGATACCTGCTAATGTGAAACACTCAAGAGTGTGATCGAACCTTGCCCGAACAAAATTACCGGGGTACCACAACCCTCAGTACACGTAGGATTACAAACCTGTCTGAAGATCTGCAAACATCTCAAGTAATAAATGACATAAGGATGTATGACATAGACTTCTCATGTAGGGATGTCTCGCCCACGAGCGAAATTAAGGTCTCGACAATACTGTTAACCAACTTGCTAATACACCTCGCCTCGAACCTCATCCCAAGTACGCAATCGACATACAAGTGTCATCTATGGTCTGACATATCATGGACACGACCTAGGTCATGAATGATAACCATCAACATGTCCTAATTTAATAAGAAAAGCCCCCTGCAAGTACGAAAAATAGGCAGCAGATCATTAATGCAGCAATTTATGGTAAGAACGGTCCAAAGGATTGAGGGTACATGCCACAAACGAGCTACTTCGCCATTAAATAACTCCGGAGGAGGTGCGGATGGTTGGAAAACTTTGCTCCGGGTTATTTCTTCACCTTTCAATATGCTCTGGCTATCCATGTTCCAGGTTTTTGTGTTTATCCATATTCTTTGTAAATCTCTTATGTCTATTAAAAATATGGACCCGGACTCGCCAAAAGAACTGGTAAGATAACCTGGGACTGCTGAGTGCAGTTATAGGACTGCGCGTGGCCTTCCAAAAACAAGGATTGTTTGTGGCCCACACACAGAAGGAACATTGAGATACAGGGACATACTGCGACGTCTCCGCAGCTCTCGAGTTCCACTCTCCCGAAGCAATGTATGTTCACTCCCTTGCGTTGCCATAGTTTGCACTCCCGACCCAACTACTGGCGACATCCAACTACACTGAGCACAACTATCTAGTTCAGAGCTACAAAGACTATCCTCTAGAGTGATGCCGAAGATTCACCGCTGTGACCAGGATATGCAGCAACAGTTCGACATACCTCCAGAAGTCTGGGCCCAACGGATTGCCATGGTCACAAATGCAATGCGTATCATTGAGGAGTAGCTGACGCAGGGAGCACAATTTATCGAAACAGCTATAGATCTATGGATGACAGTACAACACCCTTCCATGATTCAGCATATCCAGCAAGAATTATAGTAGGCAGAAGCTGTTCTGGATCAAGTCCGAGCCTCCACACCTTCCCCCGTTTCTGTGCAGTGCCTAGCCGCCATGGACAGGATTGAGGACCTTCGGCACTCCAAGAAATTTTTTCGGAAATGGTTGAAGCCGTGGTCTGATACCGTACTCCAGCTTGCACGCGATGCTTATTCCACCATCGTACGCCTCCACTGGCTATTAGAACGGGTCACTCCGAATACAGATGGGCCTGCCTTCCTGACATTGGTCAACATTGCGCAGCAAGCTACAGCTCAAAGTCTCAACGTACTCCCTCCACTTATCCGCACTCTGGACCCTTTTCACACGCAAATGGAAGCCGCACCACTACAGTGACTTGGGACGAGTCACAAGATTGTGTTGGGGGACTGTTGGAACGGGGTCTCCTAACAAGCTACGAAACTGGTCCATTTTGATTACTTTTTTATTATATTTAGTATAGCACAGGGGTTCTGGGGCGGGTCAAAGCCCCGAACACATTGTAATGGGTCAAAGGGTAAACTAGGGGTCTGAAAACCATGGGTTGTAGACCATAGGAAAGTCGGAGCTAGATTGTTATAAATAGAGATGTATTTTGTATCAAAAAAGATAGGAATTGATGAGATATTGATGCGATCTATTGCTTAAGCTGTCTGTTTGGGTTTTGGGGAACTAACTCCGATTGGATGTGTGTGCGGAGATCCTAGTCCAGCTGTGTGTGGACCCCGTTGCTGTGTGGACAGGTTGGGAAGGGAATTGTAAGTAAAAATTTATGAATGAATGAATGCGAAGGATTATTAGAGATCTGAATCTGTGAGTTCTGTTATGTAAATTGCTGATAAGTGTTGTGTTATGTATTTTCTGTATTTAAGCTGTGAAAGATCTATGTACTGTGCTCTTTGATCTAGATCTTCAATGTTCTATTTTTTTCTAATGTGTTGGTGATATAATAAGCCTATAAATGTAGATCTAGTGCACGTGGATGCGAATAGGAACATAATTAACCCTGCGCAGGACAAGTTAATCTGGGAATTACAGAAACAAGACACAGCTCTACTTGCCTTACCCATCCTTTCTCACGGTGCGGAAACTTGGTTCCAACACCCACCCATATTACTTCAGGTGAGATTGTGACCTACAAAATCAGGTCACTGCCGAAAGGGCCAGTAGCATAGGTGTTTTTTGGGAAACCTTGCACACTGAACCTGGGTCAGGACCCCGCAAGCCAACACAAATTCTAGTAAAAACGTTGTCAGAAATCAATTAACACTAGTAAAATTCCTTCAAAGATGCTTTTCCAAACAACACTGCAAAAATAAAGGAAAAATTACCTCTGTTGTATAATCATAAAATTCTTACCAAATCAAATCGCCTCCCGACAACGACTCCAAAATGTTGGGTGCAGCAATTACACTTAAGCAAACTCCTCAACACTTAATTTGTCAACCCGGGGTATCCGTAAACTTAGAGACGAAGCACAGGAAATGCCAGAGATGGTATGAATCTTCCTAATATAAATCCCTACTTTCTTTAAAGGAAAGATTGCAAAATCAAATTAAAGAGAGAAAAAAGAAACTTGAACCATAAAAATAATATAAGACTGGAACAAGAAAGAATGCATTTGCAAGAGGGAATTAAAGATAAAAGGGTAATCACTCTAGCTAATTATTGTTTAACTACTGAGTATGTCTTTTTCTTTAGCAGAAACACTTAGCAGTCTCATCAGATGGGCCCTTAAACTTGCTCCTTTAGAGATTTCCTTCTTGCACTAATCTGTCCTGCACTATCGCAGTCTGCTTGCACTAGTGCAGGAATAGAGATTTATGCAGAAGGTACAAACGATGTCTTTACTGAAGGATTTTTACTTCATGCAAGGGCTTGAAATTTTCCAGGTTCAGAGCACTTGGATCCCGTGGAAAGAAACTAGTTCTTGCACTGGAGCAGAGCTTCCTGCACTTAGCATTTCATTCTTAAATTGAGTGCTTAATGATTGCAAGTGCTATTATATTGTTAAATCAAATTACACACATAAAAAGTGATTTTTTCTAATTTTAACAGAGTGTAGGAATAAAGAAATAATCAATATACATTTATCCTGTCATAAGCATTTAATGAAAGAAATAAGATTGCAGGAAGTAGACTAAGAAACCTTGCTGCATCACACCAACGTGCAGTGGTGCAGGTTCATTTCTCCTGCTTGGACTAGGTAGGGAAAACCAATCAAACATAATTGCAGAAAAGGAAATATCACACCAACGTGCACTGGTGCAGGTTCATTTCTCCTGCTTGGACCAGGTGGAGGAAAACCAATCTGAAATTAAGAGAAGGAAAGGAAATTGTAGGAAAAGGAAATTTATCTACTTCACACAATGGATCCGATTTCACTCAAACATGAATGCATGTTCTTAAAATTAAATCACACTTGAAAATATAAAAACAAATTACAGGAAAACGGGAAATGGGGTAAATGTGCTGGGTTGGTTGGGCCCTAGCCAACCAGCGCATTTCCCTTTTAAATAAAAACGCTGCTTAGTACCTTAATCAATTCATCAGCTCAAACACATAAATGAAATTTGTGAAACATGAGGTGGAGCTCCCTTTTATTAATTCACTGAGGAAAGTACATACATTAATACAACGTCCAACCCAGATTCAGGTGATAACAAAATACAACAACCTGTTACTGCCTCTCTAGATATATCTCTGTTCTCTTTTCCTATCAAAAATTTTCCTCTCCCATTCCTATTTACATTCTACATTATATATATCTTTGGCCTAAGGCAAAAATAGATCATTCAACTGATTACATAACCAAACGCATATTTTAGCTTCTTGGCCTTCGAAATTATATGGTTAGCAAACTGGCCGTAGCCAATATCCAACTTCCATCCTTCGCAGATTCGGTCTCTGCTGCCTTTGGGTCGATCTTTGTTGTCGTGGCTGAAGCTACTCGATATTTACTGTCGTGGCTGAAGCTGCTCAAAACGAGGTGGTGATCAAGGAGGTTCGGACCTGCTGCAAGGATTTGTTGTGCTAGCAACGGTGCAAGATCCGATCCTGCACTAGGATCAGCGGTCATGGTAAGTACTTCTAACTACCAAATAAACATTGGAGATATTGATAAGTTACAAAGAGTGATTAAAAGTAAGAAATCATGTAATAAATAATTATTTAATGCTAAGTTGAATTAAAAATATGAAAAATAAAGTTTATACGAAATATGTCACCGTGCTTGGACTGGTGCAATATGAGGTTGCATAAAAGAGGTAAAACAGAGTTAAATAGTTATGATTTAGGAAGGGGAAAATGTAAAAAAGAGAGAAAATTAGGGGGCTAACAGGGTGCGTTATAACTCTACCTAGTTGTTCCTTGGGTGTGTTACCTTGGCAAAAATGGGCCTTGTCTAGGTCATTTTTCTTCCTTCCATGTTACCTTCTCCTCAGGAGTTGATGAGGAGGTCATTTTCTGTAACATATGCCCCTAAAGTGTGGTCGGCGAAGGCGATGTCTAAATACTTTATAATAAGTGTAGTAGAATGAGAGGAATTGGAGGACTGAGGAAAACCTGAAACAACAACATATGTCAAAAATATAGTATCTGTCTTGAGTTGGGCATTCCCATGCTCAGTAGCTATATCAAAATGGTTTTTATAAAACATAGATATGACTAGTGTGTCCACCGATAAGCACAATGTAGAAGCTTCTGCCATGATAGGATCAAACTGATAAGTTGTCTCTAAAAACAATATTGCAGCTTGGGAGAGGAAACATAGTTGAAATGATGTAAGCCTCAACCCAAATTCTTGGTCGTTGCTTCACTAAACTGCATACTTCCGCACATGTGAATAAAGGAGTTGTAGTCGAACATGTAGGAAATATTCTGATTACCAATAAATAACAAAAATTGTTAACAGACATGAGGGTGGCCACCGATAAGGATGATGGTCCCCAAGATGCACATTACAATCTAGCAAGTGTGAATAAAATGAGTTGATGTCGAACACTCATAGAATCATTCAATTAGGATTCTAAATGAGAACCCCCAACCAAACACAAGGTGACCTTCCACTGATGTCTACAAATACCTGGGTACTGATGTGTTTCTGGATCAACCTCCTAGATAAGATGTTGAAGTCGATTGGAAGAGATCTGTCAAAAGGTAGGCACTGAGGTGTCCTACATCAGTGGACACGAAATGGAAGAAGATGATTTTGTCGTGGAAATAATCAAGAGTAAATGGGATTAACTGACGACAAATAATTTATAGTATATGATGGCTTGGATGATACAAGGAGCAGAAGAGAGAAGGATCCTATTGAACAATAGAAGGCACAGTAACAGGGTACCAGGCAGCTTAGGCTAAATGAACACCAAAGAGTGTTAGGATTCACCAATGCAGTAACATTGGCATACAAATATAAACTCATATATGGTAGGGTTCAGCTAATTATGAGTGAGTTTTCTGGGAAGTGCCATGTTCAATATTTTGTGAAACCAAATTGACCTTTAGAAATATAACATAATAAGTATCCACTTTGTCCAATTTTTTCCCCATCTGATTAAGTTTAAAGAGTCCAGATGGTTAAAATCCATGATCTTTTCATTTTTAGAGAGTCTGAAAAACATCATAAAAGAAAACTCTAGGGGGTACCTTCGTCATGTTTTGATAACCGGGCACGACGAAGGGAGAATAGTAAGCCCAAAACAGTTCATTTTCCATAAGTTAGTCCATTGAATCCGGATAAAGTGATAAACCTATGTTCAATGGACATCTGCCTAATTTTGTTATGAGTACGAGGAGATAGAGTAAACTCAATATTCTTCGTGAATTTTAATGAGTCCAACGAAAAAAACCTCGATGCTCTCCTTGAATTTTTAACGAATCCAATGGAGAAAAACTCGATTACTTTTTCATTTTTTTAATGAGCTAGAAAAATATAGAAAAGAATGGCACATTTTTCTTCATCATAGTAGTTTAACGAGCCTGAAAAAGGCAACTCGGGGTTTTTTCAGTTTTACAAGCTAGAAAAATTCCCTAAAAAAAAGCTCTCCACTAGGTCGAACACGGTCAAATTTGCACATGAACACTAACAACTCATCAGAGCATTGATGACATTTAAAAACCAATAGCTGTGGCAAAATATAGCAGGAATTTACCAATTTTACAGATTAGTTGAGTGATTCATACCTACAGAATGGCTATAAGAAGACAAAAAACCTTTATTTTCATTGTTTTGAGTGTTTTGGTGGAGCTCTGGAGTGAAAAACAGGTGAAACTTCTTATGTCAATTGTGGACGAACTAGGCAACGATTTTTTATTCTGCGAGATCCAGGTAAGAGCTTGAACCTTTATCTAGCTTTCCATTGTCATTTTAGTTGTTTTTACTAGCTAGGAATTTTTTTTTAGCAGGCCCTAAAATTTTTGAGCAGCTAATGCAGGCACCTAGTGTTAGGGCCACGTTAAACACACTGCCTGTTAAGGGACAGTGCGTTTAGCACGCACTGATTTTCACTAGGGCCCACGTTAGCCGGAAGAAATATTTTTCAAACTTGTTTTTCTCAATCCTATAGTTTTTCAGCTAAAAACTAATCAATTGGAAATCTTTCTTGTGTAGGTGTGAAGCAATTTACCATGATTATTTGGTGCGAAAGAGAGCATTAGCGGGAATAATTCGAAATGGTTACCAATGCTGCTACTATGCCGATTCTCCATAGATGTGGATTACTAAAGTATGCTCATTTAGAGTTGATGAGAGGGCAAGAAGACCTTCTAATATGGATTGTCCAACAGTGGGATGGTCAGCAACATATCTTTCACATCAGGGGTAATGAAATCTCGATCAAGAAAGATGACAAATACTTCTTGACTGGTCTATCATGCAGAGGATCGGGGCCCAATCTGACAGGTTCCAGGGTTGATCCTTGCACTACTACGGATCTTATTCGAACACATTGCATAAACAATACTACGACAGTAAGTAACCGGGTGCCTATAGCACAGGTGGTCTCGAGACCGATGAGGTCTCTCTTGTGGATGATAGTTCGCTTGGTAGGAGCCAAGAGTCAATACGTGGCCACCAAGGCCCAGGTATTGCTGGCACTGGACTGCATGCAGCCTCAGGTTTTCGACTGGTATGAAAGTGTTGTCTGTTGGGTTTGAGAAGAACTGACAGCATGTAAGACCCAGACCCAAAGAGAGTTTGGGTATGGCACACTGATCATATCCTTCATACTAGAGCGGGTGACCGCAATGAGGCCAAGGATGGTCACGGATGCATCGGGGGGCATGGGAGCCAAGACAGGCTCATTGGTCAACTTTGATACCGTAGACTGGAGAGGGTCCAATCCTTCATTTTTTTGATGATGCATTCTTCGAGTGGCTAGATGGCCAGATTCTAATGATTGAATATTATCCCTATGCAGGGATGAACTACTCAAGAGATATAGAATTGATAATGCCACCAGGAACTTAGTGGGATCTAGATGGTAAGAAGGAACATGATCGGTATTGAAGTATTTTTTTATCTTTTGAATTTTTATGCAACTTTTTTGTTTAATGGGTGAAAATGTTTTTGACATGAAGCTTGTTGCTTGACACAGATGTGGAACATGTCCATCCAGCCAGAGCCCCTCGCTATGCAAGGCGAGGAATGCAGCTACCTGGGGTTGGCACAAAAGCAGAGGCTCACCAGCCACCGAAGAGGGTGATGATGCATGTAGTTTGCATGAGCTTGCTTGGAACCTCGAGGGTTTAAGCATGGGCATGCCACCAATTCCCATGAGGGAGATCCTAGTTCACCTATAGCAGCACATAGTGGGTGTGCCAGAGAGATTCTTGGTGCCTCTTAGGAGGTTAGCCAGAGCAGTTATCAGCTATCATGAGTAGCAGACTTAGGAGGAATAGTGGCTAGATGTGTAGATGTCAGAGCGAGGCTTAGCAGAGCCAATTTTTGTAAAACACACAAGTTTTGGGAAGTTTTTTTATGTAACTTGACTAGACACAATCGATATATATATATATATATATATATATATATATATATATATATATATATATATATATATATATATATATATATATATATATATATATATTTGTCATTTTTTTTGTTGTGTTTTTTAATTTTTATGTATTTTTTATGGTGAAAAAATACACACTCATGTATGACTCTTTCTATAATAAATGTGACAAATGCCAATCTAACACATAATTGGCCAAAGAATCAGCTAATATATTATATTCTCTAGGAATTTTATCAAACATGATGATTTGAAATTGACGTTCTAGGAGTTGTACCCTTAAGTAATAACACAATAAAACTAGATGATGGACGCGATAAAAATTGTTTAAACGCATAACGACGAGTTGGGAATCTAACCTGACCACCAGATTGGAGATGTCGAGAGATGCGGCTTCTGTGAGGAGTTGTATCACTGACATGTACTCAGCAATATTGTTGATGGAATTTCCTAGGAAGATTCTCCCAGAGCCAAGGAGCTCCGACTCAGGTGTGTAGAGGACCCAAGCAACTGATGCAATGTGCCGAGTATGAAGACTAGCACCATTCGCGTATCCAACGTATGATAAGGATGATGAAGGAATCTGTGTAAAAGAAGAGAGTGTTCATGAGAAAAACACTCAAAAACCCAAAATATCTAGACACACCAAACAAAGACAAAATTGATATACATAAAATTACAAAGCATATGCCTAATGGAACACTAGGAAAAATACTTCTTCAAATAGAGCCCGTTGTGAGGTTTCACGAGTGGAATTCCATTACAGTCCTAAAGTTCATAAGCTCCTTTTGAAAGGACTTTTGCGACAACATAAGGACTAAGCCATAATGGTTGGAGTGTTCCTACCCCCAAGTGGTCGTGTCTCTGATCATAGAGTAGAATGAGGCTTGACAGATTTGTTGTATTGAGCCTTTACTCGGTGCTTGTCAGCTTTGAGTGCCTGTGTGGCATCTCGACGAGTTTTATCCAATTTATCGAGTGAGAGCAAGCGCTCTTCTTCGGTAGTGGTGCTAGGTAAGATTTCAACGAGCTTGAGTGATGGAATCTCACACTCGATTGGAAGTACTTCTTCTAGAACGAATGCTAGTTGGAATGGTGTAAAGCCTATAGAAGTTTTTACTGACGTCCGGTATGCCCATAACGTGGAATATAACTTCCGATGCCATGTGGTTTTATGGTTTCTGACTAACCGATGAATCATGGTTTTGAGGACCATTTATGGCTTCGACTTGACCATTTTCTTGCAAATAGTAGGATGAAGACTAATCTTGTTGAAAACCTAGCATGAAAGCTAATTCCATCATCATATGGTTCTGAAAATGTGACCCATGATCTGTGACGATCGAGAGCGGTAGATCTAAATGACAGATGACCTAATTGAACATGAATAGAGCGGAGATTTCTCCATTAGCCTTAAAAGTGGGAATGGATTCTACCATTTTGTGAAGTAGTCGACCGCAACTACAATGTAGTTGTGCCCATCCATAGAAGTGGGATTGCATGTGATGAATTATATTCCCCATTTAGCGAAAGGACCAACGGAGATAACCGGATGAAGAGGGGTAGGATGGGTGTGCATTTTCTTCATGAAAATATGACATAGATGGCACTTATAGATTGCTAAGATGCAGGCTTTAAACAAAGTGGGCCATTAGTATCCTGCATGCAATATTTTATGGGCAGTAGCTATGCCAGAAAGATGACCGTCGCACGCCCTTGCATGACAGTCATTCAAAATGTGTTCTTCCTCGTTAAGAGTGAGAAAATGTTGAATAATAGTATTGAAACCACAATGATATAGATTATCGTTTAGCATGAGGTAGTGTTTCGCTTGGTGACTAATACGACGACGGTCGTCTGACGTGAGAGTTGGGCATAATTGTTGAGTTTGGAGGTAGAAAAAAATGTCTCGATACTAAGGATCAGAATAATCAACCAGGTAGACTAATTCATCAGGAAATTAATCATGAACTACATCTTCCGGGTCAATTATGGGAAGTTCCGACAGTAATTCAGCGAAGAATAGAGATTTCTTTGCTTTGGCAGCAGTGAAAACCAAATTGAACTGTTGGAGATTACAATCCATTTGGAATATTTTCCTCCAATTTTTTTTTGAGACAAGATGTGTCACATGGGATTCTCCAAAGCATTTATGGTAGTCTGCCACAGCAATATATAGTGTTAGAGGTGGGTGACAATGAAGACCACTGCGAGAGATAGTTTCTTCACATGTCAATATCATAGTTCAGGTCCAATGAGACCTTTTTACAAACAATATATCACATGCTCACTATCATCATTGTGAACTTGAACCAACACCATTCCTAACAAGGATGGTGAAGCTTCCAGGTAGAGGAGAAATTCATGCAAATAGTTAGGGGCACTAAAAAGTGGGGCGGAAACGAGTGCTCATTTCAACGCATCAAACGATAGTTGAGCCTGGTTATCCCACAGATACGGTATCCCTTTTTTAAGAAAGTGCATCAATCCTATCGTCATCTTAGCATAGTTTACTATGAAACGACGTAAGAAGTTTGCCTTACCTTGCAAACGTTGGAGTTGTAGAATGGATTGTGGTGCAGGTAATTCAAAAATTGCCTTAACCTTATCGAGATCAACCCTGATTCCATGCTTGGAAACAATGAAGCCAAGAAGATGTCCAGACTCAACGAAAAATATGCACTTATGCAGATTCAGACGTATGTTGTAGAACTTACACCAAGTGAAGATTTGTTCAATATGCACAAGGTGATGGTTCGCTTCTTGGAGTGAGCCAGAAGGTTATCCAAGTAAGCTTGTACAATATTTCGAATATCGTGAAATCCATAGTCCATAGCCCTTTGAAAAGTTTCTCTTGCATTCTTCAGATCGAATGGGAGTTTACGATACACAAATGTGCCCCAAGGATAGATGAAGGTGGTTTTATGCTGGTCATATTTCTTAATCACTATTTGGTTGTATCCCGAGAAGCCATCCATAAAGGAGAAATATTCACATCTGGCACAGTTGTCGAGAATCTGATTTATAAACAGCGTAGGATAATTGTCTTTTGGACAAGTGGCGTTCAGATCACGATAATCAACACAAACCCAGATGGTGCCTTATTTTTTATCTATGAGAACCAGATTGGAAACCCAATCCGTTATAGGAATGGGATAGACGAAACCAGCGTGTAAGAGTTTTTTGACTTCAGTCTTAATGGCAGCTTCTTTGGGAGGGTGGACTAGTCAGAGCCTTTGCCGGATAGGCTTGGCATTGTCATAAATCTGATTTCGTGTTTGATGATAGACGGATCTATGCTACAAATTTCATTGTAATACCAAGAAAAAACATCGAGAAATTCCTTAAAAAGGGATGTGAAGTGTGCAATTTCCTTGGGATCGCAATCGTCTCCAATATGAATATTTTCCATGATACCCGTTTTTACCGAGATATCTATGAGCATAGTCTTGGAAATATTTCCCATATTCCCTTCCATCTCAATAGTTTGAACAATCATGTAAGCGGAGGGAATGATCTTAGGTGGGTAAAAATATGGGATTTGAGTAGTGATTGCATCTGAATCAAACATCGAAGCATGATGATGGAACTCTCCCCAAGGTTGTTCTTCTAGAGACATGATCTATCGAATAGCTTTATCCGTAGGAAGGACTTCATCGAGGAGATCTTTAGAAGGAACTGTGATGGGTGAGAGGGTGGTACCATTGGTCGAAACCAAAGCATTGGAGGGTTTAGATGCTATTTGGATGGCTTTATAAGCCAAATCAGCTGGTGATAGCGGCATCTGATCTCCATAGGAATCAAATTCTAAAGGTTCCAGTAGGATCCATGGATCAACAGAGCCATCTGCAATGGTGGATATCATTGCAATCGTGTGTGGAACCTTAGGCGGCAGGAGAGGAAAACAACCCATCAGGGAAGATGCCTTCATAAGACCAGTATCAATGCTGATGTACGAGTCAAGAACGCCTCCTATTAGGGGTACCGTGCTACTTGGTAATGTGGAATAATCAGGGGTGAAAAAGGATAACTGATCCACTGTAACTATTTTCCCATCCAATGGAAAGAGGATGAGTCGGAAAACCGAAGAGACAATGGAATTCATTGCATAAGACCAACTGTGACCCAACAACAAATTATAGTTAAGATGACGATCTATGACTTCTATGTCCACCATTATCGTTTTCCCACTAAGTGAAATGGGAAATCTAGCAAGGTAGCCTTTTGGGAGGAATTTGTGGCCATCGAAAGCTTTAAAGGAATTTGACGATGGAGACAAAGTAGGAGAACCCAAGGCAAGCTAGCATGTATTTGACATAACGCAGGTTGAAGCACCTTCATCTATGACAGTGTGATGGATTGGTCTCCCTTTCGACACAACTTGTACCTGGAAATCAAGTTGGTGTGAGAGGTGAGGTTTGGATTTATCCATGTTGAAGATGGCTAGCATAGAATCCCGGGGGTCGATTCTATCAATGGCTAAAAGAAAAGCTTTCCTTTGCACTAGGCAGGTTTGCAATACTTTGAGTGCAGAAATGGTTGAAGGTGCTTGTGCCAAATCTTCTACAATATTGTAGTTTTGGGTAGCACGTGCAGAGGTTTTATGACTTGTGCATCGAAGTGTCCCTTTGGGGGATGAATCGCGGGGTCAGTAGCATGCCTTTCGAAATGAAAATCATTGGATGGTGGTGGATTCGAACTTGTACCAAGTTCTTGAGCCTTAATGACTGTATTTCCATAGAGTTTAGCTCGGGTTTGGAATTCAACACTTTCTACACCATAAATGGTGGATGATCCTTCACTGGAAGGATGAGTACCACCATTTCCCCTTTGTGGGGGTTTTCGTGGGTTTGCAACCACGTGTTGATGTTGCTATTGTGGATTAGGGAAGGGATTTTGAAGGATGATAGGTGTCCTCCCAGAGTCCTTGTTTGTGATAAAATATGTGCATTCCTACAACCGAGTAAATTTGTATGTCAAGTGATCCTCTGCACAAATTCTACAAGGAAATCTCATGGGTTTATCCTTTCCTTTGTTGTTCTTAGAAGTGTTTTTTTTATTAGGATTATTCTGAGTATTGGACTTCTCTTTAGAAGTAGAGCTATTTTTCTTGTTCTTCTTGTTTTTGCCGCTAGGTTTTTGTGTAGACTGCATAGAGTTTACCTTAGTGGTAGGAAGAGTATTCGATTGGTTAGGGGCGGTGGTAGGTGAATATGGCTAGGAGGTTTTCACACTAAGATGTTTTATAGCCATGTCAGAGGTGGCACCAATGAGTCCGTCGATGTGTGCTCCAGGTAATTGAGTGGCAGGAGGATTCGGATTTCCAGTGGCATGGGGGAGTAAGTCATACAACATGCCAAATTGTGAATAGATAAGATCTAAATGTTGCACAAAACATATGGATTGGTCTTCTGTGACCACACTAGACAAGAAAAATTCCTTAGTTAGGGGTGGTAAGAGTGAATTACAAAAGTAGTTGGAAAATAGATGATCTGGGATTGGCACTTTGACGAGCCTCTGCCTATGTCTCCATTCATGAATGTGATCGGAGATGTGGGTGGTAGTGTCTTGGAGCAGCGAGGTTAAGAGTTCCGTGCTGGTTTCATATCGAATAGGCAGTTGGAATTTCTTAAGAAATTTTGTAGATAAGGCACCAACAGTATTGACGACCCCACGTGGTAACTCAATGTACCATTTGGCAGCGTTTCCTGTGAGAGTGTGGGGAAAAAGCCTAAGATAGATACTATCATCCACCATGGAGTTAGAAACAAACCATAGATGAAAGGTGTTGACATGTGTAGTTGGATCGTACCCTTTTTTCCCTTCGAATTTAGGGATGTCAGATAGGATCTTGTGCAGTACTAGAGGCCAGAGTGGGTTGTGGTTGATGGGATCATTGGTTAGTTTATAGCGGGTGGGGATGTTTAGAGCTACCGAAAATGGCAATTGCATGTTTTCCCCTGGATCTAGGTAAGGAAGTATTGGCTAACCATTCGGACCTTAGGGTCCACCCATAAATGTGTTACCAATGGGATAAGTAGGACTTTTTTTTTTTAAGTTTCTAGTGAGTGGGGCTGTAGGGGTGTATGGTTGTTGTCCGTAGGGTATGTTTTACTAGGGGGCGAAATGTGGGTTGCCCCCAATGTAATAGTTGACCCCTTCCCCAAGTTGACTTTAGGGTTGGCTCGCTCATATGGATGTGATAGTGTTAGCCAAAGGCATACTACTATTCACATAGTTAAGCATCGACATAGACCCTACACCAGAAGTTTGACCACTCAAAGAAACAACGTTAACAATGGGCTGTCATGTTTTTTCTAATGACTATAGGGGTATCGAAGTGCCCCCGGGCATATATGTATTGCCCCCTAGAACTATAGCCAAGGGGTTTGAACTCAGCAAATGGTTCCAACTGAAAGGGTTGCTAAAAGGAATAGAAGTATCCCCACTAGTGGGAATGGAAACAGTGAGTCCCAGTGTAGTCACAATAGGAATAGATCTTGAAGGGTTCGGAGGTCCACTAACAGTTGTGGTGACTAAATTTCTGGGACTGGGTATAGCCTGGCTACTAGATTTTTCAATCATTGGTGTATAACTGACAATTGGTGAGGAATATGGTGGTGGACCAGAGTGGGTTACCAATGACATCGAGCCCATGGGCACTGGTTGTGAAACGGATGTTGTTGCAGCCAAAGACATATCTTGGCCTACTATAACCTAAACTCACAATGGCCCCAAAGGGTCAGTGAGAGGAGGATTGTAAGGAGGTATGAATCCTTCCATAAAAGGATCCTCTGGAAACTTCATATGATATGGAGCTATATGAAAATCAGGGTTTGTCACTAGAGACTGCTCTTCTGGAGAAGGCACTGGCTCACCGAGACTCAACTCCTCCCCTGATGCTAACGGAGGGATACCTCGCTATCATTGAGAAAGATGACAAGGGTCGAAGGACGCCATAGTGACTGGTTTAATTTTATCAAATTTTAATTATTGTGGTGTATTATAAAGTCTCAATGATAGTAACAACACACCTAAAAAGAAAAAATAAAAATAAAAAGGACTTCTAAAATCAATCAAGAAAGTAGCCAGAATAGGTATGACCCCGTCTGAGTACTATCGTTTGCTAGAGATGAAATCCAGTATCACAATAGCATACAGAGAGGGTTGGTCAAAAATACAGTTATGGTTACTCTAGAGCTTCACCTGAACCTCAAAAAATAGGTGTAAGCACTCTCATGAAGACGAGTACCCTCCCAAAGACTGAAGACAAAGTAGGTCCATCTATTTTAGGTACCAGGGCAGCCCGCCCCAGTCACCTTGTGTAAGTCCCTAAAAAATTTGGAAACTAAAGATACCTCAAATCACAAACATTGTCAGGGGGGTCACGATCATAGAAAGCATGTTATATGGGCAAAACACATAGATCCCCGATCTAGTTTCGACATGCCCGAAAGGAACCTCAATATATATCATGACCACTAAATGCACTCGAAGGTGGGCTACCTTCGTATGCACCCTGGTGTTGTCTCGCGCTTAACTCTGGTGGTAGTGGTGTGGTCCCAATAGTATGAGTGCAGTAGGATTTCACTTTTTAATGACTCTAGTTTCAAGTTTTGAGATCTTGGGTGATTTTCTCACTTCTCCTACCCTAAGATCCTAGCCTGAAATACTATTGGTGTGAGCTCAGAAAAATTTATATGATTAATTTTATTATATCTTGATTCTTAGTGTACTTGATTATTAGTCTAACAGAGGGGGAGTGGACGTATGAAATGTGATGAGACTTTGACTCAAAAACCATGCAAAAACATGCTCTAAATATTCAATTCAATGAAGAGTTTATTCTACAGGGAGAGATCTTTCCAACATCCATCCACCAGACATTCAAATAACACAGTTCAACCTTAAATATTCAAACATCTATCTATCCTCTCTAACAAATTTTTAACCAAAATTTCAGAATGAAAAATAAAAAATCCTTCAAAAATTAGATGCTACTAATATTAATTTATTTAAACAAAAACTAAAAAAAAATGCTAACTGGTAACCAAGCACAAATATTCAGTAAAAGAAGCTAATCTGGTAGCCAATAACTCCACAGCCAAAGGGAAACACAACAGGGGTGTAAATAATAGATTTTTGTTGGGTAACACTGGCAAGCAGAGGCTATAGAGCATTAATGATGGGAATAAAGCATTGTATATGAGCATAAGAAGCGTTATAATGCACTGAAACACACTCTAGGGGAGCGTTACTCAAGGTAAAGTTGTGCAGATGGCTAGGGAGGGTCTATTCTGGACTTTGTGAGCTATTGAGATGATTACTGAGCATATAAAATGGTAAGAAGGATATGTGGACAGAGGGAAAAAGGTAAAGACATAGGGACAATCCGGAAACTTGTAGCTTACTCCCCAGTAGAGTCACAAATTATGCTATAGGGTAATATGCTTGGGTGGTGGTTTATGAATATCCCTTTCAGGGCTTTCCGGTGCTCGAGGTAGAGTATAATATTCCCTGTAAAGTTCTAAAGGTACTGCATACATGTTCATACTGATATATAATTGACAAAGAAAGATTTGATATGATTACCTCTTCGTAGATAGTAGATCCTATGCAGAGCGCTAAGCGATGAGGTAGAAGTCATTCCTCACCCGCTCCAAATCCAAATCCTATAACCAATCAAAGCACACATGTAATATTCACAACAGTATAGCTAATTAACAATTAAATCAGTATATAATCGACATTAACTATGCATATCTAAGCCATTCATATCATGCTCCATAGACAAATGAACTACAATTGTGACACTGAGGCATCAAATGGATAACAGATACAGTTCTATTGATTTATAAAAAAGGAGGATTACAACCGTTGGTTGTACCAAGTCCTCCTCTGTCTCCCAATTCCTCTCTCTCTCTTTCTCTATCTCCAAGTGTGATGATGCTCAAGGTATATATTCCTTATTGAACCTCGCCAATCTTAAAGTCTCACACTACAATAATGAAAGTATGCTCCACATATATTCAAACCTTCGACCTTAGATCAAGAGCCCACACCTCCAATTTATAAGAAATGGAGAGGACAAACCTTGCCAACTCGTTCAACCAGTTCAAATCAGAAAATATCTATATGTGTTCCATCCTTTCTTTTCTTTTTCCTTCCATAGGAGTTCAGTTGTGTTTGGAAATGTCTAATAAAATATGTGTGCCATTAGTTTCTAATTTTGAACTTACTCTTTATGAGAAAAATCTAGAAATGCCAATCAGTTTTCTGTGAGATATTTCTTTTTTCACATTTAAACATGAATTACATTGCCCTTTGGGCAAGACAAAGTGTTACCCTAGGCATTAACGCTCCCTTTGCATGGTTAGGGGGCGTTGTAACTCTGCCTAGCTGTTCTTGGGGCACGTTACCTTGGAAAAAATGGGTCTTGTATAGGTCATTTTCTTCCTTCCATCGTACCTTCTCCTCTAAGCTGATGAGGAGGTCATTTGTCTTGTAACAGTCTAAACCCAATCCTGAGAGTTAGGGAGGTGGCACCAATGAAAATCACCCAAAATTCAAGTTCCCTTGTAAAATTTATCAGGGCGATCACCTGAGTCATGAGTTTCCTCAGATGGATGAAGTTCATAGGATCCTTTTTCTCAACAACCTAATGTTTTAACTCATCCATTCCCTACAAACCCACAACAAAAAATTATTTCTCAACCTTGTCGACCTATGCAATGAGGCAAAGAGGGGTCATCTTCCATCCCCTTCATAATTCAACTGTATTTATGTGCAAGGAATATTTCAACGTGACCACATGAGCTAATTCATATGATATACCTGAGTTGAGCACTCCTTCCAAGAACTCACTAGCTCCACCTAGTTCCACTGGACCTCTCACTCTAGATAAGCCTATGGAACCAGTCTATCAAGTGCCCAAGGGTGGTATTTGTAAGACGACACACAATCCTTCTACTAGGGCTACTCAACATTATAGTATTGTTGAAGATTTGGCCCAGGCACCTTGTGCCATGTTTACTTTGGAGATCTTGCAAAGTTCTCCTCAGCAATGCAAAGCCTTATTTTCTACGATCGATGGAGTTGACATGTCTGAATCTAGTGTCATTGCTTTTAATGTTGAGAAATTTTTTCCTCCTCTCGCCCATAAATTGTTTTCAGATTATAATATGGGTTTCCCAAAAGAATATCCATCACACCCTAGTATATGAGGGCTCTTCCACATATGTCATGTCCATATCTTGTTGGAATGCATTGCCTCTTTGGCCCTCGCAACATCTAATACCATTCTCCAAGCATTTGACGATCACAAATTCATTCATAAGGGGGCCCTCCCACATTTTTCCATCGAGTTAGGAGGAAAAATGGTACATGTCAATATTGAATTTTTCAATGTTCCTATAGACTATAACATGCTCCTTGGTCGGAGTTGGTTTTATGCCATGACCGCAGTGGTATCGTCTATGTTTCATGTCATTTTCTTTCCTCATGAAGGCAATATTATCACCATTGACCATCTTGACTATTGCGTTCCATCGACCCAAATTTCCACTACTAAAACTACTTTCCCACTTGTGGGGGACCATCGTAGTCAATTTCAAAGTGTTGGGGCTGGAATTTTCAAAAGTTCCACTCTTATGGGGATTTTTCCTCAACTCCCTCCACCCAACACCCCCTCATCTCCTACCATTGCTCCTATGCATATGATATATTATGGCACCTGTGGACCCCATACACCTCCTCAACCATTGGTGGTGTCTCCTATTATCGAAAATGATCAACCGGGTGAGAACCTTCTGCCACTTATTGTGGAAGAGATTGTCTCTTTTGCGGTCCCGTCAGTACCTCCTAACGTTGGTCAGAAAATTCATCATTAAATGGAATATGATCATATTCTTTCGCCCACATAGGTCGCCCCTCCACTTGTTCCACGTGACTCCCTTTATGAAGAGCCTCCATGGTTAGTCAACTTGGAGGTCATGGATCTATCCACTGATAATCATAGAGAGGTTACACCTCTTTCTCCTTATAATATCAAAAATTGGAACATGTAGAGCTCCACATATTAAATCTTGAATCGACTCAGGGGGAATCTCCTCAGCCTTCCCTGGAACTGCCACCCATGTACTGAGTCAAGTTTTGGGTTTCAAATATTGAACTTGCCACCGAATCGTCCAACTCCTATCCACCTGTCGACGAGCATCTTATACCTCCATTATGTCTTGATCCTTCTTTATGTCCATAGGGTAGTTTTGAAAGTATGAATATGTTATATTGTCCTTGTCATGGTCAAGATTTCAATATGGGAAATTTTGATTCATTTGGCATGGATTTACACTGGTGAACCATATGGCCTCTTGTTCTCATAAGTTCATGTATAGAAACCCTTGACCTGTGCCCGGTTGTGGGCGCATCTTAGCGTGACCTACCAAACTGAGTTGTGCTTGTACATAATTTACATAAGAATGTGATACTTTATCCCCTTTTTGGTTTATTATGTGATGCGAGTATTTATCATGCCTTATTTATGCCAAAAATCCAAAAAAAATTATACAATATATATATATATATATATATATATATATATATATATATATATATATATATATATATATATATATATATATATATATATATATAGGTCTTTTTTTCCCTCATCCATTATTATTTCTTTCATTATGTGATTTAACCATGGGTCTAGTATTTTTAGATGGTTTTTATAGGACAAAGTGGAATTTATATTGCGATATAAATTATACCTTAGGCGTGTTTTTCTTGAATTGACATATAGGGGTAGGTCATTTTCGTTGATTTCGCATTTTGACCATCAACACTATTTTTATGCCTTAGGTCCAACCCCATCAAGTTGCAAATTTTTCCACTTCCTATATGCATGCCATAGCTTGGAGGTATATCTTACCTGATCATGGATACCCTAGTTAGCACCTCTTTTCCTTATTGGTGTCCATGTATTCATTTTTAATATCTCACGGAATTCCTCCTTTTGACCCGCCATGACTTCGAATTTGAGCCTCATGTCTTCTTCTTCGTCTATTTTCTAGCCACACCCCAGGTGGAATCGACACTTTATCCCTTGTGATTTCCACTTTTATCATCCTATTTTAGCATATTGAGTTTTGGTTTCTTTTTTTCCATCACCATCACCTGCTTGGCCTACCGCTCGCCTTCAATTGGTCACTTCAAGGAAAAGACCCTCGAGTGGATGTTTTTTAGGAACCCCTTATAAAAATACCCTAGACATCTGTTTGTAGTGGAGGTTATTAGAGGAGGTTGACGGGTGGAGGTTTTTGTGAATTTTTTTCATCCGGTGCACTTATCATCCTACACCGCACCGGTGCATTCAACTAGAGAAAGCACCGGTGCGCAAAAAGAAATTGGCACGCTGGGACACCGTGCACTCCGTACAAACCCACCTGGTGCATATTATTACTAATGCACATCGGTGCTTTACAAATATTCTGCACCGATGCGTCCTAAAACCCCGCGCCAAAACTAAAACAGCGCGGTGTAGTCTTAAGAAACTACACCGGTGCGCCTATAAAACACGCGCACCAGAATAAGGTTAAATAAAAAAAAATACGACCAAAAAACCACATTTTTTCACTTTTCAGTGCTCCAGAGCTCTCAAGCACCGGCGTAATTTTTCCTTGTCTGAGGCACCCTGACATTGGTGCTCCCATTGTACGCATTATTGTTGTGCATTTCCCACCATCTCCATTTTGAATTTTGCAAAACGGTGGGAAAATTTAGTTTTGTAAATTCTACAGCCAATATGCCTCCTCAATGGCCAAATGTATAGGTAATTTTCTTGTTTTTCCATAATTAATCCTTTTATAGGATTAGAATTGTAAATTAGCTTAATGTTAACCTTAAGAAAAAAAAATATTTCTCGCGTGATGCACTCTAGCCATTCGACTCGCACCAGTTCACAGTGCTGCCTATAAATTTAAAGGCTGCACTGCCACCAGTGCTAATGATATCTGCAATGGTTCCAGGGTGGTACCAAAAGGTGCACCGAGATTTAAAAAAAAAAAAAAAAAAGTGTGGTGCGATCGGTTACACAGCCGCACCATTGACCCTGTCGAATAGCCGAAATGCGATGCGTTGACGGAAATATCTACCCTGGGTTGGGTAATTTTGTTAGCGCACCACATTCTAGAATTTTGACTTGGTAAATGGTGTGGCCTAGTAAAATACCGCCCCGTTGACTATGTAATATGTCAAGAGGGTGGTGTGCTGACCAAACTATACGCCCCAGGGCGTATAATTTGGTCAACACACCGCCCTCCCGACACTGGTCCATAGTCAACGGTGTGGCCTAGTAAAATACCGCCCCGTTGACTATGTACTATGTCAAGAGGGTGGTGTGCTGACCAAACTATACGCCCCGGGGCATATAATTTGGTCAACACACTGCCCTCCCGACACTGGTCCATAGTCAACGGTGTGGGTTGTTATACCACCGCACTGTTGACTTCGGAACGATTCCAAGAGGGCAATGTGCTTAAAATTTTCAGGTGCACTGCTTCTAGTGTGCTAAATATTTTCTGGTGCACTGCCTCTGGTGCGCGACAATAAAAGATGCACCGTGACCGGTGCATGCCTGTTTTTTGTGGCGCACCGACTATTTTTTTTTCAAAAAAAATTATATATATGTATATTCCTAAATACACGTCTCATTTAATAAAAAAAAAATGTATTTAATATGTCAATCATTCAGAGACGTGAAAGGAGAGAAGAGAGGGAACAACAACAACAATAGGAAGACCAATATAATATGGTTCACCTCTGGGAGGCACGAGAGAGGGAGAGATATGCATACTCTTTCCCTATTACAACATCTACCTAGGGGCTCCTTAGGCAGGTAGGCCTCCTTAAGTTCTATGAGGAGGCTACTTCCCTAAAGGGCCATGGTTTTCTTTTGTGACATCTTATCCGTAGGTGGAATGCCAACCTACAGGCTTTTCGGGTTGGTCCTAACCAGTGGTATGTGCCCACTGAGGAGGAAATCTATTTCATTATAGGCATATCGAGGAGAGGGGTGAATTTTCACTTGTTCCCAGAGGTTCAGTTGGATATGAAGCAAGGAGTCAGTTGGTGTACTCCCAGAGATACATTAGTGCGGATATACTGTCTCCTTCAAATTTTCAAGTCTCCAGAGGTCAGTTACATATTGCTGCATTTGGTAGTGAGGAGGTGAGGTGGCTCTCACTTCTGATTTCGACCATTTCAAAAAACACCAGTGACGGGAAACACATTAGTTTACAGCTTATATATTATGTTGATTCTTTAGTATGACAACCACGATTTCTCAGGTGGTCTGCCATTTTTTTGCAGTAGTTCTGTACAAATTTAGATAGATTTCATGCTCATGCACTGTTATGAAACCAGCTCCAAAAATAGAAGAAAAGAGAGATCGACGCCTTAGAAATAAGCCACTTTAAGGGGGAAACCTCCAATACATTACATAAATGAACAATTATTGGATGATACAAATGACAAAAACCTCCTTCTATATATAGGAGTCCATGGGCCCACAAATATAATCCTAGCTGACCTAACAATAACAATGTAAGGGCACAATAATAACAATATTGGGGTTACAGGGGTACAGCAATAAAAATAAGGGGGCTACACTAATAACAATAAGGAACTAAACTAGTAATATAGGGACCTAACATGCCCCTCTCCTTCAAAAAAGTGTTGTCCTCAACGCTTGAGTAGCTTTGGGTGCTTATGTATAAAATTATCATCCTCCAATGTAAAATCTTAAGTGGGTAAGTTCTTCCACTTGATGAGATACTCTGAAATTGATCTATTTCATAGCTGTCGATTTCTTGTTTCCGTGAACGCTTCAGGTTCCAATATGAATTTTCCTTCCTCATCAAGTTCTGGAAATATTTTTTGAACTGGAAGATTTTCACCTATAAACTTCTTTAAGCATGAAACATGGAAAATTGGATGCACTCGTGAAGAAGAAGGAAGCTCCAATTTGTATGCCATAGTACCAATCTTTTGTAACGCCTTGTAAGGACCATAATAATTTGGTGATAATTTATTTTCCTTCTTAGCTTGCTTGAGGGACATTTTTTTGTATGGTTGTAGCTGTAAAAATACCTAGTCTCTTAGATCAAAACTTCTCTCACTGCAATGTTGAATTTCCTGTTGTTTCATTCGATTTTGTGCCAAATTTAGGTTATCCTTTAAGAGTTGGAGAAATTCTATTGATGATTGATGTGATCTTCCACTGCTTGAAACTTAGAATTTTCTCTTAAATATGATGTGATGGACGGTGGATGATATCTATAAAGTGCCATAAATGGGGTCATTTTTGCTGCAATATGGAAGTAAATGTTATACCACCATTCAGTGAAAGGTAATCGCTTGACCCATTTTGTTTTTTTATCAGATAAAAAACAACAAAGATATCATTCCAAACATTTATTCACTATCTCAGTTTGACCATCGGATTGAGGATGATAAGATGAGCTATGAGATAATTGAGTACCCAAACAAGAAAATAACTTCGTCCAAAAATTTCAAGTAAAAATGGGATCTCTGTCGCTCACAATAACCTTTGGGTTTCCATGTAGCTTTTGAATTGTGTCCATAAATGTAGTAGCAATTGTAATTGTTTTAAATAGATGATATAATGCACAAAAGTGTGCATACTTGGTAATTCTATCAACTACCACCATGATGACACTCTTTCATTTGGACTTGGGTAAACATGCCATAAAATCCATTAAAATCTCCTCCCAACGTTGACTTGGAATGGATAAAGGTTGTAGAAGACACGGGGTCTTAATTGTCTCAACTTTATTTTGCTGGCAAACCAAAAATTCTGCCACAAACTTTTGAATATCAAATTTAAGGCCATCCCCCAAAAAAAAAAATCTTCACCCTGTGATAAGTTTTTAAAAATCCCGAGTGTCCTCCTAAAGGAGAAATGTGCAATTCCAAAACAATCTTTTGTTTTATTTGGGAATTCTTACAAAGATATAAACGATCTTTGTACCATAAGGAATCATTTTTCCAACTAAATGTATCAGATGTACTAGGATCTTGCTGAAATTTTTGAATGAGTGTCCACACTTCTTCATCCTTCTTCCATTCATCCCTTGCTTCGGTTATCCAATCTGGTTGGATAATAGAAATGGCACAAAGCAATGCTTCCACCTCTTCATTCATTCTTGAGAGTGCATCTGCAACAACATTTAGCTTCCCTTTTTTGTAGATTATTTCAAAGTCATAACCCAACATCTTTGTGACCCATTTTTGTTGCTCTTCTGAATATATTCTTTGTTCCAAAAAGTGTTTAAGACTATCATGTTAATTTTTTACCTTGAAGTGTCTTCCCATTAGGTAAGGTCGCCATTTCTTTATTGCATGTAGTATTGCTAACATTTCCTTCTCATAAATAGCTTTCTGCAAAAGCTTTCCTTTGATTGGATGACATTCAAAAGAATTGGGTCTTCCTTCTTGCATTAAAACAGAACCAATTCTATTTCCTGAGGCATCACATTCCATAATAAAGGTTTTTGTGAAGTCTGGAGTAGCTAAGACTGGTGCTAGGCACATTGCCTCTTTAAGATGTTCAAAGGCCTTAGTTGCTTCAGGATTCCATGAAAATGCATCTTCCTTCAATAATGTTGTTAGAGGTGCTGTTATTCTCCCATAATTCTTAACAAACTTGCAATAATACCCTGTTAACCCAAGAAATCCTCGCAACTTCTTTATGGTTGTGGGGACTTTCCATTCCTTAATGGCTTTAATTTTTTTAGGGTCTCCTTAACACCCTAGTGAGATACAATATGACCTAGATATTCCACCTCTTGTACTCCAAAGAAACATTTGGATGTTTTTCCATATAATTGTTTCTCCTACAATAGTTTGAGCGCCCTGTCAACATGTTGAACATGATCCTTCCAAGACCTGCTGTAGATTAGTATATCATAAAAAAATACTAGCACAATTTTTCTAAGGAAGGGTTTGAAAATGGAATTCATCAACCCTTGAAATGTAGAAGGTGCATTGGTAAGGCCAATAGGCATGACTAAAAATTCATAATGACCCTCATGAGTTCAAAATTTTGTTTTCAGAATATCTTCAGTCTTCATTCTAATTTGATGATATCCTGAATGAAGATCCAACTTGGTAAAATAAATTTCTCCATGTAAGTCATCCAATAATTCATCAATCACAGGAATGGGAAATTTATCTTTAATGGTGAGCTTATTGAGCTCCCTATAATCCTGACACATGTGCCATGATCCATCCTTCTTTTACACCAATACTACTGGAGCAGAGAAAGAACTTTGACAAGGTTGAATTATACCAGCCTCTAACATTTCTGCAATCATACATTCAATTTCACTCTTTTGGACATAAGGATATCTATAAGGCTTGATGTTTGGAGGAACACTTCCTGGAATCAAATGAATGGCATGATCATGATCACGAATATGTGGGAGTCCTTTGGGAGTTTCAAACACCTTGGAATGATTTTCCAAGACTTTTTGGAGATCTGCAGAAATAGATGATTTTGATGTTGGAACTTCTATTGAGCATAATTGTGTAATTACGCCTCATTTTTCTTTTTTTAGAAGCTTTGTCATGACATTATAGCTTGTTATCTTTCTCGACTTCCCTATGATACCCCATATTTTGACTTCCTTTCCTTCTGAAAAAAATTCAAGAAAATTTCTTGAAAATTAAAAGCTATCATCCCCAAAGGTTGTAACCATTGTACTCCTGGTACAACATCATCACCTCCCATAGGAATGGAAAGCATTGGACTATTCAATACATATTCCCCCATGGTTAGTTTGATATTATGGCATTTTCCAGAGAAATTTATAGTTCCTCCATTTGCAACCATCACTTGACATTCTGGTGTTGGGTATAGGAAACAATTCAATTCCTTGGCTACCTTACAATGAATAAAATTATGGGTACTACCCAAATCAATAAATACTATTAAATTTTTCTTCTTGATATGTCCTTCTATCTTGAGAGTTTGAGGAGTGGTAATTCCTGCCAATGCATTACATGATATGGTTGGACTCATTTATTCCTCTTCTAGGGTTGGTTCCTGGTGCATATCCTCTTCTTTTGAAGATTCTTGTTCATTTTCTTCTTCCTCTTCACAGTCTATGTAAAATAATTTCTTCTCAACACACTTATGACCTTTAGTGTATTTTCTATCACAACTGTAGAAAATCCCTTTTGCTCTTTTTTCTTCCAATTTTTGTGGTGTTAACCTTCTAGGTTGTGGAAGTCTAGGAGTAGCAACACTTCCATCTTTATATATGTGAATGGTAGGCTTCCTTGTTTCCATAATTTTACATTCAATTTTTCTTGCCAAACTGAATGTATTTTCCAATGAATTAGGTTCCCAAATGCGAATTTCATGTTGGATGTTATCCTTTAAATTCCCTATGAATAAATCAATCATGTGTTCCTCTGGAATATTAGTTACCCTTATATTCAATTTTTGGAAGTCCTCAATGTGCTCCACCACTGAACCCTTTTGTTTGAGATTTATCATTTGGCTAAAGAGGTGTTGCTTTTTTAATCCTCATAATGTGCTATCATTTCCTCCGTAAAAATTGACCAAGTGACAATTTTTTTTACGAGAGCAAAGCCATCGATACCATACAAATGTATTTTTTTCTAAATTTAAAGTTGAAATGCGTACCTTTTGTGTGTTTTGCACATTATTGAGTTCAAAATATTGCTCCATCTGTAGTATCCATGTTACGGGATCCTTGCCATCAAACTTCCTCATATCCATCTTTGGAATATGGTGGTTATTCCATCCAACATTAGAGTTTATGAAATCACGATTAACATTTATTTTTTTCTCATCATGAGTTTCCTCTACTATATTTTCTCCATTAGGAAACATTTATTGTATCAACTTTTCCAAACCTTCGATGTCTAATTTTAGATCATTCTTCATGTTTTCCATGTTTTCTTTCATTTTTTCATCGATCTTAGCTTCCATGTCATCCATCTTAGCTTCCATGCCCACTTCCATGCCATCCATCTTAGATTCCAAACCATTCATCTTAGCTTCCACACCTTTCTTCAAACCATCCATCTTAGTTTCCATGGCTTTCTTCAAAACTTCCATTTCATTTTTTTTTTTCTCTTTACGATAGCAAAATTTGGTGCACTTGCTCTTGTAATTTTGATATCTCATGTTGTGTTTCTTCGTCTTCATGAGTCATAGTAGAGAATTCTGAAGACTTAATGGGTGTTGAATTCTTTTTAGGGTGAATTTTAGAACCCAGTACTAATATCTATTCTTCAACATGCCCTTGGAATAAATTCAAACTATTCTTTTTTCAAACGAGACTTATGTAATTCGAAAAAAATACACGCCTTTTTCTTACTTTTGAGGAGATCGATATTAAAACTGAATTATATTTGTGATTTCAGATCTTCAATATTTGAAATCTGGCCCTGAAGTAGCCCTCTAAATATTCTTTCGAATGCCATAGGTCTGACCTAATTTGGATTCTTCAAGGCAAAGTTATGCCCAATCTCCCACGATGACCTAATTATGGACTGGTTCAGTAGAGCGAACTTGTATGACTTGCCCCATGTTACTATTTCCTCCTTTAGCCCTGAAATTGATATAATGAAAACTACAGTCCTTGTACTTGTGTCCACTTCTTACAGAATCCCAATATGATGCTCAGAGAGATACTTACGATGTTTTTTCCATGGTCACCTCTTTGAGATGAAATTTAGAAGCCTGAAACAATCCTAACTTCCAGAGATCATATCTCCAACAATATTGTGAACCAAGATCTGAAATTTTTATAGACGGTTCCTCGGGCGTTTTGATTCGCACTGTAAAAAATTCACCCTCTGAAACTTCGTATACGAAAATTTATAGCGAAAATTCCACGATGACCTATTTTAGTTGAAATTTGAAAGCCTGAAAAAACCCTAACTTCCCCAGATCATATCTCCAAAAATATTGTGAATCAAGATCTAAAATAATTACAGGAGGTTCCTCAGGATTTCGGCTTCATGCTGTACAAATTTTAGCTTCTGAACCTTCGTATAAAAAAAGTTATATCGAAAATTCCACAATGACCTATTTAGAGTAGCAAAACCCTAGAATCCAAAGCTCTGATACCAAATGTTATGAAACCAACTCCAAAAATAGAAGAAAAGATAGATCAATGCCTTAGAAATCAGCCACTTCAAGGGGAAACCTCCAATACATTACATAAATGAAAAATTCTTAGATGATACAAATGACCAAAACCTCCTTCTATATATAGGAGTCCATGGGCCCACAATATAATCCTAGCTGACCTAATAATAGCAATGTAAGGGCACAATAATAACAATATTGGGGTTATAGGGGTACAACACTAACAATAAGGGGGCTACACTAATAACAATAAGGGATTAAACTAGTAATATAGGGACCTAACATGCACAAGGGTGGGTCAACTTCCCTTTTTATTCAAAGCTATTTTATTTATTTTTTGAGAGGTTTCCAGATACAAGGCCTACTTTTGTTTGGAAGCATCGTAGGTCAATGTTGGATGCATGGATGAACATGTGGGGATATATGATGCCCAATAGGGCGAGACTGAGTTTTCCATAAGTATATCGCATATTGCACTAGATTTGCTAGCCAGTGTTGATGAGAATCCCTTTGTTATGGTCTCATGTACTTGTGTTGGTTTGGATTGGTGAGGGTGTGCCGACATCCTCTTCATAGATGATGAGCCGCTGGATGATAGAGGTAATATTACTATTTTATTTAAATTTATTCTAACATTTTCTTAATTTAACTTGTTTTTATAAAACTGTTTAATGAAATTGTCTAATTATTGTTGTGTACTTGTATATATTTTGCAGACATTGGGTCTTTTGATGGAGATCACATGCCAGTGCCACCAAAAGATTCAGGTCTGGACCCTGATGATGATCAGGATATGGCAGATGCTGAGGATCATGAGGCCGGTGCAGATAGACCTGCTCCTACTGGTGCGTCAGTACCACCTTTTGCTAGGCATGGTAGGCTTGATAGTAGATTGAGGATGGAGTTGGACAACCAACTCTGTGCCTTGTTTGTTGAGGCGAGAGTCAGGCCCGCTACTATGAGAGACATACAGGTTGATGGTAGGTTGGTACATATGTGGAGAGGCATGCCGCGTGACATGTACGACCTGATGTGGCATGTCATAGGAGCTACGACCTTAGTTACGCAGTTGAAGAGGGACCTTGCACATTATAGGAGTGGTCGAGATGCAGCACATGATCAACAGTCCGCGAGCAGTGATGCATCATATGATGATCATGATTAGGGGAGTGATCATCGTTCAACTCACACAGTGCCAGATGAGCAGCCTGCAACATCGACCAGCAGTCATCATGGAGAGAAGGTTGGACCATCGGCCATGTCGAGTCAGCAGCCTGTAGCATCCAGTATTACTCATGATCATGAGAAGGCTGGACCATCAACCATGTCGAGTCATCATGATGAGCAGCCGACAATTGATCCTAATCATCATGAGGCACAAGTACCAGATCAACAGGCACATGATGATCAACATTTATCTGAGCTTGTTGAGGTTGCACCATTGAATGAGGTGGCCTTGACTAGTACTGCTATTGATGATGTACCACCAGCTCATATATGACATTTATATCATAGTTGTATATTTTTGACATTATATATATATGGTCCATGTATTTTATGTTTATGTTGCAGTTGTACTTAATTTACACGTTGGTGATCATCATGATGTGTGTATTGTTAGGTCATGTTAGATATTTTCATTTAATGTGTAGCTTGTAGATAGATGTGTATGTGATAGTAATCATTTGACATGAGATGTATATTTGATATTTGTGTTGTGATGATCTTATACAATTCTAATTATGTTTTATTATATGATCATGATCACAATGATGTTAGCAAATTTGAATGTGTTTTTTAGTAGAATATGATGTTCGTATGATGGTTATCATGATCATGATGTTTATTAATTAATCTAATATTAAATGATCATGATATTTATTAAATATTACATCATGATTGTAATTGAAATTTTAATTTTAATTGTATGTAAAATTGTATTTGTATTTGTAATTGTATGTAAAATATTTGTAAAATTTTAATTGTAATTGTAATACTTAATATATTATGAAATGATTGTAATTGTAATTTTAATTGTAATTGTATATATGACAAATTTTAAAATTGTAATTATAATTCTAATTGTATATAAAATACCAAAATTGTAAATGTATTTGTAATTGTAATTGTAATCGTATGTAAAATATTTGTAAAATTTTAATTGTAATTGTAATATTTAATTTATTTTGAAATGATTTTAATTGTAATTCTAATTGTAACTGTATATATGTAAAATTGTAAAATTGTAATTCTAATTCTAATTGTACGTCAAATTATAAAATTGTAATTGTAATGTTATATATGTAAATTTGTAAAATTGTAATAGTAATTGTAAATTTTATGTAAAATTCTAAAATTGTAATTGTAATTGTAATTGTACGTGAAATTGTAAAATTGCAATTGTAATTATAATTCTAATTCTAATTCTAATTCTAATTGTATGTAAAATAATTTGTAAAATTGTAAAATTGTAATTGTAAGTGTAATTGTAATTGTAATTGTATGTAAAATATTTGTAAAATTTTTAATTGTATTAATGTGAAAATTTTAATTGTATTAATGTGAAATGATTTTATTAAAAAACTAAATTTGTAAATATGTAAAATTTTAAATAATTGTAGAATAATAAATCTAGAATAATATGAATTTTTGTAACATGATAAAGTTTAGAAAATAATGAAAATAAACTCATGTACTTTAGAATTATCATTATTTTATTATGATCTTACATACAAAAAAAAGAACTTTATATAGTACGCCATTGTTTTTGAGGTCAACATAATTGCAAATTATCAAGTGAAATATTGATTTTAACATTAACACAATGCAAATTACCAATTAATTCAAAATACATATTATAATGTTTCGAAAAACTCATCTTAAAAAGTATAAATATTGATGAAATAACACATGTACCATATCACTCTCGGTTCTCATGATCACCCTCATTATCTTCTAGCTCGCATGGTATGATAACACTACTGTTCTCAAAAATATTTTTTGATCTAGGGTCATGTCTCAATACAAATCACCAATCCCTATCCAACACATCTGGGTAAAAAAACACTTGGTTGTAGTGTTTGGGGAAAACATAGGGCTCCTTAGCTTCATCCCACATCTTTCTAGAGTTGATACATATCAGCCTATTATCGCAATCTTCCTTTAAATTATTTTGATCAAAGGTGTCCAACCACTTGCACCTAAAAATAACACATTAAAAAGAAGATAAATCCACTTCAATGATCTCTTGTATCTTTCCGATGTAACCTAACGTCCCTCATACTAGGTTTTGATCATGGTGGCTAGATTGACTATATTGATCGAACTCGACTTCCACTCCACAGTCTTGTGTGATGTGTCCATCATCGACATTTTTTGTGTGAAAATGGTGTCCATATGCCCACATATATGGGAACAAATGCACCTATAAAAAAGTTTAAAAAATCATAATGTCATGTGTCTTATAATAGCCCAACAGTCAAAATATGAAATATAGATGTAATTACATTTGAAAGGTGCATTATTAAGTTTCAAATGTACATATAAATTAAATAGATTATGACTGAGTTGCTGAACCCAATCCCTACATTTAGCGTATCCTCTTCAGCATGCGGGTAACGTCTAGTTGCACCGTATTTCTCTTTGACTTAGTCAGCAACCCAACTGTTGGGGCATATTTTAGGAATATTTTCTTTTCAATGATTAGGATAAGGCACACTTCTACCATTCAACCATATGAATTCTTTCCTATCACTATTCCATTTCATCCTCTTTTGTTCGTACAATGCGACCCACGGTTGTGTCGCTTCAGAATTGTAAAGAATGAATTTATTAATCGCTTCAATTTTTGCATTTTCTAATGAAATCAAACTAACATTATATAGTACATAGAGATCAAAATATACATTATATCGAAGTTCAACATGAATATTTACTTTCTATAAATTTGAAAAATTATAAGTCACTTACTCTTTATTAAGAGCTTTTTTCCACTTGTTTGGAGCAACTCCCCTTCTCTTTTGTCTTCATCCCTTTCATCGTCCCAAATCACCACACCTGGTTTGTTTTTGATATTCTTGATGTACTCACTGGCATAATAGAAATACTCATATGATATGTACCCCTCTTTCATAGAACCCTCGAGTTTTTCCCTTTGTCGAACAAAACCTTTCAATTTCTTCATGTACCTCTCTAAGAAGAACATCCAACAACAAGAAACCACCCAAACTAATTCAACCTTATCTACTAGGTGGATTAGAAGATGAACATGCAAGTCCATGAAACTCAACGGCAGTTCCTTCTCAAACATACAAACCATCTCAACTATCTCTTGATGCCTCCATGGAATGCTAGCCACATGAATCTCCTTTGACGTGATCCAACGTACAAATGCAAATAATTTAGATATGGCACGTCCTAGGTCTTGACGGAATTCATGTTTCACACACCCACACACAAATAAAGGATAATGACACTAAAAATTTATAAACACGTGAAATAATATACAAAATTAGTTATGTTTTATGATCCCTGCATGGGATAAAATTTATTGATATAACAAATAATAAAATCATTCTTTTGATATTATACGTACTCTTAGAAGATTCAAATGGTCATGTGATTTCAACCCCAAAAAATGTTCATCCACGGTGAAGCAGTGTTAAGTCCCTATATTAATAGTGTAGCCCCTTATTATGTTAGTGTAGCCCCCCTTATTGTTATTATTGTACCCTTGTAACCCCCATATTGTTATTATTATGCCCTTACATTATTATTGTTAGGTCGGCTAGGATTACATTATGGCCCCACTAGGATTATATTGTGGCCCCATGGACTCCTATATATAGAAGGAGGTTTTGTTCATTTGTATGATCCAAGAATTGTTCATTTATGTAATGTATTGGAGGTTGCCCCCTCGAAGTGGCTTATTTATAAGGCTTTGATATCTCATTTCTTCTATTTTTGGAGCTGGTTACACAACAAGCAGCGCCGTAGTGAATACCCGTATGAAGATGGCACCCTCACACCCATTATAACTTCCTTTGCCAAAGTAAGACCATCTTTTTTTAAAATCCATGGGACATCACCTACTTTGAAATACCATGAATTAGAGGGACCAACGTTTGCCTCTAATCCTGTACTTTCTAATCGTCTTGGCCTATGTTTCTTTTTAGTTTTTGAAGTAATAAGATCTTTCCTAACAGCCAATGTGTCACTTTGTTTCGATGATATGTGCCTCCATAAAGAAGATTAAACATTTGTAAATATATGAATGGGATCTAATAAGTGGGTAATATTAAGGTGCTCCCAATATGGGAGGTTATAAAAGATAGATTTCCTTTTCATCCCAATGGGAAATTTCTCAACATAGGTGTCGAAGAACTACGGATCATCGAACATAGGCTCCCCATTTGAATCGAACATTTCTATGAAATCCTTCTCCTTCTCTCTCTCATATGCTCTAAGACATTCAACTGGTGTCATTATTGGAGGCCTTTGGGTTCTCTCTCATTTACCATTGAAAGTGGATGTTGTTGTTCTTTAAGGGTGTTCTTCTGGGAGGAATACCCTAGAGAAATAATACACTGGCTTTCGTAGGTCTTTGGGCCATCTAGCTTTCAGATAAGGTCCACAACATTTACATCCAAAATACCCTTTTGCTACAAGACCTACGAGATTATTTTATACAATTTATATACATGGCACGTTAAATAATATCACGAAGATCAGAACAATTACAACAAAATAAATAACTAATATGTGAAAGAATATTTTACGTATATAAACAAATCAATAAACATGTAATTTACTAGAGTAAACTCCTAATCCTGGATAATCATGTGTCGTGTAAGCACATATGCCATAAAATATAAATCCCCTTTGTGCTGCAATGGGCCTTGATACATCATATACATTTATCCCGTCTCATAATTCCTTCAATTCATCTACCAATGGTTGTAAGTAGACATCCATATTCTTCACTTTTCTTCTACCAGGGACTATGAGAGCCAACATAAGATGTTCATTCTTCATGGACAACCATGGAGGGATATTGTTATTGATCACTACTATAGGCCAAACAGAATATTTGGTGTTTTGGAGGGAATATGGGTTGACACCATCCATGCCTATGCTCAGTCATAGACTTCATACTTCATCCTTGAATTTTTCAAGCCATGTATCCTCTATATGCTTCATGGCTATTGAATCAGTTGGGATTCACATAACTCCCAACTCACTTTTCTATGATGCATGTCATCCCTGCAACATAGCTAATTCTTTGCAACGAAAGAGCCTTTGAATCCTTGGGAGTATAGGCATGTGCCTTAATATCTCAAAAGGAGGACCACGTGATTTACCTTTCTTTTTTATTTATCATAACTGTCATGCTCTCTTTGTCTGCATATTCTCCTCTATATAGAATACAATCATTTGGACATGCATGATATGATATTTACTCAACACCTAACATTTTCAACAATTTATTTGCCTCTTCACAGCTACCTGGAAAGACATTATAACTCGAAAGAACCTGATCTTTGAATAACCTATAGTTGGTGATCATCATGGAAAATATTAAATGTGCATTAATGTTGATATAATTATTAACATTCATAAAATTGACCATTTGTAATGTTCATTGTGTGATTATATTTCTCAAATTTATATAAGGGATGACTTTATGGTAACTTACCTCAAAATTTCTGAGAAACATGCATTCGTAAAGCCAAAATTTTCTTTCAAGATGTAAATTAACATTTTTGTGCCCAACTGGGTATAATTTGACTGGCTGCCAGGTCCAAAGAGAGGGGTGGTGGAAGAAAATTTAAGGCTTTCGAAACAAGTGTCAGCAATATGAGCATTATCCCCTAGCTGATCATTGTTTTGGAATGCATCTAACAACATTGTCTCCATGGCAGTCGTATCCCTTAATTAATCATCCATACCAACCTCTATTTGATTGCCTCCATTGCCATCTTGCGAAGAACTACTATTTTTGTAGTTATTCCTAATTGGTGAATCTGGATGTAGTCGGAATTGAATCAGTGGTTGATTCAACCATTCTTGGTATCGTTCTTCTCTGATTTTTTCTCTTAATTCAGCCTTCTCTCGATTTGAAATTTTCATTGGGTGCAACGGAAGACAGTAGGTAGGTCACTCATCATCACTAGAATCCTAATAATTTCAAAAAATATATTTGAACATGATTTGTAAAAACTCTATGATATCAATTAGTAAGAACGTTGACAATGCATGATTATTTTGTTTGACGTTGAAATTAATAATTACATTAATATACTAAACAATTATTATTACCATCATTGTCCCAAGATTGTGGCTAGAAGATGCAATATTGTTACAATTAGTAGGGTGAAACGGATGTCCATTTTCATCTACCAAATGCGCCTTGTGGTATGATGCTCCTGATAAGAGCTTTTGACATTTTGGAGCTGTTTGATTATTTTTTGCATCTGAACTCGATTCAGAATCTACATGAACCTGTAAATTTGTATACATTATAAATTTTATTAAGTTGATTGACATGGATAAAAAAACATAAATTCAATTAGATAATGAAAATATAAATAAAATATGAATTAAATATTACGTCTCAAGATAGATAGGGAGAACTCCGTGATGGACTTTGATAAATATTATGGAACGAGCTGGATTTTGAAGAATTTTCCATTCGATATAATTATGATATTTTCTCCCTGTATTTGAGAAAAATCAACAATAAATTTTAGTGCACACACCTAAAAGTAATTTCAGTGCCTTAAAAATGGACTTATTGTTATCGGTGCTTATGTATAGATAACTGCACCGGTGCAGTTTTAGTTACTCCACACCGGCGTTGTGCTATTAACTGATGGACCGATGTGGTTTTATTAATGTACGCACCAGTGACAAAAAGCCGCAAAAAAAGAACGCAACTTTATTTTTTTAAGTGAAAAAAAAGCGGTAAATTGAAAGATGGGCAGAAAAATATTTTCGAAATTCTAATTTCATAAAAAAATTCTTTAAATACTAAACACTTTTTATTATTGCAATATTTTTGCAAAAAAATTCAGCCAGAGCTTTGCAGGAGGCATACCTAGAGAAAGAGAGCAGGAGAGCACCGTGGAGCAGCGAAATACTTTCGAACAAAAGTATTCAGACAATTAGAATCCAAACCTCTGGTGATTTAAACCTTGTAGCATAGAATTTCAAATGATATCGTGATTAAATTTTATTGTTTTTTTTTACATTTTCTGTATTATTTTTTATGCAGTAAGTAAAAAATTTCAATTTTTTGCTCATTTTCAAAAACAAAAAAAGATCCATTTTTACCCTAAACCCTCCATTCTTTTTGTTTCTACCCTTGTTTTTTCTTGTTTCTGCGATTTCAGAATTAGGGTTTTTCATTTTAGATTTATAGGGTTTTTGTTGCTATATATATAGGCCTATGAAGTCCAACCCACGGGATGACTTGCATAGTCAGATCCCAATCCATGTCATCCATTGCGTGAATTTTTAAAAAATAGAATTTTTTTAATCGGTGCGCCCTGCATAACCTAGCGCACTAGTGCTCTGGCTTATCCCAGCACATCGCGCATGTACAGTTTGATAAAAAATTAAAAATATTTTTTTTTAATTTGCGCGCCATAAGTAAAATAGGGCACCGGTGCCCTATTTCATTATAGCACACCGCTCAAATACTATTTGGAAAAAACAATTTTTTATTTTGTGTTAATCGGTGCACCATGTAACATATAACATATCGGTTCTCTTATTTGAAAGAGAGCACCATACAGTGGTCCCCTTTTTGCGCAGGGAATTTATACGAATAGGCCACACCGCCCCCTCCACGACACCATATGCTACAAAAACTAACACTAGACGATTTTTTTTTTTTTTTTGTGTTAATCGGTGCGGTGGTTAACATGTAATGCACTAGTGCTCCTTAGTGACTGTTGTCCAAGTAAATCCCCTCTGCGGACAGAGGCGATCCCTCTATCCCTAGGATGGGTCTAGAAACTATGGGAACATACTAACATCTACGTTCCTAGATTGTAAATTAAATTTTGAGCATGGAAGATGAACTACCTTGTTTTGATGCTATATTATCGTCTTCCATTGAATCTTATTGATCTTTCGCTCTCCTCAAGCTCAATGCACGCTGCTACCAACATCTGATTACCTGTACAAATAGTCAAGACACCACGACAAGCATAAAATCATGACAAACAAAAATAATTAAAACCTATCTAATTGATCAAGGAATGCTAGAAATCTCAGTATAAATGTAAACAAGAGTGGAAGATAAACATCAGTTGCATTTTACTATGATAAAGATAAGGGGAGTTTACAACCAAGCCTTGATGTTGAAGCTCTCCTTTGGCAGGTTCATATCCAAGAATGTTTGTGACACCCTCGTACACAAAGTTCTAAGATCTCACTATGTTCCTAACACACAAAAACAATCATACTCTGCTCTATTCTCCTGAAGTTGTAATTGCTTCTCTTCTCTATGATTGCTACCCCTAACCAACTAACTAATGCAGTAGAGGTGAAAGAAGTCTGCTTATATAACAATGGAGTAGGAGGATATGGGCCCTCAAATAATGGGAAAAGAGCTTATCCTTTGGAGTAGTTCCTATTTTATGGGAACAAGAAGCCCAAAGGGGAATTCTGTGGCCATATCCTCAAAACAAACTTTCAGCTCTCCACTTCGTGAAGCTTCTAGTCATGGAAGCTTCGCTTCTATTTAAAAAAAATTCCAAAAGAGGATCAACGTGGGTCCGAAATTACGATAGAGCACTGATTGTTGTAGGTCTCAGTGAAAATATCTGCTATTGGCGTGGGTCATACATTGAGACAAAGTGTCGACCTCAAAAACCAGGTGTTTATAGATATCTTCCAGAAAAGTTATAAAGGGAGATGAATTGGCAGACAAAGTGTGGTTCAAGGGTATTTATTCCATGCTTGTAAAGTACATAAGGGTTACTGTATGGGTCCTCCAAGATCAAGGAATGGGGAGTATAGGGATAGTGAAAAAAATTTGTGTAACAGATGCCCCCTAAAGTATGAGGTCTAAACATGAGTGAGGGGTGAAATGATTTATGAGTACGCACAAGGAACTAGACGTTGCTGTTAGGAGACCTACAAATCAATCATAAATACATATACATAACCAGAATCACTGATGAAAATACATGAATCAAGGTATGGACGTAGCCATCCGTAAAAGAGACCATGGTATGGTTGCAGCCATCGATCTAAGAAGGATCTCATATAGACTCATGGTATGGTCTCAACCATCCATCTGACAGAAACATGTATCCAATCATCGACAAATCATATCGCCTCACAACCTAGACTCTAGAGAATAAAATCCAGGGTCTTGTGCTCCATCACAACCTCATCAAGTACAATTTCAAGCATGTGAATAAATGAGTTGAAGTCGAACATGTAGGAAAATCTCTTGATCACCAGTCAATGATGTAAACTGCTAATAGGGACGAGAGAAACCACCAATGATGAAAATGTCTCTCAAGGTACTAGCAGTACAATCCACAAGATGAGAATAAAGAACTGAATTCAAACACCTGTGAAATCACCCAATTGAAGGCCAATGATGTGAATCTGTCGTCGAATGTGAATAACTTGCCATTAGGGCATGCAAGCTCTAAGATACCAAAAAGGAGTCTCTAGATCGACTTCCTGGATAATGAGCTGAAGTTGACATGAAGTGATCCATTGAAGGAGGGTCATAATGAATCCCACATCATCGACACAAAACAGGGAATGTGATATGAGTGTTAATCAAGACTGAAATAGAGGATCAAGGAATGTACAAACTGCATAAGGATTTTCTCTTGAACATATTGATGACACAACTATGGAATTTGGCAGCATTTGACTCAAATAGGATCAAATTTCATGTTGAAAATATTGGTAATCGAATGAGAGGAAAATGGATTTCCCAAACCCATGGAGGAAAAGTGACAGAGTGAAGATATCCCAACCCGACACAAAATTCAAATAAGTGTCATGTTCAAGAGTGACATACTATCGACACAACTGATGAATAAATTCCATTTTACCCCACCATTTCTAGCGAGTACCTATTTATTTTTACACAAGCTTGAAGAGGATAGCATATTCTTGTCATATAAGTTTGTCCTTCAAAAAAATCCATCCTAGTACATTTTACAAGCCCTAGGAAGGAGGAAGGAGGTTACGTCATGGTGATGATTTCCGATGTCATTGAGGTTTGAACGAGTCTAACAAGGGAAAAACTCAACATCTTTTCATGTTTAGAGAGTTTGAAAAGAAGAGGAAAAGAAAAATCCAGCAGGTCCCTTTTCGTAGGTAGTCTCACATATCTGAAAAGGAAGAAAACAATATATGAGAGAAACTCTTATTCGTGATAGGCTAAGGTATTCCTTTTTCATAAATAATTTTTCCCAGCCCAAAAAAGGGGTAAACGTATACTAGGCAGGCGACATTTCGCAGCCTTTAATGAGTTCAAAATGACAAGGGTCTTGGCAATCCTTTCAATTTTTGAGAGTCAAAAAAGATTTGAAAGATGACTCCTCCTAGAGGAATAAGTGGCATTAAGGGTAGCAACTAGTTCCGGTGATGGTGGAACTGCTCAGAACAAGTAAAGGTCAAGAGGTTGGCTAACAAGACCACTTATTGTAGCGGTTCCTCGGGAATGGGTAAAACAATCAAGTGAAGGCCTATGATCTGCCAAGAAAATGGTGACGATGGAATGAGAAAACCAAGGCTCATATAGAAAAACAGGCTGATAAAATGGCAATCACGAGAGGTAAAATAAAAATGGTTTCATTTTTACACAAACTTGACAATAGGGAAAGCTATGCTTGAAAATGGTTTCATTTTTACAGAAGCTTGAAAACATGGAAAACTATGCTTAGAAATGGTTTCATTTTTACACAAGCTTGAAACAAAGATAAAATATCCTTGGAAATGGATTTGCATGCCCCTAGCATGGTGACTCAATTCAAGGTACATGCCCCCAAGCTTCAGTCCATTCACCGGAGTAGACAGGTGGATGGATTGAAGGTTCAGTTACAAGATCAAGTGAAAGACTCGACTAGGATTTTATGAGATCTGGTCAAAGATTCGAATTGAATGGGAACGTGTTTCATTTTTTAACGAGGTTAACACAGTAAAAGAAATATCCTCAAGACCTAATTCATTTTTTAAGGAGGTTGACATAGTAAAATAACTATCCTCATGACACCTTGTTTCATTTTTTAAGGAGCTTGACAAAAGAATAGAAACTATGCTCCAAATATCTAATCATGACGAATAAGAAGTCATGGCTTCCAAGAGTTTCTTGTCTGACAGGAGAACAACACTATGTAAATCAGGATCTAATGCCCCCAAAACACGGTACACCATGAAACTATCAATGGATATGGGCAATATTTTCAAGGCTTGGTTTTGCAATATTTTAACTGATAAAAGGAAGAGGATGGTAGCATGAGAAGGTTATTGATGATTATGTTATTTCTGAAGATATTGTCTATTTAGACATTTCTCATTCTCCTTGTTTTTTAGCAGAGAATAGTACTATCTAGCACTGGGTTTTCCTTATCGGGAATCCCGCCTCTTTCCTTGAGAGGCCTCTTGGAGGAGTTTGCATTTCTTGTCCACTATCAGGCATTTGGCCAAGCTCTTCTTCCAACTACAATGTAGATCATGTTGAGGGTTTGGTTGTATTTGTAAGCTGCAGCAAGTGGAGGCTAGATCTAATTAGATCTAGGCCAATCTAGTGCATCTTTTAAATGGGGAAGGCTTATATCCCATTGGCAAGAGAGTATTGGATGATTGGAGCTACATTTTCAGATCTTGGCTTGAGGCCAAACATGTTCTAAAGCCTATAGCACAGTCTTGCTTCCAGAATTGCGTAATTTATGTGGGTATTGTTGTAGGGACTTTTGGCACACTTTTTGGAGGAGTGACTTTCATGTGTTGGGGATCTGCCCTTCACATTTGAGATCCAATTGGAGGGGATAATCATATTGCATGTATCAGATCATATCTGAATTTTCATGTTTTTCTGAATATTTCTGCAGATATGCAGCATTAGATCTCAGATCTACTCCTTGTACTTCATGTTTTGCTGAAAAACCGAAGGGGGAATTGAAGAAGAGCCTATGTAGTGTACATACCTGATATAATCTAAATTTTTGTACACAGATCTGCTCTAGATCTGAAATGTAATCTACAGTAGTTGCAGCTAATAAAAATAACGTTGTCAAGCTCTTTCAGTCTTAATACATGGTCGCAGCACCTCATTTTGAGGAGTTTCTTCCATTAAAGTCTTCTATTTCTTGTTGTACATCTCATGGGTTGTATTATGCATATATTTTTCTGATGAAATGTAAATGAAGAGCCTCCATATTGGCCTCCTTCTCTTACTTATATGATCTGTGTTATTTATCTGCATTATTGTTTAATATTGCTGCATTTTCCAATTGGGAATATTACAGTGCTATTGGAGCAATCGTCTTGGCACAGCCTATGATTTCTAAGAAGCCAATATGTCCTCAGAAGAAGAAGAGCCTCTTACTGAAAGAGAGAAGAGGTATCTAAGAAGAAGACAGAAGAAATTTGATTACAAAAATGATGATAAAGACAAGGGTAAAGCCCATGAATCTGGAAGTGATGAAGAAGGAGAGGACTTTGCAAAGATCCTTTTGAGAGCCATGCAAGATCTTTTGAGAGAGATAAAAGAGATGAGATTGGATAGAATCAAAAAATCACCTAAGAGATTTCATCTTGGAGAAAGCTATGGCATGTCTCACCACTGGAATGATCAACCAGTGCATTAGCCACAAGTTTCCCAATGCTCTACCATGCCTACCTTTTTGGATGTGGGAAATGAAGGGCTTCAAGAGCAAGCATCCCTTGAAGACTACTTTGAAGAATATGAGTCTAAAAATTAGAGATTCAAATATCACCTAGGTTTTCAAGAGTTTTGTCACCTCAAGGACAAAAGAATACCAAGGCATCAGCATAGAGATGGTGGATTCACTCAGAATCATGATCAACATCACTCTATGGGCAGATTATTTCTACCCAATTTCGATGGGTCATCCAAGTGTTCTGCCAAAGCATGGGTAGAAAAACTTGACATCTACTTTCAGTTGAACAAGGTCCCTGAGATGGAGGCTATCAAGATTGCAACACTGCCCTTTGAAGGTGAAGCACATGACTGGTGGTTCCATGGCTTGTCTACATTGGGTCATGCCAATGTGACTCCTTATTCATAGTTCACTAGAAGGCTGGTGGAAATGTTTGACAGAAGAGATCCAGAGGCACCATTCATGAGCCTTGCAAAGTTGAAACAATCAAGTAATACAGAGTCTTACATTTCTGAATTTTTGAGATTATCTGTTACAGTTCCTGATTTGTCTGTAGCAAGAAGGGTGTACATGTTCATATATGGTTTAGATGAACCTCTTCATGGGTTAGTAAATTATACCAAGCCCACTACTCTGCATGATGCCATTGAGAGGGCTAGAGACCTTCTAGATGCCTTGCCAAAAGCAAAGGAAAACTTTCAACATAAGCCCTCTTTTCCTTCTAAAGGAAGGGAAGAGAAAGCTGCTCCTTCAAAGGAGAGCTCATACAAGAAGCCTCTTGATGATGAATTCTAGAGAGATCTAATGAAGAAGAAGCTATGCTTCACTTGCCAAGAATCATAGGCACCGGGGCATAGATGTGTTGTTGTAAAAGCACATTACGTAGAGGTATTCTCAGATATTGAGGAGGAAGAAGAAGATAAACCAAGGAGAGGTCACAGCGCTAACACTGATGTAGGAGATATAACACCATCAGGAGATGGGAATGGAGAATTTTATCCTATTGGAGGGACTCTTGCATCTTTGAGGGGAGTATCTAAGTACTTGACCTTAAGATTTCAAGGTTCAATCTTGAATCAGAGGGTTTATGTATTGATTGATACTGGGGAAACTCACAATTTCATTGATGCCTATCTAGTGAAAAGGAGGGCAATACCCACTGATACTTTTGAGGGATTATCTGTTTTGGTCCCAGGAGATAGAAAAATGCAATGCATGCATTATGTCCCATCACTTTTAGTCACCATGGGAACTTATGCTTTGGTTGATCACTTTTTTGTGGTTGACATGCCGGACACCAATGTGATTTTGGGTCACCACTGATTGGGAGGCTTTACAAATGGAATGGGTGGACAAGAAGAGTGGTGAATCTAAAATAATAAAAGTCATGCATACATACCCCTCGCATACCACTTCCACACAGAAATCAGAGATGGATTTGCGCAGTGAAAGCAAGGACCTTACAGTCCCATCTATCATGTTCATGAGATTTCTGCATGGCACACTCTTATCTAGTGGAAAACCACCTGGGAGGCCACCTGATTCAGATTTTTTTGGGAAGACCTCACAACATGATGCTCCAAGCTTAGATCTAGGAGGGATTGGAGCACTAAAAGACAAAGCTACAATGCTAGGAGTCTTGGGTAAGCTCAAGAAGGAGGGAAATCTTCTTCCCTTATCATCATCACCCACTCTCATTTCTAGTTCTGCATTGTGGGAGGAGAAGAATGGAAGGAATGGCCTTCCAACATACACCTTTGGCATGAGATATGTCAAGGAGGAGAGAAGCAACATGACAAACATATCTGTTGATACATAACCAACGTTGTAATTGTTGGGGAGTGTAGATATATATTGGAAATCCCAGCTTTTGGTGGATTACTCCAAGGATCTCCACACCTGTATGATACTTGATGACTAGCTGCATGAAGAGGGATATGTAGTCCATGAAGGAGTCATCTATCATCATGGTAGGATCTTCTTGTCTAGAGCTTCTAAGCTCAAAGAGAAGTTTCTACAAAGGGCCTATAAAGAGTTATGTTTCATCCACATGTATTCCATGAAGGTATACAACATCATCATGAGAAGATTTGAAAGAAAAATTATATCGTCATTTTCAAGAATGCATGAACTATGTGGAGTTGGGGCAGTAACATGAATCTATGAAGAAGCCATTTCAGCCATCTCTTCCTTCTTTTAAGAGAGGAGATAGATCCATGCACTACTCCATTTTTATGAGGAGTATTGTTGGTGAAGAATCTGATCATGTAAAGAATGTTTTATTTTTTGTTTGTATATATTCGTTCACCATGTTTATGCAGGCCATGGCTCCAAATAGGGGCAATACATCTTGTAAATCTCATGGCCCACAATGGGCCACACAAATTCCTGAATATGGCCACTCTCTTGATGAGAAAAGGGAGATTTTCTATCATGATGAGTGCTTTCCTAAAGCACCAAACATATCTCACACTTTCAACCATAGTGAGATAACATGGAAAACAAGTAAGTGGTGGGGAAACCACTTACCATATCTTTATCTGATGCACGCAGGAGATGCACTGTGTTGGTACCATATGCGGGACTATGACCCACCTCCACATGCTCAAATTTTTGTTTGTATGTATGTGGTTTTTCTTCCATACATTGATGATATACTTATGCTTTTTATGGGGATGTATGGAGGGAGGATAGGAGGCTTGTATCTACCACATGTGATAGAGAATCTCTATGTATATTATGCTACATGTTTTAGGGAGAGCATTGGTTCCGCCATGTTTGTTTCATTTGAGTTATTGACTCCTTATGGGATGGACTATTTACATCTCATGAGAACTTTGGAGGAAAAATTAATGGAGGGTTGGATTGGTGAACACTTAGCCTATGGAGGAAGCTTAACACATGATGATGGTGTCACCAATGGAGGATGAGAAGAGTTGCAGCACTCACCTTATCAGTTGCTTGAGGACAAGAAACATTTTGGAGGGGAGGACTGTAATATTCCCAATTAGTCCCAAGCTAATGGGAATATTCAATTTTGTTTTATTTTTCTTCTTGATGAATAAATGTGTAAAGGAGGATCAATAAAACTCCTAAACAGTAAATAAATCAATGCCACATGTGAACAAGGCTAAATCTGGGCTATTTAAATAAGCACCCTTAGGTGTGAAAGGGGCTAAATCTTTTGACTGAGTCAACCATGACCAAATCAATAGTGTTGTCTTGGAGGAGTGGCCATCAATGAGGCACATCGCAGTTTTATTTGAAGGTGGCTCATGTGAAAGGAGCTATTTCATTGAGATGGTTTAGGGTTTTGCAAGCTCTCAGCTTATAAAAGGAAGAGGATGGTAGCATGAGAAAGTTATTGATGATTATGTTATTTTTGAAGATATTGTTTTTTTAGACATTTCTCATTCTCCTTGTTGTTTACCAAATAATATTGTTGTTTAGCACTGGGTGTTCCTAATTGGGAATCCCACCTCTTTCCTTGAGAGGCCTCTTAGAGGAGTTTTCATTTCTTGTCCACTATCAAGCATTTGGCCAAGCTCTTCTTCCAACTACAACGCAGATCCTATTGAGGGTTTGGTTGTCTTTGTAAGATGTAGCAAGTGGAGGCTAGATCTAATCAGATCTAGGCCAATCTAGTGCCTCTTTTCAGTTGGTAAGGCTTCTATCCCATTGGAAAGAGAGTATTGGATGATTGGAGCTAGATTTTCAGATCTTGGCTTGAGGCCAAAAATGTTCTAAAGCCTACAGCGCAGTCTTTCTTCTAGAACTGTGTTATTTGTGTGGGTAATGTTGCAGGGTATTTTGGTACACCTTTTGGAGGAGTGACTTTCATGTGTTGGGGATCTGCCCTTCACATCTGAGATCCAATTGGAGGGGATCATCATATTGCATGTATCAGATCATATATGAATATTCATGTTTTTCTGGATATTTCTGCAGATCTACGCATTAGATCTCATATATACTCCTTGTACTTCATGTTTTTCTGAAAACCACAAGGGGGAATTGAAGAAGAGCCTATCTAGTGTACAGATCTAATATAGATCTAACTTTTTGTACACGAATTTTCTCTAGATCTGAAGTGTAATCTACAGCAGTTGCAGCTAATAAAAATAACACTGTCAAGCTCTTTTAGTCTTAATACATGGTTGCAGCACCTCATTTTTAGGATTTTATTCAATTAAAGTCTTCTATTTCCTTTTGTACATCTCATGGGCTGTCTTATGCATATATTTTGCTGATGAAAATGTAAATAAAGAGTACATATTGACCTCATGCTCTTACTTAGATGATTTGCATTATTTCTATCCATTATTGTTTAATATTGCTGCATTTCCCAATTGGGAATATTACATCCTTAGCTCACCTCAAGTGGTGTTGGAGGTTAACGAAAGGGGGGAAAACTTTTATAAAAATTTGAGGGATCTAGTGGAACAAATGTATAGACATTCTTTCCACTTACGATACAAAAATCAATCCAATGATTCAAAGAACCAAATTTTATCTAAACTATAGGAAGAGTTTCCAGAGAATTGGTCAATGATACATGTCAGACTTTTAATAGCAAAAATGTACAGCAACAAAAATGGAATGAAAAATTAATATTCCTTTAAATGTTTGTCTAGAATTATTTATAAATATCACTTTTGTTATATTTACTTTTCATATATCAATATAAAAATTAAATATTTTATTGTCATATTACAATTTCAGGAAGATTATGAAAATCTCAAAAGATGAAGGAGTTGATATCAAAAATATGCTAGTAGGAATGTCCAAAAAGTTTTACAAGGAGATGGTCAAAGAAATGGACAAAATTGCATCGCAGGAGGAGCCATATCAACAACAACGTGCTTCAAATGTAATATGTAATCATAGAATTTTTCTATCATTAGGTAATATAAATAAACAATTCAGCATTAAATATTAATTTTCAAGTATTTTCTTGCAGAAAAGAAAAGAAAATGGAACCCATTCAGCACATAAAATAGGACGACAAGGAAGAAAATGGTTGATATCTAAGTTTCTGAGTAATTGTTACTTCCTTATAACAAATTAACTAGATTTAATTTTTTTATATTTTAAGTTGTTTTACAAAAATCATCATTGAATGTCTTAAAACAGGTGCTAACATGCAAAGAAGAACCATTAGGCGAATTGATTGACATTGGCTTAAATATGGGTTGTGAGTATATGTTGGCATATCATAAATTAATTGTGGAATTTGTAAGCATCTATCGATCTTTTTTTACTTAGCTCCGTCTATAATTAATAGAAAAAACAAATCTTTAATATTAAATATATGATTTGTTATGGGGTATAAAACTTGCAGGAAACAAAGTATGGAACTATGCCAACAGATGAAATCTTGAATGATGACATACTACATGGTTTTAAAATAATGTGTATACTTCAAGAGCCAATTGTTGCTATGGTATGTCATTTCTTTTCAATTTACATTGATGTATATTATTTAATATTGCAATTTTCATTATTCTCACCAATGTATATACACTAATTACAGATTATTTTTGTGTTTGTAGATGGAAGGTGAAGAAGAAGAAAACAATGAACACCATGAACAAAACATTCCTAAAAATAATCTGTCATGTAAGCAGCTCTAGCAGTGACAGTAGTTCAAGCAAAGAATGATGATCATTATGTTTGGATATCAAAGCAAGGCATTGTATTTTTTGAAATATTTGTCTGTGAAATCAGACATTTTGTTTAATGTAATGGACATAGTGTCCCAATTGAAAGACAAAGGAATACCAATAACTATCCCATTTTGTATGACAAAGATTATATATATATATATATATATATATATATGTTTTAATTTATTCTATTTTGTTCTCCATTATCGCTATGAAATGTAACACCACTGATTAAATTTATGGATGATTAAATATTATAATGAAGAGATGTGAAATCTAATGATATGATATAACAAATTAATCCAAACATCACATTCAAATTCACTAATAAATATTTAATTGATATGAAGACGGTTATAAGATATGTGTCATCTTTTGATGAATAATGAATTTTAAAAAATCACAATAATTATGATATGATATAAAAAAATTAATCCAAACATCACATTCAAATGCATTAATAAAAATTTAATTAATATGAATATTGTTATAAGATGTTTCAACTTTTGATGAATAATGAATTTTTAAAAAATCACAATAATTGCACTGTCAGAGGTCGATGTTTCAAAAAATACAAAATGAACACCGGTGTGTATCAGTTACTATACACCAGTGCATTTGTATGATACAGTGCACCAGTGCATTTCAACAACCTATGGGCACTGCACAAATACCAATACGAATTAGAAAAATTGGTGTGTTTGTCTGATACTGTGCGCCGGTATGCTTCAATAAGACTACATACCAGTGTGTTGATACAACATATGGGCACTGCAAAAATCCCAATATGAATTAGAAAGGTCCCGTGCATTGTATCACCTACAGTGCACTGGTGCAACTGTATACCTTTACAGCCCAGTGCATGCACCTTCGACCACCTCGGGCTGACCATCTATATGACACGCATCGGTGCGTTCACACCTTAGTAGCGCACCGATGAAAAAAAACATCCGCGTCACCCAGGTTTTTTTTTGTGTTGAAATTCCATTAAAATATCTGCCAAAACCTCCATTACCGAAAATGGATGTTGTAGCAAATGTTTTCTTGACAATTTTGGCCAATTTTGTAACACTAAAAACCTCCTTTATAACCTCTCCTAGAGGGTATTTTCCTTGTAGTGGGTATTTTACCAGTTCCTGGAGGAATCATTGCTATGAGTGGTACTATTATCCATCCTCATGTCTAGCTTATTTCATGATCGGTTCCACCACTACCGGAACCACTTGTTACCATATATACCACACGTTCCTATAGGAGGAGTTTCCTTTAAGCTCTTTTCAGAATCCTTAACTTGGAAAATATTTCTGAGTGAAATTGTCTACTTCACGCTTGTTAAATTATTTGAAGTTTCATCTATCTAGTATAATTTTACCCTTTTCTAGACTGGGATAGACTAGTTACGAAAAATGAATACCCTAGTCTATTGTGGCTAGGAGGTTCCCCCTTGTATAATTTTATCTCATTTTTTGGCTTGGGGGACAATTTTACAAAAAAGGAAATTATAAAAAGAGAAAGGATGGAAAATATATCTTCATTTTTTATCCATGGTAGCATTAATTATGTCTCCCTTGAACACAAAATATATCTATCTCGTTATCTTACAGTTTGGTTTTAGCTTTCCTAGGAGCCATACCATCCTATGAGTCTATTTATTCCTCCAGCTAGTTACTCTTCCATTCATATGGAGTGTGCCTCAATACCTCCCGTTTCGTTGCATGATATACATGGTGCTCATTTAGTCATGTTGCCAAGTAACACTTGTGTCATGTCGTTATGTGTTCAAGGGAAGTCTCAATTGTGTCATCCATCTGCAGTAGCATGTTGACCTTTTTTGAGTCAGTCATCCCTGTGTCAATTGTACTTTATCACTCCATGTATTCATCCATACACCACATCATCCTGGTATGTTCCACATTTATTGATGGGGGATACATCTAGGCCCTCCTTCAACAGATCTTCTCTTGTCGACTTCATCTCATTATCCATGAGCTTGATCTAGGAACCGGTAGTACCTTGGAGCTTGCAGTCCTCAGTGGTAGGTTTCCTTACAATCGATAGTGGGTTTACATCATTAGATCCTGATTGGTCGATTTCACTGGTGTTCGATATCATCTCATCTATTCACATTTACTAGGTACCTTGGGGTCCATTTTCCTCATTGGTGGATTCCCTCACGTTTGTTACTAGTTTACCTCATTGGCTGGTAATCAAGTGGTTTTTTCCATTGCTCGACATCAGTTAATCTATTCGCATGAGTAGATTTGTATCATCAGGGTTATGTTGAAGACCCCAGTTTAGGGACATCTCTCTTATATGGTATAATTCCCAGGCTGGGTTGGAGTTATGTATTATTTATGTACTTTGTGCTGAAAATTGATGACTAAAATGTTTCCTATAATCCCAACCATATTTTAATTTCACCTTGTCACCCCCATTCAGTTAAATTCTCTTTCCCATAAACTTACATTCAACATATAGAATTATGGAAATGAAATTTTCAAATTAAAACACATGGGACTGTCAACACATGCTGAAAATAAATATGGACATAAACAGACCACCAACACATAAAAAAATACACACATATTTTTGGTCAACTTAGAGAGCTCTTCAAATTTATTTATCTTTCAAGTTCAGTGTTAGCGCTCAAATATACCTTAGGCTGAAATAAGGTAAAACTCAAGGCAACATCAAACCACACTCAGCCTCGTAGCTAGCCCTACGAGGACAGGAGAGGGCTCTCTCCGGGTCTATCTCGGCAAAAGGTTTTCAAAGGGGCTGAGATGACTTATAATGGATACTTATTTAGGCTAGTAAATAGATAGGAAGGTTTGATTTAAATTTTTTGGGTTTTTGTTGAAAAAATGGGAAAAACAATTTTGGGTTCGGGGATAAGGCCAGATCTTTACAGAATTCGAGTTGGGGCGAGGTAGGCAGTAGTCTTGATGCTTTTTTATTAGGTGTATGGATGGATCAGAAAGACAAGTAGCTGAAGAGGGAAAGGAAGAACAAGAATCCTCTCCAAACTGACGAAAACATGTAAAACTAAACAAATTTAAAGGCAGAGCACTGGAATCAATGGATTCAACCTCATTTACTCATTCATTTAGTTTCAGAAGCAAAAGAAGGGAATGGCATACATTAAACTTTAAATAACTTACAAATAAATGAGAGAACACACCATCAAAACTGAAAGCCACAAGAATCCCAACAGGTGCTACAAAACCTCTGATCTTTCCTTAGCCAAAATGAAAAAAATATGTACAATAGTGTGCCAAACTTTTCCCAAGAAAATACAATAAATAGACAATTCTAACCCCTTCCCATGCCTCTAGGGGTCAATCTCATGCTTCTAGGAGAATTTTGAACCAATTCTAAACAAGGAGCTAAAATCTAGGCAGCCAAACAACTTGCCTCTATAAGCTAGGGAACTGATCCATTCACTTGATTTTCACTTTTTTCTGAATGAATCATCTAGAATAGGTAAATACATGCCAAAATTACATCATGTTTATCAAATTACATCAATATGGGTCAAAAATTACATCAAGAGGTGAAACTAGTCCAAACTGGCCGAATTCCTGAGCTGGAAGGTGAAAAATAGGCTAATTTCCTCTATGCGCCGCGCATCAAAGCTCTATGCACCACGCGCCTTTGGACCTTATTTTGGAGAACTTCCCGGAGTCAAAATCAAGCTCATGATAGCTTTTTGGAAAGCCTTGGATGTCTTCTATCCAGCCCAAGTGGAAATTTTCAATTTGGAGCTCATTTGCTCCTCCAAAAATTCATTCTCCCAAAAGTACTTCCTGCTGGTGCAAAAGGTGGCAGAAAGGTGATTTTCATGGTGTTTTTGGCCTTTTTGATCATCCAGAACTTGATGAAATGCTTCGGCCATTTTTGAGCATGCATAAATTACCATGAAAAATCCAAAAATACAAAGTTTTCCTCCAGAAAGTGTCCCAATCATAAGCGCGCGTTGTGACGCGCTACGCGTTGGGCGGAAAAACCTGTTTTGAGACCAAAATTTTCAAAAATGACAAAAAATTATCCAAATTTTCTCAAATTCAGAGTGAAGATCCTCCATCATGCCTCATGCTCAGCCAATGAAGCCTCGGCCAAAATCCAAAGCGGATCAGGCCTCTTTCGCCGTTTCAGTGCTCTGCTTAATCTTCTCTTCAGGATCTTCATTTTTGCTTTGCAAACATGCATGCGGGCCCAATAATGACCTTTCATATGACAGAGCATGTCTTTGTCTCTATTTACCTTTTCCAACAACTTCTCCAGATGAATTTTAACATGCATAAGGTTGGTCTCTCGCTCAATCGGTGTCATGTCACCAGGTCTCTTCCGGGCCAATTGTCGATCTTCACGGATTCGCCGCAGCTCTGCAAGTGTGTGCTGATCCTCTAGCTATTTTTTCCGCTGCTCCAAGTACTTTATCACCCACTTTTCTCTCTGAAAATTCTCTGTCAAAGTACCAATCTCAGCTTTCTGCTCCTGGATGACTTCCCTCAGTTTTGAGCTAGGAGAGCTCGCATCAACATCGATGAGTATAAAATCAGTGTCTCGGCCTCCTAAAGGGCCCTCATTATGCATAGGCCTCTTGCCTATGTCCTAAACCTGTACCTGTGCTGATGTCGAAGGCGAGACCCCTTCCACCCCAAGTGGAGATAGTACTCGCGCTACCGATGAAGTCAACGAGACCCCTTCCACCTCAGGTGGAGATAGTACTCGTCGTGTAGCTGCAAATAAGGCTCTGTGGCCTCGCTGATATGTCACATACATTGGAGCACTAATATGTTCAGTCTCAGGAATATCAAACTGGTGTGAAGGCTCTCCCTCATCATGAACTACCTCGGGAGGCAGCTGTGGCGCTGCAAAGAAGTCACGGGAGATGAACTCATCCCATGTGATGCCCTGCTGTGTTAGCTGATGTACCACCATGATTTTGATCAGCGCATAATGATATATACTGTTATGCTGCTGTGTTGGGGTCTTCTTCTGTATAAGAAATGTCATCCGCTCTATGTTACAGTACATGAAGTATGGAATGCTCATCATACGTACCCTCATGAAATGCATCAACAAACGGATATGGTACACATAGAGGCGGGAGAATCTTCCCTTGCAACTGAAATATCGAATGATCAATCTCATCAATGGTGCATACTCATCCTTCAGAAATCGAAATGGAAATACCCTGCTCAGCTGCCTCATATATCCAGGTCTGATATAGGGCTCATAATAGGATTTCTCTAGCTACTGTCGTTTGTTCCATTCCTCTCCTATGTTTAGTATCCCGGTGGCCTGAGCAATGGTCTCTGGTGACAGAATGAAGTTTACTCCGGCAAGGTTTACACGGCCATCATGTAAATGTAGAACAAATAAGCGAGCTAGCTCATGATGATGCTGAGTTTGGGAAATCATCTCACATTATTGGAAACATGACTGATGCTGAAAACAATCCATTGCAAGCGGGCAAGCCTGCAATTGAACCAAATAAGTAGGCTCCTCCCTGACATGCCTACCACTTTTTCCACTTTTGTGAGACCTCCGTGGCACATTAGCCTCTACTGTGGAATCACTTTCATACCCCTGCTCATAAACTAAATCCGTCTCTGACATGATGCTAAAAGTGTGACAAAGATATGTTGATATGGTAATGATGAAAATAAGAGTTCAGTGTATGCCAAATGTGTCACATATGTAATACAGTGCCATGGGAAAAACTACAGTGATAAAGTATTGTCAAGTGTGGGGACAGCCACTGTTTGAGGGGTTTAGGGATATGGTCAATTTGCAAGTGATATGGGAAAATAGTGATAGTGAGGATTTTTGGGAATGGGAATAGGTGAAATGACAAAATGTAAATGAAATCTAAGGCATAATCTTTTAATATTGTGGCAATCAAAATTTTGTCAATGGAGGGAAGGGATAACATGTGATAAATTTAGGGTTTTACCACATGGGAACAAAGGAAATGAAGGATGTAAAACATTGGCATAAAATGGGACTGTGGTATAATAACAGTGATCTCAGCAGTGAGGGAAATGATATAATGATAGCAGTGATAAAAGCATACACAACAATGGCATAAGAGTGTTTTGAAAAATGCATGTTTTGACACCAATTTCAAATGACCAACATCACTTCTCAAACCCTATGGAGCGAATTTTTAAATGAATATAGGGTTTAACTTTCACCATAACAAACACTTTTTTTCTCCACCTTTAAAACACCATAGCATATCCATGAATCATTAAGCAAGCTTGGACAACTTACTTGAAGGAAAATGAAGCAATTTGATACGCATTTGGGTGAAGGAGTGTGATTATCCGACCTTAGGGCTCTATGCGCCGCCCATGCCCAACACGCCACGCACACTCTATGCGTCGCGCGCGTGTAAAATTACACTGCACAACCTTGCTCAAAGCGTGCGCATATTCTATGTGCCGCGCGCTCCTTGTATGCACCGCGCGCTGACTGTCAGCACTATCTCGGCTTCAAAAGGAAATTTTCGCCCTTCAACCCTTCAAATCAATCTTTTCTCTTGAAAACTTGTGAATGTAATTTGAAAAATGGGTTCAAATGATTTATATAGCTTTGAAAAAATCACACAAGAGTTGGATTTGATTTTTATTTCCTCCACAACCCACTTTGTAATGTTTTGCAATTTTGGCACTTTATCATTTAATGAAACTCTGTCCTTTGGCTTTTCACTATTTTTCTAAGTTTTGGACTGATGAAATGAGTTTATTTTTTGCAGGGATGTTGGCGTTTGGACTTCGGCAAATATCAGAAGCTGCATTTGAAAATTTTTTATGGTAGAAAAAATACATGACTGTTACAAAAAATGAACTTGACAATTTCTAATTCAAAACAGAGTTTTGAATAAGAAATGTCCTCAGAAATGTTTGATGATGGAAATTTGAATTAAGAACCTTTTCGAAACCATCCTCATGGCCTGCGGGAATTTATTAAATATATCAAAAGACTGAAACCCTAGACTCTAGGACTAAAAGACTCTTGTTGACGAAAATAATCATTTATGACCATGAATGACGTGACCTGAACTTCGATGATTTTTGAGGAGTTCTATTTAGCCCAGCAGGTACAAGCATGAGGGAATACAAGATGACCAGACCCTCTATTCAGTCAATGGCATGCCCCTAGTGAAATGCAACGAAGTGAAGTGAGCGAGACACCTAAAAATGATATGCAAAAATTGAAATGATCTCTGACGGAGGGCTGTAAGGACCGACTCTAACATTCAGGAAAAATACATTTGTAGACCAAAAAAAAAAAATGCAACTTATCTCTTCAGCCCAAAACTCCTTGAAAACGTGTCCACTTTGGTGCAATTTCCATGCCCACTTGAAGCTGAAAATGTATTATACTGACGTGGGATGTACTATACAGATTTCGTATGGACTGTACGGATTTCCGTACCACTGTACAGATTGTACGGATTATTATTTTTCAAATTTTTTTTTCTCAAAAGCTTCTCTTGAACTGCATGCAACTCACATCATTAAATGTTTTTCGTACTATACCTTCTGATGTCTTATATCCCTTGATTTATGTGCCCAGCTTTGCCCAGAAATCACTCCTTCAGATTGCTGCAACAAATTTATCTTTCAAAAAATTTCTCCAGCCCTCAACCTCCTTTATCCAATATGCTCATGAAGAATGAATGAATGCGGTCCTTCTTTTATTTTCCTTATTTTGTTTCCCTAAATTACTTTTTGGAAACCCTAATATCTAATGGCTCGGATTCATTTAGATCAAGGGATGAGAATAAATGTGCATTTAATTCTCACTTTCTATTTTTTAACTCACCCATTAAATAAAGTACCCACATTGTACTTTATGTATAAAATCACTTTTCAATTTATAATTTAACATTGAATTTACCACTTATAAAGTCATTTTCACTTTATAGTTTAACATTGACTTTACCACTTATAAAGTCACTTTCACTTTATAACGTCACACTTAGGAAAAGAATTATTTTGGACACTTTTCGCTAGGTAGAGACTAACCCATGGAAAATAACTTGTACAAGGTACATTAAAAATCAACACTCCCTCTTATCGAGCAAAGTGTTTCTCACCACACCCATCTTGTCCCCGAAATGGACATGCTTTCCTCTTGGAAAGGAATTCGTGAGAACATTGGCAACCTACTCATCTATCAATATATACTCTAGCTTCACTTCCCCCTTCTGAACATAGTCCTTGATGAAATGATATCTGATGTCAATGTGTTTTGACCTGTCATGAAACACTGGATTCTATGTGAGTTTAATCCAACTTTGATTATCACAGTGAATAGTCGTCGGTCTCAACTTCTGATCAAATAGGCCATACAATAACTTGTGAAGCCAAATGGCCTCACTACTAGCATGGATAGAATCCATATACTCAGCCTTAGAAGAGCTCAAACCAATTGAATTTTTCTTTCGACTGATCTACAACACAACTACTGAACCTAATCCGAAGCAACACCCTGAACTACTTTTCCTGTCAGAAGCACACCCTGCCCAATCTAAATATGTGTAACCTGCCAACCTCACTCCATCTCCCTACCTATATTCTAGACCATAATCAACAGTCCCCTGCACATAGTGAGTAATTTTCTTTGCAACTACCCAGTGCACCCTCCTGGGCTCAACCATGAACCAGCTAAGTGTGTTAACTGCAAAGCATATAGCTAACCTAGTGTTGACCATATACATCAAGGACCGAATAAGCTGCCTATATAATGTGGGATCCACCAAACTAGAATCTGAGGCATGAAGCTTCTTTTAGTTGGTGATCATAGGTGTAGACATGGGTCTACAATCTTCCATGTGAAATTTGCTCAACACATCCACAACATACTTTCCCTGCCCCAAAAAGATATACCCCTCCTCCTGCCACACCTCAAGCCCAATAAAGTAATTTATTCACCCAATGTCCTTCATCTCAAAATCCATATCAAGATCCTACTTGCAACCACTAATGAGTCTCTCTTCCATAGTAATGAAAAATTCATCAACATATAACACAATAATGAGTGGATCATCCCCTACAACAATGTAGTATAGGTTCGGATCTGCATCACTCTTTGTGAAACCCATCTGCTGTATAATGTCCCAATTTTTAGCCTCAAGCTAAAACGAACATTATAGTTGCACATTTCATTTTTGTTTAATAAAATGGGCAAGGAAACACCTTAGCCCCTTTTAGATGAATAAATAACACTCCTAATGTGAAAGGGGAGTGAATAAAGCAGCTGGAATAAACACCAAGGGTGTGAATGGAACCCAACTCACTTGGATTAGTCATCTTTGACTAATGTCAATAGTGTTGCCTATAGAGGAGAAGCTTCCTAGAGAATCTGCGCAGTTTTGGAGGGAAGAGCTTCACATGAGGGTGGAAACCCTAATTGGTGGGACCATGGTGGAGAAGAGTTATCTCACTTTATATGGAGGAGATAGAAACCCATTTGCATTATGCTATGTTTTAGATTTCAGACTTTGGGTCTGCAAGAGCTTGCATCCCCGGGCTGTTTAGTAGGGTGATGGTGCCCTCGGGCATTAGGGTGTTCCCGGTCGGGAATCCCTACCTCTTCCTCAAGGAAGGATGAGGATTGAGCTACATTTCCTCAATCTGGCATTGGCCACAGCTACATTCATCTTTTACAGCATTATTTCTGCAGCAGAGAGGACATTGTGTTGCTGGGTGCAGCAAGAGAGGAATTCATGGAGTCTCTCTTGTCTAGTTTTCTTTAGTGGAGGAGTGAATTACTCATTGGAGGAGCTTCAAGGAGGATTCCGAGGCTTCATTTCAGATCAGTGGCATGAGGCCACACTTCTATCATCTCCCACTGTGCATTCCATGAGAGAAACTGCGTTATTTTGGAGGAGGCAGTGAGAGAGGGGTTTCTGGAGCTTCAAGGAGGGTGTTTCTGAGACAAAGTGATCAACACTTTGTATTGGAGACATGATCAGAGGAGGGCATCTACATTTCAGATCAGCCATAGCCTCATTCTTGTTTGGGTTCAGTTGCAGTGACAACTCTGTTGTCACATTTTGGTATTCTCCGACATTTCTAGCAATCTTCCTAGATTGGCTAGAAATCATGTATTTCAGCCCATTTCTCTTCTATTGGGATTATTTATTGTATTAATTCAGCCACATATGTATTTATTCATATTCAGCATCTTATTCCTTCATGTACACTGTGCAGTTGTAGCTACTCTGGCATTTTGTGGAGTTGCAGCTACTCTTGTATTTCACTACTTATTCATTGGAGGTTTGCTCTTAAAGTTTGAGTGGCTTGTCCCTCAACTATTTCTTGTATATTTATGCTGATGTATCATAATATAATGATGGATGTATCATTTCCCTCTCATGGCATGTTCAGACATTTGCGCAGTTCAAGATGCAGGTTTGCATGTTAAAAGCTCTCTCATCGAGCACTTGCTTTAGAAACGTAGTTAGATGTATTTCTTGGTTTGTTTCTGCATTTTGCAGCATAGGAGTTTTGGCGAGATGTTGGCCTAGCAATTCCCATGACTGCATGTCTATTTTTGTAGTTAAACTTCTTTCCTTTATGCCAGCCCTCAAGGACCCTGTAGCAGAAATTCCCGAGGTGGAATATTGCATTTCCATAGGCAGAGTCTGAGAAGGGCCAGCTAGCCTCAAGATTTATCCCTTCTTTAGAAGGAGTCATATCCTGTAAATTCCCCATCAGTAAATCTTTGAAATGGATTTTTGATAGCTCACTGAAGAAGGAATTGGAATATCTGAAGATATTCCCGATGGAGCAGCATGTTTCTGAAAAAGGGACATTACAATGGTATCAGAGCATGATCTTGGCTAAGCCCGTGCCCAAGATATATTTCCATCAGCAAGAGGAGCTTCTCTCCAAGGAGAGGAGATTGATAGAGGAAACAAGGAAAAGGAATGAAGGAATAGGAGGTTTCCTTTCTTCTTTTCCAAACCATTGAGCACACCATTGAAGATCTGCTAAAAGGGGAAAATTTTTGAGAAATTTTCTAAGAAGGGTTTGTGGATGGAGCAAGCCCTAGCTATTCTCATGAAGGGTGTGAGCATTCAGCCACACATGCAGATCCATAGTGCAGTACATTGCCCATAGCTACTGCAAGAAGGATGGATGGAAAGAGTTAAGGCCTTTGGAGGAGCAGCACTGCAACTCAAAGGTATGATTCATGATGATTGATTTCAAAGTTTTATTTCATGTTTTCATGCAAATGAGAGATCATATGTGGAAGTCACAAGGATTTTTGCAAAGGGGATTGATGAAAACCAATGTGAGGCTTGGTGTGACAAAACTTCAAACACTTTGCATGCATGGAGGGGAACCATGAACAAAGATCATTCCATCTTTCTAGAGGGGAAGAAATCAAGAGAATGACTTGCTAGAGGCAAGACCCCCATGATATGAAGGGCACTCTTCCATTTGTGAGGGTGTGGAGACATTTCTTTCAAGGGAAGGCCAAGACTCAAGGCCTCTCATTTAGGAGGAAACACACTCACATGTTGGTAGAGAAGAGGTGCATAAAAGAACCTACAGCGCTGCACCATTAGAAGAAGAAAAAAAGTAGAAGGATCAACATGAAGGGATTATGGACATTCACCCCTATCTATTTTTAGATATTTTCTTCACATAGGAGAAGGACAGTGGAGAGAGAGGGACTCTCATTCCTCTCATATTTACAGTCCACTTCCTATCTTGATGTCTCACTTTTGAAGGCTTTCCACTTGGAGGCCACATGATCTAGAGATGATGAGAGGCATCATATCATTTGCTTCACCACTCATTGGATTCCTGAGGGGTGGAGGCATTTGAGGAGTCCATTACAGCGCAGGGAGTTTGGGGACAAGCTCATGGAGGATGGATACACTCTCCCATTTTCAGTACCACCCATTCTCATCAGTTTCACTGCGCAGATAGAGTTGTTGTATGGATGGAGGATATCATCTTCATGATGCAGGATGGCTACTCCATGGATTTGATGAGGGAGAGGTTACTTCCTTTGAGGAAGGACTCTTTCATGCATTGGAGTAGAGGGAGGTCACTCATGCTTACATTTCCCAGGATCGGAGAATATTTTGAGGTGATAGTCTCTCATGGGAGGCTCATTTTCAGAGGTCCTTATTTCTATTTAAGCATGAGCAGCTACATGATGGCATGGCAGAAACCTTGGAGGATGACTTTGGCATGAGGGGATTTCAAGGTATCATGCAGTAGCGTGATGGAGTAGCACATTGCAGAATACCAACGTTGTCTACGTGGAGGATTGATCCATGTTGGAGGACTCAACTTCTGGTTGAGAGGTCCCAAGATCTTGGTGCATGCATGATTCTTGGATGGCCTTGATGGAAATGGAGGAAACTTAGTGGATGATATGAGCATCTATCATCATGGCAGACTCTTCTTGGCTGGAGTTTCTAGTCTCAAGGAGAAACTTTTTCATGCAGCACATACGGACTTCCTAGCTATGCACTTGGATGCATACTTTGCCTTGCTAGAGGAGTTCACTTGGATGGAATTCAGCATGATCTACATCAGCATATGGATAGATGCAGAGCCTAGATGTCTTTTGGAGAGGTTTGCACAACCATTCCCTTACTCATTGGAGAAGAGGGAGAGCATTCAGTTGAGCCATTTCAGCTCAAGAGCTCTAGTGCATGATGGAGGAGGTATAATGACATATTTTTTATTGTACTTATTTTCATTGATTGAGGAGCATGATGTATCAAGGAGGCTTATTCCTTCTTGCATTTTTCATGAGGATGTACTTGTAGCTACTTGTAGCCTTGATTTTGGCTAATTATGTGATGGTTGTGAGGGAAGCCACATTCTCTTGCTATGTACCATTGGCACCACATGGTATTTTCATGTTTTCATCTTATGAGGAGATGTTGTGGCAGAAAACAAGTGGCTAGTTCAACACTTGTTATTTTAATTTTTAGGCAGACCAAGGAGGTACTGCGCAGTTACATGAGTGGAACTTTGAACCTCTCTCTGGTTGTCATTTGGCAACTTGCTTTTATTGTATATTGCTCCATGTATTTCTGATGTTGTATATCTATTGAGGAGCATTATTTGGAGATTATTGTATGTACAGCACATTGGGAGTATTATTATCCCTATTATACATGCTTCATTTTGCAGGAGATACCATGGGTAAACCATGATTTCCACGTTGCTACTTGTATCTTCTTGTGGGAGGGACCACTTGGAGAATTTGCAGAGGCATTTCATGGCTGATTTTTCTTGATGGGGTAACTTGGGCCATTCTTGGAGGCCATAATTTCCAGCCCAAAGACAAAGGCAGCCCCATATGAGCAGCATATGGAGAGAGGGCTATCATGAGAAGCACAAGCACACTCTCCATTCAGCCCCAACACATTGCGGAAATCAGGGGTGAGACTTTCATTTGGATGAATGCATGGATGAGTGGATCATCATTGGGAGTAGAATTTCCCCATGCATATCATCACTCCTACCTTAAGGAGGCCTTAGTACAGTAGGAAGGATTCCACTACACCTTCTATCTTTCCATGAGGAGCATTGTTGACAGCTTGCATACTTGGGAGACAGCATTAGAGGACAGTTTCATTGTAGCATACTTGAGAAGTGGTGGGACCATTGATGAGAAGGCCACAAGAGAAGAAGGAGGAGAATATTTTGTTCTCTTCATGCAGTTGCTTGAGGGCAAGAAACATGTGGGAGGGGAGGACTGTAATGTCCCAATTTTTAGCCTCAAGCTAAAATGGACATTATAGTTGCACATTTCATTTTTGTTTAATAAAATGGGCAAGGAGACACCTTAGCCCCTTTTAGATGAAGAAATAACACTCCTAATGTGAAAGGGGAGTGAAAAAAGCAATTGGAATAAACACCAAGGGTGTGAATGGAACCCAACTCACTTGGATTAGTCATATTTGACTAAAGTCAACAACGCTGCCTATAGAGGAGAAGCTTCTTAGAGAAGCTGTGTAGTTTTGGAGGGAAGAGCTTCACAGGAGGGTGGAAACCCTAATTGGTGGGACCATGGTGGAGAAGAGTTCTCTCAATTTATATGGAGGAGATAGCAGCCCATTTTCATTATGCTATGTTTTAGATTTCAGACTTTGGGTCTACAAGAGCTTGCATCCCCAGTCTGTTTAGCAGGGTGATGGTGCCCTCGGGCACTAGCGCATGTTCCCAGTCGGGAATCCCTACCTCTTCCTCAAGGAAGGATGATGATTGAGCTACATTTACTCAACTTGGCATTGGCCACAGCTACAGTCATCTACTACAACGTTATTTCTACAGCATAGAGGACGTTGTGTTTGTGGGTGCAGCAAGAGAGGAACTCATGGAGTATCTCTTGTCTAGTTTTCTTTAGTGGAGGAGTGATCCAGTCATTGGAGGACCTGCAAGGAGGATTTTTGGGCTTCATTTTATATCAGTGGCATGAGGCCACACTTCTATCATCTCCCATTGCGCAATCCATGAGAGAAACTGCGTTATTTTGGGGGAGGCAGTGAGAGAGGGGTTTCTGGAGCTTCAAGGAGGATGATTCTGAGACAAAGTGATCAGCACTTTGTATTAGAGACATGATCAAAGGAGGGCATCTACATTTCAGATCAGCCATAGCTTCATTCTTGTTTGGGTTCAGTTGCAGTGACAACTCAGTTGTCACATTTTGGGTTTTCTCCGGCATTTCTAGCAATCTTCCTAGATTGGCTAGAAATCATGTATTTCAGCCCATTTCTCTTATATTGGGCTTATTTATCATCTTCCTTTAGCCAAATATGTATTTATTCATATTCAGCATCTTATTCCTTCATGTACACTGCGCATTTGCAGCTACTCTGACATTTTGTGGAGTTGCAGCTACTCTTGTATTTCACTGCTTATTCATTAGAGGTTTGCTCTTAAGGTTTGAGTGGCTTGTCCCTCAACTATTTCTTGTATATTTCTGCAGATGTATCATAATATAATGATGGCTGTATCATTTCCCTCTCATGGCATTTTCAGATTTGCAGAGTTCAGTATTTATGTTCTTATGTTGTTGTAAGCTCTCTCATTAAGCATTGTTTTAGAAATCTAGTTTGGGGAGATTTGAATAACCCATCTAGATGTATTTCTTTGAGTTCATATTATGAATAGGAGTTGTATGAGATGTTATCTATGGCATCCCAGCACTGGTATGTCTTATTTTTGTAGCATCTTCCTTATATAGCGTCCTCAAGGACCCTGTAGCAGAAATTCCCGAGGTGGAATATTGCATATCCATAGGCAGAGTCTGAGAAGGACCAGCTAGCCTCGGGATTTCTCCCTTCTTTAGAAGAAGTCATATCCTATAAATGCCCCATCATTCAATCTCTGAAATGGACTTGTGATAGCTCACTGAAGAAGGAATTGGAATATCTGAAGATATTCCCGATGGAGCAGCATCTTCCTGAAAATGGGACATTACATGCTGCAAGTAAGTATCAATCCTAGAATACCAAGCTCTTTTAGCTTTCTTAAGCCCATAAAATTCTCGCCTCAATCGACATACATGGGTCTCTCACCCAAGTACCTCAAGCCCTGTGACTGCTCAACATACACCTCCTCCTCTATAACTCCATTCAGAAATGCAGTCTTCACATCCTTCTGATGGATCTTCCAACCCATTTATGCAACAATAGAAATAAGGGATTGGATAGAAGTGTACCAAGATATGAGAGTGAATATCTCATCATAGTCAAATCCCTCTATCTATGAGAACCCTCTAGCCACAAACTTCACCTTGAACTTCTCAATGCTCCCATCCGTAGCATGCTTGATCTTGTAGAGCCACCTAGAAGTCACAAATGACTTGCCCTCAGGCCTAGGCACCACCTCCCAGAAAATGTTCTTAATGATATATCCATACTCCTCCACCATAGCCTCTCTCCATACCACCTGGCTGGCAACCTCCTCATAGCTAGTAGGCTCAGAGTCAACAATGCTGGTAGCCTTGGCTACATAACTGCAAAACTACTCATGTGGCACACTCTCCCTGTTAACCCTCTTTAGAGGACCAACAGGCTCTAGTTCCTTCAAGGCATCTTTAAGAAATTTGGGCCTCCTCTTTCCTAAAGAAGCTTCCCCATAGGAAACCTCATCCTCTGCCCCCTAGTCTGGTGAACTTGAAGGTATGCCAACTCACCCTAATGTGCCTATACTAGCACCTGTCCTCGAAGAACCTGTGTCTATGTTAGTTGAAGTGCCATGTCAACTTTATACCAGTGGACTCCCTAAAGAAGTGCTCATAGAACTCACCACTAGTGCCCCCGATGTCACTAACACTGAAGTACCTCCTATACCAGTCGATCAAGAACCCTGAGGTGCTGCTCCCTATACCTAACCTCCCTTTTGAGGAGAAGTTTGTGACTCTCTCTCACCATACTCTTGTGATCTCTAATAGGCCCTCTCCTCCTTGAACTTCACATCCCTCCTAATCACCACTCTTCGTTCAGAATGAATTAAGATTTGACAGGCCTTCGAAGTTCCGTTGTAACCCATAAAAATACCCTTCTTTTCCATGGGTTCTAGCTTCATCCTCTACTCCTTGGGGATATAAGAATTTGTGAGACATCCAAAGATACGAAGATGTCCTACATGAGGGTTCTCTCCAATGAAAGCCTCCTTTGGATTCATATTCCCCAATACTCCATGAGGACTCCTGTTCTGAATAAAAACAACAGTATTGCAAGCCTCAGCCCACTAAAGCAAAGGCAACCCCTGATCATGAATCATCTCTCTAGCAGCCCCAACAATAGCTTTGTTCTTCCTTTTAGACACTCCATTCTTATGGGGGTTGTAAGGAACCATGAACTCTCTCCTAATTCCCTCCTGTGCACAGAACTCAAAAAACTCACCATCAATGTACTCACCACCATTGTCTAACCTCAAGACCTGAGTCTTCCTACATGTATGATTTTCCACAAGAGCTTTGAACTCTTTAAAGTGACTAAAGACCTCACCCTTGGTCTTCAGGAAATATATACAAGTCTTCCTAGAGTAGTCATCAATGAATATAACATAATACTCATAACCACCCAAGGACACATGCGACATACAACTACTAACATCAGTATAAATCCAGTATAGTATACCTGTAGATCTATTATCACTCACTGGGAATGGTAACTTGGTGTACTTGCCCAAATCACACCCTCTACAGACCTCATAATGCTCGACACTGAAATTAGGAACTCCGATAGTGATCTCCCTTAGAACTCTCAAAGCTCCATGATGCATATGTGCCATCCTCTAGTTCCATAACTCGCACAAGTCTCTATTGTTGGTGGTACTAGTTTGAGTGCTACCAAATGTACTACTCACCAATGCTCCTACTGACTGAAAATTGAACCTGTATAGTTTCCCAGAGTAAAATCCAATCACTTTGTCTGAAGTTATGGAAGCTCCCCCAAGATGCATCAATACCTGCCCTCCTAAGAAAGTGAATTCAAACCCCTTATCCTCCATAGAAAACACTGAAATCAATTTCTTCTTCATCCCCGGAACATACAAAACATCCATGACCTTAAAATGAGGCAAAGACTCCCTCTCAACGTTCACAGTCCCCACACCAACAACTCTCATAGTGCATTCATATCCTAGTACAATCGCAATATCAAGTGCCCTCTCTACAAGCTTTGAAAATATCTCCCGTGCACCTGTCATATGGCGATAATCCCCGCTATCTATGTACCACACATCAGATGATGTACTCCTACTAGATGTAGAAGTAATAAATGCAAAGTTCCTATCAAATTGTGAAGCAAACTACTCCACCTTTTTTGAAGCTGAAGTACCCTTCTTTCCTTTGTTTTTCCTCTCAGGACATGTAGTAGCATAGTGTCCCATCTTCTGAAATGCCCAACATTTGACTTTGGACATATCTATGTATTTCTTATTCTTCTCCTCCTTTCACTTAGCCCCATATGATGAGGCCCCTTTCTTGGCCCTCCCTTTTTTCTCCCCCTTGGCTGTCAAGGCTACATCTTCCTCATCTACTATCTTCACCACACCACTACCAGTCATCTGTATCTCATGTTGAACACAATCATCCAGAATTTTTCCCAATTGGGAAGATTCTCCATAGAGGTAACAATGCCTCCAAATACCTCCCAAGACTTAGGAAGTCCCACTACGGCTCTCCTGACTAACTCTATGGGTGCAACTTCCTCACCAATAGTAGTCAAATCATCACGTACATGTTTGACCCTACCAAGCTAATGAAATACACTTTTAGCCTTTATCATCCTAATTTTCTTCAATTTTTCTTTGAGTACCATCTTCCTGCTCTCATTGGTACTCTAATAGAGAGTGGTTAGAGTTGTCCACATCTGATAAGCATATGTGTTTCCTCTCATATGTGTTTCCTCTCACCTGAGGAACCACATGATCCTTCAGACTATCCATCAAAATAATTTTTTCCTTTGCATTATTTTTTGTGAATTCAGCAAGTTCATCTGCATCAGTAAGAGGTACAACCTATTGCCGCACTATGTCCCAAACTTCTTCCTCCTCAAACATTGTCTAAATTATGTCCTTTCAAATGTCATAGTTGGATATCCCATCCAGTATATCCTCTATCCTTAAGACATGGCAATGACTGCTGTCCAAAATTTCCAAAACCAAGAAAATGGAGAAATGAACTTTCTAGCACACCTTGTTGTCCCAAAAATTCATTCTATGTGAAATTTCACCTTGTTTTCCCAAAATGTCAGTTTTCTCTCCAAACTAATTTTTTTGTCCAAAAATTCAGTTTGATGTCCAAACCACTATTTACTGTCGCAAACTACTGACTGTTGTTCAAACTAAAATTTTCATCATGTAGCTCTGATACCATGTTGAAATTTTATGAGTAAAATTTTTCTTGAAATCCCAACCTGGTTTCAATTTCACCTTATCACTCCCATTCAGTTAAATACCCTTTCCCATAAACTTATATTCAACACATAGAATTCTGAAATTGAAATTTTTGGATTAAAATACATGGGATTCTCAATACATGTTGACAATAAATATAGTCATAAACAGACCAGCAACACATAAAAAAATAAACACATATTTTTGGTCAACTTAAACCCAAAAAAAAACCCTTCATTCTTCTCTGGGAAAACCTGTTAGAGAGCTCTTAAAATTTATTTATCTTTCAAGTTTTGGAAAAATGCATTTGTAGACAAAACAAAACAACAAAATACAACTTATCTCTTCAGCCCAAAACTCCTTGAAAATTGTGCCTAATTTTCCTCGATTTTTGTACCCACTTGAAGCTAAAAATGTATTGCATGGATGCAGACTGTACTATATGGATTCCGTGTGGACTGTAAATATTTTTGTACCACTGTACAGACTATATGCATTTATTTCCATTTTTTTGCTCAAAAATTTCTCTCAAACTGCGTGCATCTCACAACATTAATTGATGTTCGTACTATACCTTCTATTGTCTTCTATGCCTTGATTTCCATGCCCAACTTTTCCCAGAAATCACTCCTTCAACTTGCTACAACAAATTTCTCTTTCCGAACTTTTCTCCAACCCTCAGACTCCTTTCTCAAATATTCTCATGAAGAATGAATGAATGCAGTGTTGGACTATAATAATCACTGTTAAATGACTAAGATGGTACACATAAATTATCAATCCAGGAACGTCTTTTATTTCAATGATAGTTGCACTATCTGTGCCGATACATCAAACCAGAAGAAAATTAAGTGAAGAGAAATCATTGTTGGAAAAAATCACTCATGCAGGAATAAAAAAAATCTACGGGAATGTAATCATGCCTCAATTAACTATACCTAGCGCGCCACACAACAATTACACCAGCTGGCACTAGTACATTTGGTCAAAATTTTGACACTTTAGTTTCGACACTTTTGACGTATTGTTGAAAATTTCCCCAATTTTTCTCAATTTTTGAAATCTCGCAAATAACCGTCACTATACTGACATATAGAGACATCGTCGGTATTGCGAAGTTTAGGAATGTCATCGGTACACTAATGGTTCAGGACACAACATCGGAAATGCGACATTTTTAAGACATGAGTCGGTATTGCGATATTTGGTCAAAATTTGGTATTAGGGAAAAATGTCAGTATTGCGACGATTTGCAAACAACCGTTGATATTGTGGCAGTTTGGGGATAAACGTCGCAATAGTGATGTGTAGAGACACTTGTAGTGCGACGTAATTGGGGACATATAATACATAAGACTAATTATATATAATATATTGTATATATTATATTTTATCTTCCACTAAGGCTTATTTCATGCCATAATATTCTTTCCCACTCTATTCTCCTTCCCCCGCAGCTAGACCATCTATCTGTGATTTGAATCACCACAGAGTCATCGACATACTTTCCATAGAGCTCTTTTTCAACATAAATCCCACCCATTCAAGTGTTTAGACATTGATTTTCTAGGGTTGCATCAGAGGAGACATTAATCTGATAGGGTCACGTCAAAGGAAAGATTAATCTGCTAGGGCCACATTGAAAGGCTAAGTAGCAAAATGGTAATGTAGTTTCTTCATGCTTCAAAATTTTTCTGTTTGGCTTCAAAACACCTGTGCATGTACTCCTCGCATAATCAGTTCATGTTCTTATTTAGTTATTTTTATTATTTTTATGTATTGCATTTCATGTCTATTTTATAATGATCGTTGGTGATATTTTTTGAGGTATTTAGAGATCTTGAAATCATATTGTTTTTAGCTTGAGAGATACATCTAAAGCACCTTCATTTTAGTACAACAATTTCCTTATTTTCACACCTTAGACTGCATGCACCCAAGACACAAAACAAGGCACTTATATGATTTCTCTTCAGCCATAAGTTTAACCTTTTAACTCTAAATTTGGTAGGAAATGGGTGTAATTTTGGCCCTTGAAATATATAAATATATTAAGAGGGTTTGATTTTTCCCAAGACAATTCCTAGCCATCAAAGCCAAGATGTTATTAAGTGTTGGTTTGTTTTGCCTTTGAGTTGCCATGCAAGTTTGTTGGTTAGATTGAGAGTTGCAAGTATCCTAAGCCACATATTTGTATGGAGGGGTGTTTCATAAGGCTGCACAATGTAAATATTACATTTGAGACCATTCATTGGGTGGTTGTAACACAAGCCTTTGAAATTAATGAGGTTTCTCACTAATTGTTTGTCTAAATTCCTCTAACAATATTTCTTTATTTTATCCCACAACCTTACTTAAGTTGAATGTTGTTGACCTGTATTCACATTGGTAAGAAGGGTGTGCCTTTAAATAATTATTTTCTTTTCTATAAATAAAAATTTTATGTGTTGATTTACAATTCCTTCATTTACTACTACCGTTTATTTGATATAGTTTTGTTGCATGCAAAATGTTTGAAGAAACTCTTGATTTAATTGCTACACATGTATTAGTGTTCACTTCTTGTCATAGCATGTTAGTTACAAGCTCATATACGAAGACTAAATCTATTCTTTGTGACCTAAAAAAAATAAGGAAAAAAAGATACACGCATCTACTTCAGATATGCCTTATAACTCTGAATTTTAGTTTTGTTTGAGTCTGTCACCAAAGTGTTTGAAAAACTATTTGAGTTAACTCTATCCATGGATGTCAGGCTTGATGGTATTTCTTATCACAAGGATTCTTTGTCTTTCCATATGGTTAATTTCACAGAACTTTGCTCCAATATTATTATCATGGAAATGTTCTATTTTCTATATCAAAACTTGAATATGCTTCTAAATGACCTTGAAAGAGGGTCAACAACAATGGAAAGAGGGTCAGTGACATGAGCAATGGAGACAAGTTGGTTGAGTGAAGAGTGAACAAAAAAGTGCAAAGAGGATTCAAATTCAACTTGAATTCAACTTGAGGTTCGGTCATGAGGTTTGAAGAACCTAATCAAGCCTAAGAATTTTCTTTAGGTTCGTTGAATTTTAAACCTCAAGTTTGAATTTCGGTGAACCATGTGAAATAGATGTTATCAATGTTTTTAGCTTGCCAAAGGGATTGCTAAGTTTCTCAATGCTCATAATTAAGAGTCATCAAAAGTTATACCAAAATATCAATTTCATCATAGGTTGATAGGATATGTTTCCCTTAAGAGGCATTAAGGAAAATCAGAAAAATACCACCATCTACCTACGATTCTCTCTACCTTTTTGCTACTCTTTTTCCTTCCAACATGAATCTAAGGTGCTTTGTGCACCCATTGGTGGATGGGTAAAATCATAGACTAGTTTTTCTATTACTTGAGATGTTTGCATCATCTCCAAAACGTTAAAACCCTTAAGGAACCTCCCTCACCTCAATTTCCAAGGCCTCTCCCAATCTTTGTTGCATGCCTCTTTCCTTTTTTTTTCATCTCTATATCATGATTTCAGATGTCTTATTGGGACAAACAACTAGATTTTTGTCAGAAATTGTAGCCACATAGTATACAAGCTGGTTTATACCCCTAGAGTAATTATCATTGTATCATTCACATCTTACCCGAGAACCCTCTAAATTTATCCCAAATTTCCAACGGTGTCTAAGATTTTTGATAATGGTTTTGAAGCAAATTTCAAGCCTTAACTAAACTGACCTATAAATTCAAAGATGGGAATTTGAGGGAAAAAAGAAATGTGAAATCTTATGTATCAAAATGCAGTCCCAATTTTTTTTGGACATTTTGATTATAGTAACTTATAGTTGTTTTTGAGATAAGTGGCCATGCTATGAGGGGCATCCTTATTCCATCAAAACCAATCAGGAGTTGCACTTGGCCTCATATACACCCACTCAAGAGGTTTTTAATGTGCATCTTTGTGTTAATACAAGCCTAATCACCTCACTTTTAGTTGCTATGCACCACAGCCATGGGTTGTAGCCTCTATTTTTCCTATTATACCCATCAAAACCCATTCTAAATACCTTCAAATGGTTCAATGTTGGTTCTAGACAGCTCCATGGAACTCCCAAGGCATCTAAGCACTTGAAGAAAATGTCCTAAGATAAAGAAATTTAAGAAAATAAGAACTGTTAGTTGACTGAATGTTTTACTAGCTGAAAATCATCTTAAGGGAAAAATATTACAACTAGCTTGTTAAATCACTTGAAATTCTCCTTAAAACCCCGAAAATCTGCTTTCAAATGGCCTTCAAAAAATTCTAAAAAACGACTTTGTGTTCAAGTCAAGGGGTTTCAATGGAAAATACAAGGTAAAAAACTCCCTCTTATCCCCAAAACCACCAGCAACATCAAATTGGGATTCTGAGGCTATATGCTAATTGGTAATATTACATTCCCCTTGACCATGATGTTGTACAACACCATCAAGCATGAGCATCATATCCAAAAAAGGAATGAAGGTGTGTGTAACCACAATCTAGAAAAATCCATATATAGCATACTTCAACAAATCCATTGTATCAAAAATCACCATTGGAATCTCATGCCATATGTGGTGACTAGTGATAATAGATCCTACTAGTATCACAGTGTTTTATATGTGAAATCCACTTGTTTCCACAATATGAGAGGAACACTCTTAAAAAATCTGTGCCATTTTGCTACCTTATCAACAAATTTTTGACTAAAAACATTTGATTAAAGTCATTTAGTCTCCCTAGCTAATGATATGCTTGCTTGATATTCTCCATATTTCTGTGGCTTGTGTTAATCAAGAATTTTTGACATGAATAACAACTTATTAAAGTAATTTAGTTTTCCTAAATTAATGCTAAAAAAAAATTCACCCCCAGCTTGAAACTTTCTTTGCTAAAATTCAAACACAAAGTGTGTACTACTCACCATTACCACCAATTTAGCAGTCTTGACAAGGTCTTCTTGGAGGCAAAGAAGCTGGCACCATATGGGATATGCTAAATTTCACCTCAAAATCAAAATTTTGGCCAACTTCATTAAATTACAATAGTTCCCTAAGAATTGTCTATTTATGTAATTTAAAGGATGTTTCCCTGAAGTGGTGCTGATTTTCTAAGGTTTTGATCTATATTTTATTCTATTTTTGAGCCTAAGCCATAAGCCTCTGTATCGCAGCTTTGGATTCTAGGGTTTCACTAATGAAACAAAGGTCATGAATTTTCATTATAAATATTTTCTTGAAGAAGTGTCGAAGCTAAAAAAACCATTTGTGAAGAACTTAACAACTGCTACAGTAAATTTAGATCTTGTCTGCAATGCTTTTAGAGATATGATCTCAGAGAATAGGTTTTGCAGTTCGAATTTCATCTCAAGGACATGACTTTGGGAAATCACAATATAACTTTCTCCGAGCATCGGGACAATTTAAGGGTAAAGTTAATTAAAACGTATACTCCACCGTAGTTTATTGTGTATCAATTTCATAACCGAAGAAGAAAACATTGACACAGTGGTATGTCATAAACACTTTCTACCGACTTCAACCAAATCTACAATTAGGTAACTACAAAAGATTAAGCATAACGTTTCCTTGAAGAATCAAAATCATGTCAAATTCTGGCATTAAATAATATTCAGATACCAATGACCAAAGATAAACTGGGGAACTTGAATTCAGAGATACATCAATTCAACAACATTGCACCTCTCAAAAGAAAAAGGTGTATTTTTTCAATCAGATAAGTATTGTCGAAAATCCTCACTAGTGATTCTGTACATTAAGAATAGATATCAAATAATATGGTCTAAAATTCCCCCAAATGATTCAATACCCATTGCTCAAAAGGCTCTACTATGACTCATGAAGAGGAAGGAAGTGAAACATGATGAATAAATTGGAAGACCAAAAGAACAAGTCAATTTCAAGAGAAAACAAAAATAATGGAAGTTTTCAATAAAAGGCAATGTAAGAAGGATGGATGGTTTGGAAAGGCTGAAGCACAGGGATGGTTTGAAGAAAGAAGTAGTTAAGATGGATGATTTGAAGAACAGAAATAGCTAAGATGATACCTGAAGCTGGAGATGAGCGATATGGAGCCAAGATGATGAAAAAATGAAAGGCAACATGGAAGACATGAATAAAGATATAAAAGCGTATTAATAGAATGCTCTTCTGAAGGAAGGTTTGACAAAGCGATACAAGCAAATGATCTCAAGAGAAAAAGGTAGTACAAGAAATCATGATGACAATAGCAAACAAGAATTTGATTTACAAACTCTAATGTTGGATGGAAGACCCACCATATTCCAACAAGGATATGAGGAGGTTTGATGGCAAGGATCCCTGAATATGGATACTACAAATGGAGAAGACGTCGGATTCCATGTTAAATTCAAACATAGCCAAAGGTATGCATCAGAATTTTACATTTAGAACAAAATACAAAATTGTATGAATGAGTGATTTTCTCCTCAAAAAATGAAACACGCCTGTAAATTTTTATGGAGGCATTGATAGCACATTATAGTGATGACAAAGATAACACCTTCTTTATCCAATTGATAAATCTCAAACAGCAGTCAATGTGGAGCAATCTTCGAGCATCAAAACAATATAAGGGTACTGATATTCCAAAGGTTCATACGATTAATGTCTTCATGGTGACTCTAAAGTATAACATCCAACAGGTTGGCCTTGGGAACCCTATCTCCTATTGGAGAAGGCATTTCAAAGCTAAAAGAAAAATGAATAAATGATAAGGATAATAAGCTACCATCATGACTAGTGAAGATGAAGGTTGCCACTATATACTCTATAAACTACAAGGTTGACACCACAAAAATTGAAGAAAAAGAGAGAAAAGGGCTAAGAAGCACGTTGTGATAGCAAATACACTACAAAGGTCATAAGTAAGATGAAGAAATTATTACATACATTTAAAGAGGATGAAATAAAAAATGAAAAAAGAACTTCAAAGAAGAGGATATAAACTGTGAGCAACTCCTAGAGAAAAGAAGAAAATGAGTCTGACCATCTCATTGCACAGCAGAATGACACTTCACCTCAGATATATTATATCAAGAGTAAAACAGAATAGTGTTAAGGATTCATGGGAAATTATGACTTTATTCACCGTAAGGCAGCTGCTGAATTAAATTTTCTCCTATATCACAACGTAGGCCATGATGGTTTCAAATGGAGGGACTATAAATTTCTCTAGAAATTCCATGTTTATCAAGCTAACCATGGGAATATGTATTGAATAGTCCAATTCTTTCCATCCCAATGGGGAGGTTTTGATGTTGTACTAGAGTACAATGGTTAAGCAATCTTTGGGGATTGTTAGTGTCCCATGATTTGGAAGATTTGTATGCCAACAGATATGGCAACATGGAACCGCCTTTGGAGTCCCAGGACCTCGCCTTCCCGGACTAAGACAGACATCTTTGTTGGATGCAAAGGATATTTGTTTGCTTTATATGGTTGATTTTAGGCTAGTTGTTAAGCGTAGGGTTTTGTTGATTGCTTTGCTGAATGTGGAAAGATGGTCAAGGTAGGTAGGTGGAGGAGAGGTATTTAAATCATTGGGCTATGGATTGTGAAGGAAAATGTAAGGCTCAATGATGTAACTGTGAGTGTGGCTTACAAGGCCAATCTAAGAAAGTTTAATAGATCCTTAAGGTAATGTGTGAGGTGGGGTGGACATCAATTTTGGGAAAAACAAGGTAGGGAAAAGGCAAGAAGTATCCTTTTTCACAGCTTACCTATGAACAAGAAGGTCTTAAATATGATAAGAAAAAGATACTAAGCATGAGATAGGAAAACCATTTATCAATGATAACATGCCAATAAATAAACAACTTTAATCACTCAGTGTGCTCTGGGAAAACATATAGGATAACACAATAATCTTAATCAAGCAAAGAGGGAACTCCTAAACATTTTTGACTGCTTACAAAGAACTCTAAGGAAAGTTAATAGGTATGGATAAAGGAAAGTTCGTAACAAGACCTCTTGACTTAATCTAGCAAGCACACAACAGTGGTTCCAAGACTGCTTAGATGTCTACAGTAGGCTTACCAGAATCCTCATATTTTTAACCAGCATATTAATCCATAAATGAAATAAATAAGCATAAAGAGGCTTGAGGAGCATGAATTCTCAAACACACCCAAATGTGAGTAAAGACAAAGCTACAGAAAATTGTGGAGGACTAAGGTGCCTAAGGAGAATTTCTCAACTCTTAATAATTTTTCTGCTTCTATAGCAAAAAAGAATAATTAAACATAATGATAACAAGAAAACATAAAAATCAAGAACATTGCCACTACTAACCAAGCTTATAGAATCCTACAAACGCTTCTCCATCAATGCTAATCCAAGCAAGCCATTCATCAACTTCACAAACCAATTCTCTCTTTCTCCAAGCTCAAAACTATGTATTTCTCTCCAAGTTCATCAAATGCCAAAATTTACAATGAAGCCCTCATGCTCTAGTTTATCTGCAGCAAGAGAGGAAAAAACTCCAAATAAAGTAGGAAAATGTCAAATTCACCCATAAATGTCATTTATGGCCAAGAGACTCATAACAAGGCATAATGACTCAAGAAATAAATTCCGTACACAAATTCTGTAACTGACCAGAGTGTTTTGCCTCAAAAAACTCCAAAAAATATCATTTTTCAATAAATATGTGTGTTTTGTTGGACTTTGTCCAAAAACACACTACACATCCCATTTGCGCAAAGACCACCAATGTAAAAGGTGGTCTTTGTGACCAAGTTTTGGACCCCTTCCCGATGTTGGATTTGGCCCCGTGATGCATGTGTTGGAAAGATGATGAGTCTACTTTCCAAAATTCTCATATTTTCTAGATCTAGCTCCTTAGGCCGAGTAAAAAATTCAAAATACCTGTGACCATTTTCAGAAATCCTGTGCTCCAAAATAACAAGGGTAGAAAGGTGAAAAGGTTTTTTTACGTTTTCGTGTCAAACATGCTCCAAATCATCTAAAATTCTGCGGAGAATTATGTGTAGGTTGATAGAAATCCAAAATCTGCTGTTCTCTTTGGGGATGCTCCATTTTTTGGCATTATGCGGTGCTCGCAAATTAGGCTCAGGTCTCAAAAAACAAAATTTGCTCCAAATCCTCTCAAATTTGAAACATTCTTTAAGTAATTTTCAAAAATACTTAGAAGCTTCGCCCAAAAATCCAAGGTCACAAGCTCTTTGCCTCCTTTAGGGTTTGGGCCTCATGGAGTGACTTCTTCACTTGGCACAAACAAGCTCAGGTTTTTTGGCATAATACTTTGTCATCTTTATTTGCAAAATTTTTAAGCCTGATTTGCCTTCTTTAGCTTGGCCTCTAGTTTTATAGTTTTCCTCTCCAACTCATGATCTCTGTCATGCTCAATTTCCTCAGAGTAGTAAAGGAGTTCTGTTGAGGGAACATCGTCTTCCATGAGCCGATTCCTCTTCCCTCTCGTCTAATTTTCTTTAACTCGTTGCTTTTGGCCTCTTTCTAGGTTGTTTTTTCTCACCTTCACTTTCTTCATATGGGCCCATGTATTCTTCTAGCTTTACTTTGTGCTCTTTGGGCTTATTTTGGGTTTTGAATGTTTGCTCATATGGCTATGGCTTGTTGGGTACCATTTTTTTGTTTTTCATTCGATTGTGTATGAATGGCATCCTTTTGCACTCTCCTGTACTTTGCCTTCTAGGTCTTCTTTATTTGTGTATTTGTTTTGGAGGAGGGAGTTTAAAATTTTGTTTTCATTTTCTTCATCATCGTCTATATGATGTTCAACTCTTCTACATCGTGTCCTCCTCTTCCACCTTTAACCGATGCTTTCTTTTCTCGTTCTTTCTGCTTGAGTCAAGGTGTGTATGACAAGGTCCCTTGCCTTTTGAGCGCAAAACATTGCCTTGGCCCTCTCCGTGGCATGTGCATGTGAGAGGAGTGATGGTGTTTTTGGGTTGCTTTTCATCATGGTCATGATTTCAGGAAGTGGTCATCACATCCTCACCACCATGATCCCTCATTGGGATATCTCATGATTTGCTCGATCACCGCTTCCTGATCTTCAACACCTTCATCATTGCCACCTTCCGCCATGCCAGTGATGTTACCTTGGTCTTGGATTTGATCATCATCCTTTGACTCAGAGTTTCCATTTGGCCTCGTTCATCACTAGGTCCTTTTCTTCATCATATTCTCGCATTTTTGTCACTTTTATCATTACCAAGACGCTGACAAGTCATGAATGTCATGACTATCATGACATTCTCCCTGTTTTATTTTTTCCTCACTGATCGTCCTATCAATGGAATTTTTTTGAGCCATCATCCTCTTCGTCAAACTCGTTTCCGCCCATCATCTTCTATTCATCCTTTGTTTCACTGGCTGTTTCTCCTCTTCATGGCCTTGTGTCATTTTCTACCTTTCAATCTTCTAGCTTCCCTAGCATCTTCGTCATCACTTTTTTCATTTGCATCATCACTTTCTTCATTTTGGGTTGAATCATTGGTATCATTACCATCACCGCCTTCCTCCAAATTCTATCGCTTTGTTCTACCATTGTCGTCTATTTCCCTGATTTTCTTATCTGCCTCTGCTGGACTCTACCACCCATTTTCATCTCCATTGTCATCCCTTGTTCTTTATTTCCACTATCACCCTGTTGTTCTTCTATTAATTTTCTATGTTTTCTGTTATCAACACCTTCAACCTAATCTTCAGTGTGATTCTTCATTTCCACTTCCGCTTCACCCGATGCACCAAGAGGAGAGGGAAGGAGGTTTTCCTATGGTGAGAGTACTTGTGCGTATGAGGAAGGTAGATTTGGTCGATGAGGAGGCCGTGGGTTTGTAAAGACTTCATGTGCTATGAATAATTTCAAGGGACACCTTATTGCTCCAATGGATGTAAGACCACTATCTTGACTGGGGAATGGTGAAATAAGACATTCATCTCGTTGTGTGGGATTCCTCCTCTGCATACCGTAAGAAATCTTCAATGCTCCCATAGAGATAAGAAGGCAAGTTTAGCACCCCGACCCCGTGAAATGCATGAGTCCGAAAATGATAGGTATAGAGCCTGAGTACCTCTGACAGGAAGATTTCATGACAGCCAACATCAACGAAGAAAATCGTGTTAATCGAGGTGTGAGAGTAGAAAATTGTTTCTCTACCTCCTTATATCTTGTTTTGATGAACAATGTTGAAATATTTGTCTAATTTTCCCTTCTTAAACCAATTTTCATCTCAATAACCGGGATAAATTATGGGCTTCAGAGATGGCACCTCACGAAATATCAAAATTTACCTCGCAAGGTTTGAGTGCTTCGTTATGCAGTTGATAATGAGGGAGCCTTGTGAGCTAGGTGGCTTCACCTATTTGACCTTCACAACCGGTGCTATTTCATTCGAAAGCATGACAAGATCCTAGGAGAGGAGGTGATGGCCACAAAGGTTCGAGGCTCCAATCTATTGATTTTTCCTCCTTTTTGGCCTCAAAGGCCTTTGACTACTTTCACTACCACCGTTGTTTTCAACCCCCGACATAGTGATGCTGCCATAGCGTGCCTTGAAAATCCAGGTTTCGTGAAGACAAAGTGAAAATTGATGATGAGGAATCCTTGGGTGAATGAGGATATCGAGGTTAGGGTTTTAGGTTTTAATTAATTTGGGTTTCTAAGGAGGCCTTTTTCAATGCAAAAGATTAAACTCACCATCCACTCAAGATATCAACCGTCTCAAGGAGGCTTAAAAATATAGGTTCCTTTTCAGGTAGTAGGACCTAGGATTCTACCCTCCCAGAGGATTAGGGAGATAGCTACTACCATTTGTTGACTTTTTGAAAATCTTTGGAGATAAATGGAAGACAAAAAATCTATTTAGGGCAAGAGAATTGGCCTTTGCAAGGTTCTCTCGCGTTTTCACAACGCCTGCTTGCATTGCTAGTCTGGCTGCTGCGTAGCACCTATGTACGATGCTTACGCAGTGTCTGTGTGCACCTTCTTCCGATTTCAGAGATCTGTGTAAATTTCACCAGAGAGAGCTATACATGCACGTCAGCTTAGCGTATCACCCAAATAGTTATGTAGTGTGTCGTGCAAATGTGTTGTTTGTCGGCCCTGTGAATCGCCCTTACATTTGCTAGGGCATGTCTGGGGTTTTTCATACCAAGGTTATTTTCACAACTCCATTCAAACTTGAATGGGTGGAGGGTCAAGTTAGCGCAACACCAACCCATTTGCACAAATAAATTTTTGATTTTCATGCAATGATTTCTACTTTGCCCGTAAAACGGTCAAAAACACTTTGTTTCTTCTATTGAGACTTTATTTTCCACTAAGTGCCAAATAAGTTCAAAGTGAGATTAAAACACCCTTTTATACTCCTCGATAAAAATAAATTCAACTTGAAAACCCACTTTACTATGGTTTTCTGAAATCTTTTCTAATTAATAACTTTATCTTTTATGTGCTTTTGAAGGCTTTCAAAGGTACTTTTTCTTCAGTGGTGATGCATGGCCGATGTAGATGTCATTTTTCACCTTTTCTTTTACCTTTTGAAAATCTAGGCACTTACCAAACTCGTCATTTGGCATATAAATTGATAAACTGAAAACACAGCTTTTATCCTTTTTGCCCTCTAAGTGCAATTGACCCTAACATGACTTTCTCATATTTTTCTAATATTTCTAACAGTGAGGTCCTTTTGCAGAGAGGTGCATCACCACCATGTTTTTCCCCTTGGCCACTTCGATCTTCGTGCAAAGCCTATATTATATTTTCCTTTTGATCCTTTATTGTCTTTTTGGAGTTTGATACCTCATTTTCTCGAATGGGGCATCCTATAAGCCAACTTGATTACTCTCTTGATACTTAACCCTAAGCTGTTTTCTTTGTTTACTTTGAAGACCTTCGATCGCATTTGCCAGCTCTATAATGAGATTCTTTCTATTTCTCAGAAAGTGAAACAAGTTGTTGCCTTCGATGTAACCATGGACACCTTGACAACTTTTTGGATGCCATCTATTGCTATGAAGGAGGACTTGTCATCTTTCTTGACATGTTCGTCCATCTTTCCAAAATCGTAGGTTTTAGGGTTATTAGAGAAAAGTAAATGCTGTTTTCTTCTAAGTTCTCTATAACCTTTCAAAATTCATCGATTATTTCGAAAATCTTCAATGTGTACTTGGTGGAGTTGAGGTGACTTCTGTTTCTTGTGGTCCTTGTAATCGCTTTCTAAGCTATGCCACCGTTTTTTCAACCATCTCACAAAAGCCCCGATTCTTTCAAACACAAAGTTTGTTGCCTCTTCGTTGTGGATGTATTCTGTGATGATTTTATCCCATTACCTTACCTTCTTTTATGATGATGGAAACCTTGATCATTTTTGTAGAAATGTGAACAAGGGCAACACCGCAGAATTTGTGCTTTAGGCCATGAAACTTTCTTTAATGGCTCATCATTTTTGACAAAATTACTTGTCCTTCTTCTTTCTTTAAATGTGTAACCTCTTACACAGAAAACAGATTTGTGGATACCAAATCCACCTTATGACCTCGTGAAACCCTGTGTGACCTAGTGAAAAATCTTTTGACTTAGCCTCTGCATGAAAACTTAAACTTTAGATCTTTAGGTGTAAAAATGTAGTTTTTGATAAACTAATGTATTGAAGACCCAAAATCTAATGTACTTTAGTTTATTCAAAGAGCCACAGAGATAGATTTGTACCACTAATGTTGAGGTATTTTTTGGAGATGTAAAAGAGATGGTTGTTCGGGTGGCCTCCTAGGTAGCAATAGAGGGGTTTAGGCTTAAAACAAAAATAAAGGATTGAGGCCAAAGGTGACACAACAAAGACAAAATGAGTGACTTGAGCTCCGTGATGGGTCTTTCTTCTTCGGATGGGTGAGTCGAGCTTGACATGATGGGATGATGAAATAGTGAAAAAATTGACCAAAGGGAAGGATAATGCGTGAGATTTCTAGAACCACAATGTTCATGAACTTTTTTTCTAGAAATCTAGGGCAAACATTTAGTCATCTACAAAGGCAAAATTATTGATTACTACTGCTGGCTCCACTTGGGGAGGTGCCCTTTTCAGAGGTGTCCAAAACTTTCATATCTCTAGCTTAATGGAGATCAAAGGTCTTCATCCATCGGGCATATGTTTACCTATTTTACATGATGATGCTTGCTTTGTTATATCTTAATAACTTCAAAAACATGATTAGATCACTTTATCTCTACTTAACCAACCTACTTGCCTAACATTTTTTCTTCCTTGGGTGCATTTGGACTAGCAAACCTCGACATTTTTCATGTTGAAAGAAAAATAAACTATCTACTTTTACCTTATTTCCTCCAAAGTTCATATTATGCTAATGAAATTTTTATTTCAATTAGATCACTAACCTGGCCAAGATTAAATCCATTTGACATGTGACTCATTCACTAAGCTATAAACATGAAATTGAAAGCATGGTTTAAATTGGATTAAACAATCTAACTCACCATGGGTTTGTGGCATAAGAACATGTTGTGTTAAAAATAAAAGAGACATTTTTGTATGAAATAAGACTAAAAATTAGGCCTGATATCATTTGCTATTCATCCCCATTTTTCTCCTTGATCTATTTAAGCATGTGGAACCAAAGATCTTCTCTTTCCTAATCTATCTTTGACAAGTCATGTAAGCAATTTGACTAACTATCTATTACTAACTTATCAACAATAAATTGAAAACATGTTTCCACCATGATTAGGCTGATGACCGAAACAAGACCTTCTTTTTGAACTAGCGTTGACATTTAAGGTTTCTCACTTTCAATAGTATTATTTTTCGGGGTATGGGGTTTCACCTCTTCAAATCAGCTCTTTTCTATTTTTCCAATTTTGTGCTTTTTGTGATTTCCCTCATGCAATGTTTATGTATACCGAGAATGAAAACCTTTAAAATTAGGACTTTACGTAAATAGTGTTTAAGCATCCTATCCTTAAAAGTATCTCCTAACACTCTTTTTCCACTCAACTTTGTAAACATAACAATAGTTACCTTCATTTGAAAACATAGTACAAATATTTTTCCAAAATTTTCAAACAATCCATGTTCTCCTTGGTATTCCTTCTGAATCTTTCTCCTCATATTTATTTATGTCGAAGGTCCTCCTTAGTAAAAAAAGGTGTTCTTTATCAACTCGCCATATTGATGTCATCAATGTATAGCATAGTGAAGAAGTTGTTAATGTGGGCCATGACTTTTTGGAAGGTATCTTCAAGACTCCATAACTTAGGAAGAATTTGGTTAAACTTGTAGTTATTCCAAGAAAATTTCCAAAATGTCTTCATTTTGATCAGACCGCAATATATTATCCTGGAGCAGCAGAACCTTTGAAACACTGAATACATAAAATATTTTGTTAGAAAATCCTACCCTTGGCATAGGATGATTTATCTCGTGAAGAGGGCATTTGTACTCTTGCAGGAGGCTTTTCCTAAGTACTAAAGTTTAGGACATCTTGATCCTCTTTCCTTGTTGCTGATACATCACCAAGGTTTCTATGGTATTTCTTGAAAGAAGACCCCTTAGGAACAATATCTATGTCATGAGGCTTTAATCTTTACTCCTATATATAAGAGCATCTTGAAACTTCTTGCATAAGCTTATGTATTTTAGTTTTGTGTGTAATTATAAGGTTCCTGGACAACTTAATCATTTTGGGCCTTTCTTAGGCTACCTACATCATATTCCTCTATATCGCTCGAATTAATCTTTAATTTTACAAGAACATCTCTGTGAGAGTCAACAAATTTTCTAGAGGGACAAGATTTTCTGATAATGAGGTGTCTTAGATAAGGAAAAAACATAAGGCCTCTTTGATCTAAATCCCCAAATTTTTCTATTATGTGAGAGTATTTTAGCTCTTTGGATTGGGAAATGAAAAAGTTATGTTTTAGAGGTTGGTCCTTATTTGAGCAACTCTGGATTTAGATTCTAATATGATTTTTGGTTTTGAAATTTGTATTTTTAGTTTGTAGAAAGTTAAGTTTGGATTTACTTATTATATGGTTGTTCAGTTGCTAGAATTTTGATCAAGTGAGCCTTCCATGAAGATTTTAGTTTGATCATAGTAATATGTCTAGATGTGTTTCAAATTCATATACTTTCACTACGCATTCCTCTATTGTATAAGATGAAAGAATCAAGATCTGAAGGAATAGAATACCAAAGAGGAGTATTATCTCGTCTTTCTTGATCGCTAACCATATATTTCATGTGTGACTCTCAAGATATCCTTGTTTGGTTAAAAACAGATGGTAGAAAGTACATACCTAAAGGAAGGTTCCCTCTGAAGCTTCTGCTCCTCAAGATCCGGATAAAAGCATGCCATACTCCGGGGAGGAATATTCCGCCACTACTATGTCCATGACTAGATTCTTAGCTATGTGCACCACGCAGTAGCACTTGCACTAGGTTGACACAAAGGTCCTTTTATCGCCCAAACGCTTGACCCTACTGAATCGAAGGAGTATAGGTCTTTGTAAGGTTTAGTTATTTGAAATGACTCCATCTCATCACAAATTTTGGCATGAGATTGTGAGAGGCACCAACCAAGTATGGAATTATGTAATATTTTGTCACGTATGTTTAAGCTGACATAGAAAGGGGGAATGGCTCCTTTTCTGATATTTTCCTTTACTTTAGGTCCAAACAAAAAGCTTAGGTGTGTCATCATTGTTATAAAGTGTCTAAGATCATTTCCAAGGCTTATAACTTAACTTGAGACTTGTATGCCTTGGGTAATATTTAGGCATGGTAATCTTGATTGTGGAAAGTTTCCCTCTCAAAACTGTTATTTTGTGTCTTGTGATGATTTAATTAAACTTTCTCAAGCATAACGTTTGCCAGGGTTTAGTTTGTTGAATCTAATTTGGGACTCTGACAATAGGATTTTTTTCTGTGGCCACTAGTTGAGGTACTAGGGAAACTTGGATCACTATATTGTTGGATGATTTTTTGATTTGTTTGGGACAACTTTCTTAGCCATAGTGTTTCCGTGTTTGTTGTCTTCGAGGTGATTTCTGTGTTTTCCTAACAGCAATGTCTATTTGGCTTTTCTCGGGAGGTTCTGTGCTCTTTTTTTTCTCTTAAGGTCATATTGCCTATGGAATTTCATTATGGCATTTTCAAATCCCAAGCGATAGTCTTCTCGTAATCCTCATAGTTTGTGTCGCCTTTATCTCAGGGAAAATACTTTCGTTTCCTTCTTTGGGGAGAAAAAAAATCATCTTCATTATCATAATGTATTAGGTTTATATGGCTTTCTTCGTGTTCTATAATTTCTCCTTCTTCTTCATCTACACAGCTTTGTTGAAAAGGAGGTTTGATTTGTTGGTCATTTTCCTTTGTTTGATTTGAGGAATGTCTCTTCTCAAGTTTTGAGCCTATTTATGTTTTGGGAATTAGCTTTGGTTTTCCCCAGGAGGTGTCCTTCATTTAAGTTTATTCTTTCTATCATTCTCTCCATTTTTCTCATTAGGTTGTCCATTTTGGTATCGAATGAAGAGGCTGAGGGCATGGTTTCATCTTTGTAGGTCACTATCTTTCCGATCTCATCCTAGCTCTCTTTTCAATCGTTGGACCTCAAAGACTAATGCTGGTCGCCTTTGCATTTCTTCTAAAGTTTCAGGTCTCTTTCTCTCAATTGGAATGTCATATCCCGCATCAAAGCCTTCAATGAATTTTACCAGTGCCGCACTCGTGTGGGTTTCATGGAGGAGGGCATCGTAGGAAGACCATTAAACCTGCAATAACGTGACACTTTCCTTACATTCCTTTTAAGATTGTTATATTCGCATGTGGATTTGAGGATTTTTCGATTTCCCACTTGTTTATGAAATTTTGGCAGAGGGAATGGAGATCATGTATTGAGTTAGGATTTACATGTTTTCAACCATTTTTTTGTCTTCCTCCTAAACTTTGTGTAAAGATCCTCATTTTAATGTTTCTTCTTTCTATCTCCATGTAATCAAAGGCATCATTTATCCTATCAACATGTTGTTGGGCAAAGGATGACCTCGCATCCTATGAAATGAGGGATCTTGGACTCGATAGCTTTGTTTAGCAAAGAACCATGGGGTTGAGGTCATGGGGCCATACCAAGCTGCCATGATGGGAACTAATGGAGGGTTTACAAGAGGAGGGTTAGTGAAAGCGATGGTGTACCAGGAGTGGGGTAAGAGCTGCAGTAGTGTGCATGTGATGGGTGTGGTGGAAGTAATTGGACCGTAAACCTAATTTCGAATATATTTTGGATGGAAAGATAAAGGATGAGAGTTTAAAAGTCGTGTGGTGTATAAGGAGCAGTTTCTCATCGGAACTCACTAAATCTATGGGTTCAAGGTCGATTCGGTCAATATCAGCTTTGTGACTTGGTTCGAAAAGGTTCTTGTATGGCAAGTTAAAATGGGGATCTTATAATCTAAAGATGTTCCGGTGGCCGCAGCTGTTCGTGAATGGTCCTAACAACAAGTTTTCGCATCTAGAATTTTTACACAAAAATCTTTCTCTAGGTCGTCAACTATGTTGGAGTGGTTTGGGTCTAGATGAGATCCGGTACTCCATCCTATGTGAAGCCGTATTTCTGAAACTTAAAATCGTAGAGGCCGAAAGTTTTTAGGATTATTTTCCGAAGGTCGACCTCTCTTAGTGTTTCCGTAAACTTCGGCCAAGATATAACTGTCTATAAACTTCTCGTGTTGGCTTGACACACAATCCAAGGAGCTTGGCGAATACTAGTGAAGTAATAGAACCATCGAGGTCAATTAGGTGGATATTTTGGTTATTTTTAAGGATGTATGTTTATCGTCCACCACCAATAATCGAAGAAAACCAATCTAGGGATGTTTTGGGATTTTCCAGCTTTCTTTTTATATTTTTAAGGTTTGTAAGAGTATGCTATGGCCGAATCATCATTTTTCTAAGATGTTGAAACAAGCATAGCTCTCCTACTTCTCGTCGTTACTGAGTTCTCTATGACCACAGTTGTTTCAAGTCCCATGGGATACTTAGTTTTGTCACCGACTCGAATATCCCACCGTGATTGCCAATGTTATGGCTATGAGGTGGTAGATAAACCACCAGATACTATCACTCAAGGTTTAATCTCTTAAGAAATATTTAAGCATGAACTTCTCATAAGGTCCCACCGTGATCGCCAAAATGTTAAGAAACTTCGTGATTTGCGATTGGTATACCAAATGATAGGGCAACATGGAACTCATTCTTGGAGTCCTAGGACCTAGCTCTTCTCCGGACTCGCAGAGGATTCTATCGATGCAAAGGAAATTTTCTTATTTTCTTTAGATGGTTGATTTTAGGCTAGTTGTTAAGTGTAGGGTTTGTTGATTGTTTTGTCAATAAGATGGTCAAGTGGAATAGGTGGAGTTGATAGTCTTTAAATCATTTGGCTATGGAGTCAATAAAAGTCATGAGTGTCTCAATGATGAATCAAAGTGTGTACAAGGCCAATCTAGCAAGGTTAATGGATCCTTAAGGTAATGTAGGTGGGTGGACATCAAGTTTGGGAAAAATAAGGTAGGCTTTGCATATGCTGAAGTATCCTTTTTTCATTTACCTATGAAAATGTTGTCTTAAATGTGATAAGAAAAAGATACTAATCATGAGATAGGGAAAACCATGTACTCAATGATAATAATTTAAATAAATAAATATCCAAGATAAACACTCCAAGAAACATAGAAAGCATAAGAGCTTCTCTAACTTTAGTAAATCTTACCTCGTAATTTGGAAAACATATAAGATAGCACAATAAATTTTTCACAAAGAGGGAACTCCTAAACATCGATGATCAAGCTATAAAGAACTCTTAAGGCAAGTCGACAGGTATGGAAAAAGGGTGACCAGAATAAGACTTTCGAATTGACCTAGCAGCAATACTTCAAAGAAAGGTTCCAAGACAAAGAGTTTAGATAGTCTCAAATAAGGTATTACCCCGAATCATATTTTTTAACCAGCATATTAATTCATAAATGAAATAAAAGCATAAAGAGGCTTGAGGAGAAGTTAAGAATTTCTCAAACGCACCCAAATAAAGGAAAACATCAAGGCCATAAGAAACAGAGGACTAAGGTGCCCAGGAGCATTTCTCAACCTATAATTTTATGTTCTATAAAGAACAAAAGAAGAATGAAGCATAATGATAACAAAACATAAACAAATCAAGAATATACCACCACTAACCAAGCTTAGGAATCCTACAAACAAGCTCTCCATCATCAATCCAAGCAAGCCATTCATCAACTTCACAAAACCAATTTCTTCTCCAAGATAAAAAAAAAAAACCATGTATTGCTCTCCAAGTTCATCAAATGCCAAAATTTACAATTTAAGCCCCATGCTCTATTTATCTTAGCAAGAGAGGGAAAAACCCTAAATAAAGTAGGAAAATGTCAAATTCACCCATAAATGCTATTTATGGCCAAGAGACCATGCAAGACCTAAGGCACATAATATCCTAAGAAATAAATTCCATAATAACATCTTGCACCTAATCAGAGGTTTTTCTCAAAAATCATTAAAAGAATGTATTTTCAAGAATGAGTGTGTTTATTGACGGTCGAAAACAATACCACATACCTGGATGACAACACCATTTTCACAGAAATAGGGTCTTTTGTGACTGTTTTGACCTCCTCCTACGTCGTATTTGGCCCCATGATGGCCCATTGGAAGCCTAATGAGTCTATTTTCCAAAAATTTGTAGTTTCTAGATCCAGCTCAGATAGGCTCAGTAAAAAAAAAAAATACCTGCATCGTCATTCGTTGTACCCCAAGCCCAAAACAAAGGCGTAAAGGTGAAAAAGTGAGGTGTTTGACCTTTCGAGGGGTCAAACATGCTCCAAATCAATCACAAATTTTGTGAGAATGATGTGCAAGTTGGGAGAAATCCAAAAATGTCAAGTTCTTCTCTCTGGGATGCTTCATGTGTTTGGGGTAGGTGCGTAGTGGGCGTTGCACAAATGAGGCTCAAAAATATCAAAGAACAAAATTTGCTCCAAATCCTCTCACCCCAGGAAATATTCCTTAAGTGTCTTCGACAACCGCCGAGAATATTCAGCCAAAAATCCAAGGGCTTCTCTATGCTCTTTTTCCTCCTTTAGGCTTGGGCCTCATATAATTTCCTTTAGCTTTGGCACAAACAAACTTCAGTTTCTTGGCACAATACTTTCTTTGTCAGCTTCTGCTATGTACTCTAAGTTTCTCATTTTCCTTTATTTAGCTTGGCTTCCTTAGTGTAGTGTTTTCCTCTCAAGTCATGACTCCCGATCATGGCTCAATTTCCATCGCAAGAATTAAAGAGGAAAGTTTCTATGCTAGAGTTTATTTCTTCTTCTCTATTCGCCAATGTTTTTCTTAACTCGTGGTTTTTGGCCTCTTTCTATGTTGTTTATCTTCACCTTTCACTTTCTTCATATGGGCCCACGTATTCTTCAAATACTGTTTTCAGTTTTTTTCCTGGCCTTCGAGTGCTCTAGCCTCATAGATGGCTTGTTGGGTACTCATTTGCTGTTTTTCATTTGATAGAAGTGAAGGTATCCCTATACTCAACTTGCTTCTAGGTCTTCTATGTGTGCATTATTGTTTTGGGATAGGAGTTTAAAATTATTGTTTATTTTCTTCATCATCGTCTATATGGATAAGTTCAAACTCCCTTTCACTTCAAGATCTTCCTCTCCACCTTTAACTGTCACACTTTTCCATCTTTCTCTTGCCCTGTCAAGCCTCTCTGAGTCGTATGCATGCGACAAGGTCCCTCATTTCTTTGAGGTAGCAAACACGTCTTGCCTCCAGGGGCACGTAGAGGAGTGATGGTATTTTGAATGTTTTCATCGTGTGTGACTGAGTGTTGTCATCGCCCTCCTTCACTTTCACGAGACCTCATTAGGTTATCTCATGATCCGTTTGATCACCGCTTCCGATCTTCAACACCCTCATAATCATTATTACCCTCTCGTCTTCTTGTTGCTACTGTCTTGGATTTGATCATCAACTTCTTCAGATTATTCTCACTTTGGCCTTGTTCATCACTAGGGCCCTTTTCTTCATCATATCCTTCACCGTTGTCACTTCTTTTATTACTTCATTTTTTTGTTAAGAGGCTAATAAGAAATAAGGATTTGCTTATGACAAATACACATTCATCATGACATTCTCCTCAATACTTTTTTTTCTCACTGATCGTCCTATCAATGGCATTTCCTTTATCAATGTCTTCATTAAACTTTATTTTTGCACCATCATTTTCATGTTCATCATTGGATTCTATTGTTGGTGTATCTCTCCTTCAAGGCTCATGTCATTGCCACCTTCAATCTCTTCATTTACCTCAACATCTTCTTTGTCACTGTTTTGTTTGTCAACACTACTTTTCACGAATAACTACTGTATCATTACCATCACTACCTTCCTCCAAATTCTCACTATCTTGTTTTCACGATCGTTGTGCTCATTTCCTCACTTTTCTTTATCTCGTTTCCATGGACTTTGGCCTGTCTGATTTCTTTTCATGTCCACCGTCATCCTTCAGAATTTTTTATTTCCTTATACCTGCCACCTTCGTTGTTCTCTTCATTAGAATAAGTGTCTCCGCCACACCATCACCTTCAACCTGATTCTCAGCTATGATTTTCAGCCATACTTCTCTGCCTACACCTGGAGCAAATGCAGAGGAGATAAATAGAGATAAAGGAGGTTTTCCGTGGCAGGAGTACTGTAATAGGAAGGCATACGACATGAGGAGGTCAGGTCAGGCATCATGTGCTATGAATAGTCTATAGACACTTATCAAGCCCAACTGACAAGACCACCATCCTGATCAGGAATGGTGGAACAAGCTATTCATGAGTGGTGGGACTCTTCCCCAGAACAGGCGAAATCTTCTCAACGCGCTTTCTTCCCTGCGGAGATGGTACAGTCTGTGCAGACCCTTGGCCCCCCTGAACAAATGAGGAGTCCGACACGACAGGTATGTAGGGCTTGGAGTACCTCCCTCATGCAAGCATTTCATGATAGCCAACATCAGAACAACCGTGTTTGAGGTGTGAGAAAGGGAAAACATTTTGATGCCTCCTCTTCATATCCTATTTCGATGAATACCAAAGAAACTTTCGTCTAATTTTCCTTCTTAAACCAGCATTTCACCCATAAAGTTGAGATACCTGGGCCTGTGCAGATGCACTCATTAACTTCAAAATTCACTCGCAAGGTTTGGAGTGTTTGTTGCAAGCCGACAATGATATTCTCAGAGCTTAGGGTGGCTCTTCACGTGTTTTACCTTTCTCACAACCGAAAGCGTTCTCGCATTCGAAAGGTGACAGGATCCAGATAAGAGACAATACTTGCTTGAGGCTCCAATCTATTGATTTTTCTTCCCTTATGTTTTGTGCCTCTGTGCGCCATTAACTACTTACCACCACCATCGTTTTAATCCCTGTAAAATAGTGATATGAGAGGTGTTTGTCAACTTAGGTCTGGGTGAAGACAAAGTGAAAATGAAGATGAGGTCATTTTGGTGAATGAGGGATGGTGGAGGTTAGGTTCCCAGGTTTTAACTTATTGGACCTGGTGAGGCATTCTTTCAAATAAGAGCCAGGTACCTAGTCTGCCTGAAACCACTGCAGACACGAACCTGTCTTCACAGAGGTTTAAAATATAGTTCCTTTTATAGAAGGACCTAGGGTTTTAACCTTTTAAAGCTTATACAAAGACTGAAAAAACATTTCTTAGAATTTTTCTGAGGATTAGGAGACATCCACTTACCATTTAACTGCAGACTTTTTGAGATAAATGGAAGAAAAAAATTTGATTTAGGCAAGAGATTTGGCCTGCAGGTCTTCTGCAGCCATGGAGCGCTCGCTCTAGCCAATGCTGGTATTATTACGCAGCTGGCCGGAAATGTCTCAGACGGTGGTTAGACAACGGATGTGTGTCTCTAATCAAGCCTGGTGAGTCGGTGAAATTTTAATTGTAGAGGTGAAGCAAGCACGATGAAGGAAGGCCCTGAACAGCAGTAGCGTGTCAGAGTTGTGACTGCCATTTCATCATCGAGAGTCTGGTTCATGTTTCAGCACATTCCAGTTTGGGGCAGGCTGGGATAAGAGCAGCATGGTTTGGGCCCTGAAAACAAGAAGGTCAAGTTAGTGTAATGGAAATAGACAAAGTAAAGACCCGAGAATATTGTTTTAAAACGCTGCTAAAACATTTTCTGGTTTCTTCATTTATGTGTCTTCTTTCTTCTCACTTATGCCAAATAAGTCTAAAGGATATTAAAACACTTTATACCCTTTGATAAAATAAATTCAACTTGAAAACCCACTACTATGTTTTCAATCTTTTTTCTTTAACTACAACTTTTATCTTTTTGCTTATGGTTTTTTAAAGGTTTTCTCATGTACTTTTTTCTTCTTAGCAGACATGGGCCTGCCTATAAAGGTAGATTTTTTCACCCTTTTACCTTTAGAAAATCTCACTTACTAAACCGTCTCTGTACATAGAATTTGAAAACTGAAACGAAGTTTTTATCCTTTTTGGCCCTTTTAAGTGCAATTGACGTGAAATATGACTTTCATATTTTTTTTGTTTTCATAAAGGAGGTACTTTGGTAGAGAGGTGTGCACTGGCCCACCATGTTTCGCCTTCCCATCTTGTGTAGGTGTGCCGAGTAGCAGGTTTTCCTTGATCCCTATTTCTTTTTTGGAGTTTTGATACCTCATTTTCTAAATAGTAAACTTACGTTTCAACTTCGATTACTCTCTTTTGATACTTAACCCTAAGCTTGCCTTATTTTGTTTACGTTGAAGATCTCTCACCGCATTTGGGAATTTAGCCTTCTTATATTGAGACTTTTCCATTTCTCTCTTTGGTGCAAGTGAAATTAAAGGTTAAGCTTTGACAAACCCTAAGGTACACTCTTGATAAATTTTGAAGTTACTCCACGTTATGAAGGAGGACTTTATCATTTTTCTTGACCTATTATGTCCATATTTCCAAAATCCTAGGCTTTAGGCTATTAGAGAAAGTAAACAATGTTGTCTTCTCTAAGTTCTCTATAACCTTTCAAAATTCATTTATTATTTCGAAAATATTTAATGTGTACTTGGTGGAGTTGAGGTGACTCTTTGCCTTTGTGGTCCTTGCATCAATTTCTTTTGGGCACCACCGTTTTGTCAACCAATCACAAAAGCCCTATTCTTTTAAACATAGGTCTATTACCTTTCTCTTGGTTGTGGATGTCTTTTTGTGATGATTTGCATCCTAATACTCACTCTCCTTTATGTTGATGGCAAACTCTGATCATTTTTGTAGAAATGTGAACAAGGGCAGTTGCCCCTTGCAGAATTTGTGCTTTAGGCCAAGGAAACCTTTCTTGAATGACCTTTTGATCAGTTTTGGAAAAAAATACTTGTCCTTCTTCTTCTTTGAATGCATTTGTTACACCATTTTTTGGTCATCTAACCTATTATCATTAGATGGACCCAAGTACACCATGTAAGACCAATTTTACCCTAAGTAAAATTGCTTTCACTATGTAAAATAACTTAATAAACCACATTTATTAGGTTGTTTATGGTCTAAACAGGAAACCCCAAAAGGAAATATTAAACAAACCTATTTTATTTAATTTTCCTCATGGAATAATTAATTAAACCATAATTTAATTATTATTCCTAGTCATGTTTAACCCAAAAACAAAGAAATTAATTAGATAAACATTTATTTATCTTATTATTTTCTAGGAATAATTATTTAAATCTTATTTAGATAATATTCCTTGTTAAATATGACCAAATCACCCACAAATAATTAAATAAATCATTATTTATTTGATTATCTTCTAACCTCTTCCTTAAAAAGATAAATAAATCATTTATTTATTTATTTTTGACAAATCAAGGGATTTGACCCAAGTCAAATACCTTTTCCCTCCAACAAATATAATAAAATATTCCATAAAAGGTGGATCTAGATTTGGTTAACGATATTTTAATCATGCACCAAGATCTAGAATGACCCAATATTTTGTTATAAATAGGAGGGTTTTTTCTACCATTCTTCACCTTTTGTTGCCTATTAGATCACTCTGGATCTAAACTCTTGGTCTGACTTTGAGCCATTATCATTGTCATATTTTCCATTATTTGCTGTGTGAGCTCCCTTTGAGTTCTATCTTTGTCTAGGTTTTCTACACCAACAAAAGAGAGAGATTCTAGATCTGAAGTGCTGAGGACTTCCAAGAACCCATCCCATTGAGGAGAATTGGAAACATCTTCTTGTTTTCCTCCCAGGTGCCCTTAATAAAAAAAATTCTTTCAAAAATTGTTCTTGTCTTGTCTATTGGATATATGGAGCAAACCCTTCTTTTTACTGTTTAATGTCTTTCTATGCATAGATCTGGTTTTTTGCAGCTCTTTTCTTGATCAACTAACTGCAGATCTGAAGATATTGGCAGCCACTTTTGTTGTTAGGGCTATTAGTTATGCGTAGCTAAAGTGGTCTTTTTTCGTACACTTCGACAAAGGATTCATACTAACAAATGGTGACTCCACACGGGTTTTAAATTACGACCGTTGTCGTTTTTCATATTCCTGCATATCCAGCTACTTCAGACCCTAGGGTTTCTTTTCAGCTTTTTGTTTTTCCTATTTTTATGTTTTTTTTCACCTATAAAACCCTAAAACATTAAAATTTCTAACTTTCGCGTGTTTCTGGCCCTATTGCGCAGGTGACAGACATCAGCCGCAACTGAGACGACAAATTTTCCGCAAATCTGCCGCTGAGACAACTGGAACTAGAGGTCGTACTTTTCAGCCCAAAAAATGCGACCTGGACCTCTAGGTCGCACTTTTCAGCCTCTTTTCTGCGACCTGCACTGAAAACAGGTCAGAACCTGCGACCTGCCAATTTTTCAGCTGTTTTTCTGCAATTTTTTTGGGTTTTGATGAAGCTTCTGTTAGGGTTTTCCAGCCTCTGTCTCAGCCCGTTTTGACCTGGTTCTGATCTGTTTTTGCTCATCTAAGTGGGAACATAGCCCCCTAGGGCTTCAGTACCCTCCACTTTTTGTGGAAGAGTTTTTATCTGTTTCAGGTCTGTCTTTTCAGAGTTTCAGCCCCCCTCTTTCCAGATCTGATACCTCCTTTTCAGACCTCTTTTAATCAGCTCTTCTCCCTTTCAAATCACCTCCTGAAGATTTGTTTGGATCTACTTTTAGGGCCTCCTCCTTGCCCCTTCTGCTTTTTGCTGATTTCCTCCTTTTTTCCAGCCACCTTGCCTCTGCCTCTTGGCTGTGATCTGCACCTCTTTTCAGCAGCTTTTCCCTTTAGATCCCTGTCCCTTTCGACCCTAGATCTATTGGCCTCTTTTTAATGTGTTTTGACTAGATTTTTTCCCTCTGTTAGATTAGTTTTGAGAGACTCGCCTTTTTGGGTTGAATCGATGCAATAGTAGCTGTTAATTTTCTGTTATTTCAGCATTATATACTGTTCTCTGCAGATTTATTTTCAGTTACGCAACACACTTTTTCTCTTTCTCTCAAAACAAAAAGGGTTTAAAAATTAAAATTAACGCACGCCACACACTCACCCTAAGCGAAGAAGAGCCTGGTTTACACCGCCAGGCAAAGACTTTAAAATCAATTGACTCTACACCTATCTGCCCTTGTTTCGACATTGTAATCACTTGATTCTGCACCTCCTTGCCCTTGTGGTCGTCCTTCTTCCCCTTGTGCCGTGTTTGTGTTGTCCTCATTGCGCCCCCAAGGTGCACTTCCCAGAGACTTCTTGGCCTTCACCCTCAATTTCTGGTTGATCGACATACTCCGTCCCGTCGTCGTCGAGCCAATCCTCCTCCGAGTCCGCACTTCGACTCCTCTTCTGATTCTTTGGGTTCTCCTTTTCCTTCTGGTTCTCCCCCTATTACCTTCACTATGTCTGGTCCAGGGCCTAACGTTAGCGGTGCTCCCGGCCCTAATGCCGGAACTACTACTAGCGGAACCGCCACAGGAACTACCTCGGCCACACCCTTGCTACCATACATCGTAGGCCTCAGCTTCCCTGATTTCAATCAGTTGATCAATGACCCTATCCGCCATGATGTTGGTTGGCCTGCTATGCCAACCAAGCTCCCCTCCAACATCCCTAAGTTCGAAGGCCTTGCTGGAGAAGATCCAACCAACCATGTCCGATCTTTCCATGTGATTTTTCTCAACTCCATTACCGACAAGTTCCATCCGTCTTAGTTGTTCAATGCTGCCTTCTGAAATGACTTCTAAATGGTATGTTGACCAAGCCACCTCTTCCCATACCACCTTTACCGACCATTGCCAAAGCCCAACTTTTTAGCTTATACTACTTCCGGCTCCCTCTTCGATACGATGCTGGTACGAGCTTTTTGACCTCTTTCAAGAAAACCTCTTGACCCGAAAGCCTTTCCGCCCATGTCAAGAGATAGCGACGAGACGAAGCTTATGTCGAACTCCCCCCCCCCCTTCCAAGATCGGATCTATATGGCTAGTTCCTTCATACTCTCTTAGCTCCCATGTAAATATGTTGCCTCCCATTTCCCTCGAGCCGAAGAAGCCACCCTCCAAATAGCCTTGAAATATGACTGCGATCTATGCTCGGTCGGACAAATTTATACTGTCCTTCCTGACCTCCCCAGGCCCAGCGGCGCTAATGCCCCGGGGGCATCTCATTCCGTCGACGGTATCATTGGAGCCCTCTCTCATCCATATGCTCAACCTCCTATAGGCTATGGTCTCCCTCAAGGAGGGGCCAGCACCTCTAGCACCTTTCCCCCTCCCGGTAGCATGTATCCAGGATATGGCATGCCTCATCCTTTTGCCCAACCTCTTGCTTACCTCAATGTTGCCCAACCTAACCATTACCCTTATCCACAGCCTGGTGCGCCAGCTCCTCTAGCATATGCGCTTCCACCTCCCTTGCCTCCTCAACCCCAGCAACAGCACCTTTAGCCCCCTCCAGGGCAAGTATTTGCACAGCAGGGCATGACTAATCCCCCTTCTTCTCAAAGAAGGCGGAGAGGAAATCCAAATCAATCTGCCCCTGGTACTCGTGGACCCAATCCTCAAGGTGTTGGCTTCTCTTGCTAACCGACCTTGAAGCCAACTCGCCCCAGCCGGACAAGCCGCTTCACACAAAATAGCCTTGTTCGTGTTGCGGTGTTTATGGTCATTACCCACGATTGTCCCCCTCTTACCCCGAGGATGCGATAGATAACTGGGAATCTCAAGCTCACATTGCGCGGACAACACGCCTCCCCTCATGCTCCTCCTAATGTGGCCACTACCCAACCAGCTGTGTTTACTGATCCTTTCCCTCAGCAAGGATTCGTGGCTACCCAACCGCCTGACAGCCAGGTCGCCACTCCACCTTCCCTTTCTAGTTCCTCCTATTACCAGATCCTTATGATGAACTCTGATCCTTCGCCAACCGTCAACCTTCACCTTCAAACTCGGTCTCGCTGGTACCCCAAGCCTCCCACTCAGTCTGCCCCCGAGTCCCCTTCTTCCGGTTCTACAGAGCCTCTTTTGACACCAAATGGGCCCTTACATATCCCTCAACCCAAAGTTCAGGTCCATCCCAAGATTCCTAAAGGACCGTTACATCAAAATGTTGCTTCTGGTCGAGTTGCTCATTCGTATAGCATAGTAGATGATTTGGCGCAATCTCCTGTTGCCATTTCCACACTGGAACTCCTACAGTCATGCCCTTCCCCAAAGAAGGCTCTACTATCTGCTGTGGGTGCTGTAGATCCTGCTGATGACCAAATGATTGTGTTTGACGCCCATCAATCAGACCATCCTCCCCTTCCTGCTTCCGTCACCTTCCAAATCCCAGTCAAAATCCGAAACGCAACCGTTTCTCGGTGTATAATTGATGAGGGGGCATCCACTTGTGTGATGTCCGCTTCGGTTTGGAAGCAACTCGGATCTCCTGAGTTGGCCCCTTCCACAATCACCCTTGACGTGGGATGGCCACGCCCGCCCATTGGCCTTTTTTGTAATTGTCCTATCACCCTTGCCGGTAAGACCGTTTGCGTTGACGTCGAAGTCATTGACGCCCATCTAGACTACAACATTCTATTGGAGCGAAGCTACACCTATGCCATGTTTGCTGTCCCATCCGCGGTTTTTCGCAAGATTTCTTTCCCTCATAATAGAAAGATAGTCACCATTGACCATTTGTCTTACCATGAGCCATCGTCTTAGATCTCTCCAGAGACGACCATCTCTTCTGTAGCCAATAAGTAAACTGTTGATTCCTTGACCAGTGTCTCCCCCGGCGTCTACAAAGATTCCTCCCTGCTTGTAACTTTCCCTGGTCTCCCCCCTCCTCATCCCTCTGATCCCAGCTTATCGAATGTTTGCATGATGCAATCGTCTCGGGCTGCCCTTAAGAAACCCGCCTCGACTAGTCAGCAACCTCAGACACAACCTCGCCCACCGCAACCCACTCCTAGCCCTTTCTCTCCGCCAGCCGGACCTTCTCCTTCTGGCCCTTCTCCTACATTTGGTGTCCCTGAACCCCTTTATCCCCCTGGGTCGGTTCCCCCAGGCCTTAACCATCTCAGAGTCGTC